>CM075298.1:11674115-12253299 GCA_037672795.1 Lagerstroemia speciosa | reverse complement strand
GGAAGAATAAGAAAAAGAGTGAAAGAGAAGAAGAGAGAGTTTCAGCCATAGTAAGAGCAAGAGAGGAAAAATTAAGTTTCATTGCAAAGAAAAGAGAGATCAAGAGAGAGTTATTTTCTTATCAACCCCTTATAGTACTTATGTACAAGGAGGTCCTTTTAAACACTAATGATCTTGTCGGTTCTTTGCCGAGCAATGTTATTTCCCTTTTGCAGGAGTTCGATGATGTGTTTCCTGAGGAGTTGCCTTCAGGTTTACCCCCAATTCGAGGAATTGAACATCAAATTGATTCATACCCGGTGCATCAATCCCAAACCGACCAGCCTACCGGAGTAATCCCGAGGAAACAATGGAACTTCAAAGGCTAGTAGGTGAGTTATTGGAAAAGGGGTATGTACGAGAAAACATGAGTCCTTGTGCAGTTCCGGTGCTGCTAGTACCTAAGAAGGACGGGACATGGAGGATGTGTGTTGATTGTCGTGCAATCAACAATATCACGGTAAAGTATCGACATCCCATCCCCAGATTAGATGATATGCTTGATGAATTGCATGGTTCTTGTGTTTTTACTAAGATTGATCTTAAGAGTGGATATCATCAATTAGCAGTGTCGGCTATTGATTAGATTTCCGTTCTTTACAGTACTGCTAGGAGATGGAAGGAAGGAGAATGAAGCCGAAGGCCAAAATTCCCTCCCTCTTTCGCTTTCTCTGTTTTCTTTCCATCGATCCAGAAAGGTAGCTAGATTTATAAATCATTTGAGTCGAATAAGAGAACATACACATCCTTCATGAGAATGCGATAAGATTTATAATTGAAGTATACAGGAAGCATGCTACCATGGTTTGGTCAATTAAAAAAATGTATTGAAATTGAATTTTGTAAATAAAAAAGTTTGTCATTGATTGGTTTTATTTTTTAGCAATGCAATTTAAGCATGAACCAGAATTATTCAAGATTTATTATGTCTCTTCTATTATATTTATCAATAATAGGACGTGCCCACCCAAAAATGCATAGAGAAAAATAGAAACCAAATTTATATACTACATAATATTCAAAAATTTAATAAATAATTTTTAATTCAAATTTCAACCGAGTGGATAGCGATACTTCGAAAAGCCCCAAACTCTGCTTCCAGTGGATGAACAGTCGCTGACGTAAGGTGGGCGTTGAAATATCAGCTGTCCAGGACCACAGACACATGAGGACAAATGAGATGGCACCAGAAATTATCCACCGCTACTTTATTGTCACACAAAACTCCAGTTCTCAGAACCTATCCAACAATAATGATAACCATAACATTGCAACCACGACAGTGCTCTAGTTTACAAGTACCATCCATGGCTTCCGATGAGTCGCCGGCGAAGCCTCACGCAGTGTGCTTGCCGTGCCCTGCTCAGAGCCACATCTCCGCGATGCTAAACTTGCAAAGCTCCTCCACTGGAAGGGCTTCCACATCACTTTTGTCAACACCGAGTTCAACCATCAACGCATGGTTCGGGCCAGGGGAGGCCCGGGGTTCCTCGACAGTGTCCCTCACGACTTCCGATTCACGACGATCCCCGACGGGCTCCCTCCTTCGGATGCCAATGCGAACAAGGATGCCAGCGCTTTGTTCGAGTCTTGCAGAAACCTTATCCGGGCTCCCTTCGTCAACCTCGTTGAAAGTCTGATCAAGAGAGCAGAGCTCGACCCAAGCTTTCCTCTGGTTTCTTGCATCGTGTCGGACTGTATCATGACGTACTCGACCATTCCCGCCGGCGAGAAATTCGGCCTGCCGGTCATCAACTTCTGGTCGGTTTCTGCCTTTACAGTCATGTGCTTCATGATATACCCTGAGCTCTTGGGAAAAGGTTTTACTCCTCCCTTGAAAGGTATGAACAATTATTTCTAGTCTATGAAGCTCAGTCACGTTCTTTTGTTAATATTGTTAATACTATCTTCTATTACTATATACTATACGTGAGATGAAACAAATTTCTTTTCACTTTTGAATTTCCAATTTTATACATATACATAAAAGTGAATAGTTGTTAATGATCTTTTCATAGATAATACTATATGCTTACTCATACTATATATGGTGTGTGTTATCTCAATAAAAATTAATAAAAATATCTATTCATACACAATTGAAGAGGATAATTATCTATAATTAATTTTCTAATTATATATATGTTTAACTTTATAGATAGTTACAAAGTGGATTGTAGAAATGAAATTGAAATTCGTAATCTGTCCGTAAGAATCATTGATAAAATAGTGAAAAGCAAAATGTAAGAATTAAGATAATATTAGGGGGAAAAAACAAATGTGGCAAGAGAGGAGGTAAGAGTTTTAAACAGGAGAAAAAATGGTGAGGAATGGGTAATTATACATGCGAAATTTATAATTATACCGCCAATTCATTCCAGTTCAAGGGTCTTGAAGACTTCAATTTTTATGCGCAATGGGCAAAATTGAAAATAAAAAAATGACACAAAGAAGGGACGGCTTACCTTAGAATAATATAATAGATAATAGGGACATGATAGTAATTTTGACAAGTACAAAGATGCATGCATTCACCCTTTTGTCTCCCGCTACTAACTTCACTATCCATCTCTTCCAATATTTTTCTCTATTTTATATTTATGCATAATTTTTACTTTTTCTTACTTTCTAATTCGTTAACCATGCATATATTCAATTTAGGTATCCAATTTCGTTTATTATAATTCTCTTTTATAATTTTATAATTTACAAATATAAATAAATCAACTTACTTGGGAAATTAATCGGAGTAACTTTCTTAAATTACATACAAATATCATTCTCATCTATTCTATTAAATAACACATATCGTGCATAACACAAATTATCATCTAGTTATTGATACAAGAAGTTATTATTGTTATAATTATCAATGTCTCCTGTCAACATCATTATAGAACGTTCATGAACTAATTATATAAGAATTGGAGAAAAATACCGCTCCAAAAGGAAAGAAAATAAAAACTAATAAAAATTAAATGGTAAGCGGAGTATTCTCGGAAATAAAATTATAAAAATTGATCTTTTTTATCTGTACAGTTATAGAGCGAGGAAGGAGAATTTGAATGGTTAAAATGAAACTTTTGATTATTGATACTGTAGTTATAAAGGAGGAGGGGAAGATGAGATAGGGGAACCTGGATAAAGATGAAAGTGATGATAACGTCATTTAGGTAATTGAAACTATTGTTTGACCCTTAGACCAAAAGAATTTGTCAAAAAATATATCTTAGTAACCAGCTGTGATGGATTTTAATACGTATATCAAACAGAGGATATATATTAAAAAAGCCTTAAAATATTTGCATGTAAATAATACACCTAACAATGTGCCGTTGTACTTCTGGAAATAGATGTTGGTGGGCCTCCAAAAGGTTACCTGGACACCATCATTGACTGGGTCCCCGGCATGAAAAACATGAGAATGCGTGACTTACCGACCTTTATTCGGAATACACCAATTGATGAAATGACATTTCACCTTATTACTGATGCTATCGAGATCGGTGTTGGAGCTGTTGCATCAGTCATTCACACCTATGAAGCTCTTGAAAAAGATGTCCTAAATGCTGTTTCATCCATCCTGACGGGGCCAGTTTATGGTATTGGTCCATTATCCCTGCTTCTTGAACGAATCCCAGATGAAGTAAATCAGACCAAGAACATCTACTGCAATCTATGGGAAGAAGATACTGAGTGCCTTCGGTGGCTGGATCGACAGGAACCGAGCTCCGTGCTTTACATAAATTTTGGAAGCGTTGCATTTATAACACCTGAGCAAGCGACCGAGTTCGCCATGGGAATTGCTAACTGCGGCCATCCATTCTTGTGGATAATCAGGCCCGATCTCTTGAATGGAGAAACAGCAATTTTGCCCGAGGAGTTTGCTGAAAAGACGAAAGGAAGAGGTTATACCACAGAATGGTGCCCACAGGAAGAAGTTCTCAACCATCCTTCTGTCGGGGGATTCCTAACTCACTGCGGATGGAACTCAACAATAGAGAGCATGTCTGCTGGGATTCCCATGCTATGTTGGCCTTCCTTTGGCGACCAGCAAACCAATTGCCGACTCGTTTATGCCACATGGGAGATCGGACTAGAGATCAACAATGATGTAAAGAGAGATGAGGTGGAGAAGCTTGTGAGAGAACTAATGGATGGAGATGAGGGAAAGAAGATGAAGGAGAGAGCTGCAGAGTGGAAGAAATTGGCAGAGGAGGCAACTGGTCTATGTGGATCATCTTCCAGGAACTTGGACGAGCTCATCAGTAAGATCTTGTCGAAATAGTCCATTCACACATTTCCCTCTTGTTCTATAATGTCTAGTGACGTAAGATTGGACTTAAAATGCTGAAATTTAAAGCACTAAGTAAAATAAATGTTATGCTAAATAAGTGACAACTATTTTGGTGGAATTCAAACTATCAAGAGTTTAACTGTCAAGGATGATCCTCAAGTGCTAAACTTCTACTATATTTGAGGAATTTGAGTTAATAATGTAGAGCCATACTAAGTTAACAAAGTTGCTATCCTTCTTAACAATTTCAAATAAGTATGCTTTCTCTAAAATCGAACCTCCACCTGTATTTGTTTTCTTCTATCCTTATTTTAGTTGTCACATATCTAATAGCTATGTGTTATGTTTTTGGTTCGGATAAGTGCCTCAACAATACAGAACCAGCTGTGTTTAAGCATGCGGAGTAGCAGATCCCGTCGGAGTCCATTATGGATTCTCCACCTCTTTTCTGCGTCGCACTCTCTCTCCTCCCTTTTTTAAACTTCCCGAAGAATTTTTTTCATTTTTTTAATTACGTTGTAAGGCTTCCTGATGAAATTTTCTCACTTGTGCTTTTTAATTTTGTTTAAAATTTTGTATAACTTTCTAAAAGTTCTCTAAATTTATGTACATTCTTGTAACTTTTATAAATTCCTATATAATCTTCAGAAAGTCTACACAATTTTTAAAAATTTTTCTGTACCTTTTTTATATTTTTTATATTTTTCATTTTTTAATATATAAATTATCTGAGATTTCTATTTTAAAACTGTCTTATATATTTTAATTTTTTGACATTTGTCAGATTTCTCTGTAATTTTATAGTTTTCAAAATTTCATTGTTGTTTCAATATTTTAAATTTTTTTCCTATTTTTTATAATTGTTTTTACATTTTGTATATATTTATAAAATCTTTTATTTTTATTTCATTAGCACGCCAAGTGGGCATTTACAGATGCCTGGATTCCACATCAAATTGTCATGCCAGCATATTTAACGTCATCATGAAGAAATCGACGGATTGTACCATAAAAATTTTTTTTAAAGAAAGTGCACCAAAGTAAAATAAAATAAAAGAATTGTACCAAAGTGAAACATCCATAGAAGAAGATGTATCACTCATGGAATTTTCTTTTTGTTTCTGGTCAATAACAAGCTTTTTACTATTAGAAACTTTTGCTTTTGACAAAACTAGCATTGTTTTATAGAAACTTTTGCTCAAGCTTTTTATTTCATATCTCATTGTACCTACCTGGATATGTGTTTAGGAAAGACTTCGATGTATTACAATGTATCTCGTGGTATAATAAGTTAATAGGTTGTGTTCTCAAACATGTAGCACCAATCAGTATTATATAGTAAACTGAAATCATCTTTGTTTTCTTAGCTGAAGAGATATTTTACGCTAGGCAACTTCCTCCTAAGTTCTCTAGGTCATTCCCTCAAAATATCAAGAAAGCCTTATATGTAAAGGGTTGTATTTCTATTTCTAGTGTTTATTTAAAAAAATATTGAAATAACTTATTTATATTAGTTTGTGACACCACGCCAACACTGTCACGTGATATACCCATTACACACAATACTCTCTCTCGTAGTAAAATGACATCCAAGAATGGTAGATATATGTCTTCTTCTGAAAGCGAAAGTGACATCTAGCCAAAAAAAATGAGCTTCACAAATGTCTATTTTAGGGACCAATTAAGCTTTACAAGCTCATTTGATCATAAGAATTTTCACTTGATGCTGAAAGAGAATTCTGTCAGCCCCTCTTTAGCGGTCTTTGTCAACTCCACTTTAAAAATTACAAGTTTAATTTAATGATTCCTAAATAGTTAAGTATGTGCAATACCTATCTAGGTGCCAGACAATTATGAAAAACAATAAAAGGCTTAGGTAGTATTTTGTTTGAGTTTTGTAATATTACGTGTGAATGTTAGATTAAATAAAAAGTTATTATTTTATATGAAATATAGGTTGTAATATGAAATTATTGTGTATGGTGTGTATTTTAAATTGGTGGGAAGTAGCTATGAATATGATATTATAATATTTGATGTCATAAAAATAAATCTATTTTTACAATAGAGTCCTCCTTTCTTAAGTCAAAGTGAAAGATAACGAGGGATAATTTTGGAGTAAGTTGAAGTGTCGGCCCCATTTGTCCTGCAATTGCCTGCAAAAGGCTGGGGTTTTGAAGGTCAGCCCATGTAAAGTCAGAATTCCACATGCTCTTTTGTAATTTGTTAATCGGGCTTTGAAGGAGGCGTGGATATATTTGCTGGCCCGGGAATCAAAATTGATAGAGAAGATTACAACTAATCAAACACACTTCTAATTAAATCCTGAGATGGAACCGAGGCACCATCTTCAAGATTATCTACAATTTGAAAAACAATTAAAATTACTAACCTATCTCATGTACTGACATATAATTATAAAAAGACGAATAGCTTGTACCCGTTTGAATTCCTTTATTCTTCTTGACTTCATGGATCAACTTATCTTCACTCATAGAAAATGTGCACCTGATGCAAATAAAGATATAACATTACTAGCTTTATCACAATAATGGAAGCGCCAGTAAAGCTTTTAAAACCAGCCTGATGATACAGGCATAGATTAAAAGAAAATATTGGTTATTAAAAAAATAAGTCACTTTGAACTTTCATTAAGAATAAAATACATAGGTTTGTTGACAGTGGCATTAAATCAAGTTTCCGAGTGACGTAGATTCGCACCCAAAACAATTCAAGCCAACCGACTCTGATCAAGTTGCCTAGAGTGCAATCGAGCTTCCCTCGAGATGCCATTCCTGAGCATCCTCGAGGATTCTTAAGTTTTATGCAAAAATAGTAATCAAAAACTAAAACCAAAATGTTACCTCAAATTAGGAAATGTTGTCATCGATGAACTACAAAGTCTTTGAAAAGAATGGTCTCAAAATCAACATGAGTAGGAAGAGCAGTGAGAAAGAGGAAGTTTGCTACTTCGTTGGCATTGAATAGTGAACTGTGAGAGTGAGAGAAGTGAGTTAATTGACTTTAATTTCTTATCTAAAAAAGTGGAATTAGTTAATTTAACAACAATGTCACTATTCAAACCTGAATTATTTATTACCTACTTTATTCGGGGTCACCTCCTTGTTAGTTCTTACACGGTGAATAATAATAAATATTTGCTCCAAAGAAAGGGGGAAAAAAAGAGAAAGAGATGATGGAAGGCTGGTGCAACATTAACTCCCAATACCACCATTAAGATTGTCAGAAGTATCGGAAATCTTCAATAATATGCTGAGCCCATTCGAGTGTTATGAATTGAAATGCCGTGGAATCTTAAATTAAAACAATTTTTTTCCTGATAATGTACTGATCCCTTCACTATATAATTTATAATCCATATGAAAGGATTTAGGAAATACATACAAAGATTTCAAATCATTGTTTCTGCTCATAATGAATTGGTGTTGGCAGTATCTTAGAATGCCTATATGAACTGAAAATGGCTCTTAAGAACTTTATGATTTTCATCTCAAGCTGGTAACACTTGTCATGAACTGGTCTGACAATTCAAGAAATTTTGATAGTCCACGTGATTTTCTTACATAATACTGCCTACAATAAATTAGATAGAGTAAATTTCACTTGTGGTTTTTAAACACATTTACGCACAAATAAAGTTGTCTTCCTGAGCTTTGCCATGTGAGTTTGGTAAACATAAATTATTTCTTAACAATTTATAAGTATATATGCAGATATATATGACTGATTGAAATTCCTCTTATATAAAGAATATGTAATATATGCAAATGCTTGTGATGTTTAATTTTTTTTTTTATTTTTAATATTTGTCTTTTAATCTAATTTATATATTAAAATTTATAACATGCATTTAATTTCCAATTTTATGATAAAATAATAATTTGAGTAATTTTTCTCTCATTTCATATGCACGTTCTTAACAGTAAAATTTTTTTTTGTTAACTGTCTTATTTTCCCGAATAACTCAATATCTACAATTTGAACGCCATTGTCATTAGAAATTGGGCTCCATAGTGTTCATGATTGCAGCAGCTCTTTGCTTAATGATTTCTTGCAACTTTGATGCCATTTTCGATGAGAATAGAGCTGTCATTTGACCCTAATTGCAGCTGATACTTCATGAATTTTCATCATTTCAAGGATGTTTCACTGTAGAATGGGGCTGCTTTTGTTTCTATTGCTGCTTATGATTTTTGCTCAATGATCTCTCACAATTTCTATGCCATTTCTAATGAGAATAGAGGTTTTTATTATCTGTTGTGCAATAGCTCCTTGTTCTACTTTTTCCTTTGATTAATGATGGTTTTTGATAGGAAACATGGCTGTTTAAAGTCTATTGGCACTGCTGAACTTTGTTCAACAATTTTTCCACTTTCAATATCGATTTTGAGGATATTAGAGTTCTATTTTGTTCGCCTTTGCTGCTGCCTTTTGCTGCATGTTGTTCATTGGTTTGCATGACAATTTCGATAAAAATGAGGCAGCTTAGTGTCCACAGTTGCAGCAGCCCTTTGCTCAATGATTTCTCCCACTTAATATATCATTTTTTAAGGAGATTAGAGCCCTAATTTGCTGGTCATTGCAGCGGCCATTTGCTGGGAGTTTTCCTTTGTTTTCGTTTTCGTGGCATTTTGAAAGGAAATGGAGCTATTTAGTGCCCCCTATTATAGCTACCTTTTACCTCAAAGTTTTCTCTTGATTTGAACAGATTTTGTCGATGGAAAAGGGGCTGTAAAGTGCCAGAGGTTGCACTGGTTTTAGCTCAGTAATTCCTCCCAATTTTGTTGCCATTACTTATCTGATGTCACAGTTGCTGCTTCTTGCTGGATCTCCCTATTTGTTTAGAATGCAGCTTTTTGTCAGGAATGAGGTTGTTAGGCATTCGTTACTGCTACTCCTCCTTGTTGTATATCTTCCCATGATTTTAATGACATTTCAAAGGAAAATAGGGGCTGTTTATTGGCTTTAGTTGCAGCTACTCTTTACTCGGTGTTTTTCCATATTTTCGATGCATTTTTCGAGTGAAATAGAGCTATTTTCATATGTTATTGCAGAGCCCCATGTTGGGAGTTTTTCCCTTCGTTTTCATCATATCTTGGATAGGAAATTGAGCTGAGTAATTTCTAAAGTTGCTGCCGGATCTTTGCTGGATGAGTTCCCCTTTGTTTTCACTGCATTTTAAGGGAACAGAGCCCATGTTTATTAAATATTGCAGCAACTCTTTGTTGGTTGTTTTTCCTAGATCTTCATGTCATTTATGATCAAAGTTGGGCTGATTTAAGTTCATAGCTGCTGCTGGTCCTTAACTCAATGATTCTTCCAATTTTCGATGTCGTCCTTGAGGACGATTGAGCCTTAGTTTCTTGTCATTGTAGCAGCTCTTTGTGTTGTGTTTTTCCTCCCTCTAAATGACTCTTTTGGTGTAGAATCGGACTTAATGAAATGAGGCAAGTTTAGAAACACTAGGGTACCGATTTAGGGCGTGTCGACTGACTTGCAAGCCTCTCGAACGTAACAGAACCCTCGGACCCAAACTTTGGTTCGAGACTAACTAATAAAAGCCTAGTAGGTAAGTGGCATGCTCTCTTAGGTGAATAATAAGTTTCTGATCGACCTTAGAACTAGTTCCTTCAATGATTAGTGACGACTCCTTTTATATATTCATTGATGACCATGATATCGCAAGATAGCCTGCAAAGATACTTGATTTCGGGGTGCGGCATTCCTAGGGATATGATGATATGAAAGGGATATGATGATACGAAATGTTCCCACAAGGGATACGATAACAAAAAATGTTCCTGGAAGGGATGAATGGACTATAGATTAGTTGGTAATATTATACGATTACCCAGAAGGGTTCCCTGATCAGTTGATAACGTGCATACATTCATGATTCCATTAAGTCATTGGACAGTCATGTGACACCACATGCATCCAAGGTTTTGTTTGGTAAATTTCCATTGGTTTCTTGAAGACCGAGAGCACTGATCATGATTTTTTGTTTCTAGGGGAGCTATGATTCCTGGGCTACTGATGGAGACTTGGAGCCAGGAACGTGTCAGCGTTCCTGAGCTACAGGCCTAGATCTAGCGGCTAATGAATTAGAGGCGCAACTGGAGGAAGCAGCGCCAGAATATGCGTTCCAGCATCCAATACCTGAAGTCCTAGGTGGATGCTGTTGAGCAAGAGACCGCAGGGGTCCAAGAAGAGGTTGAGGCGCTGAAGATGCGGTTCGCCTTTGAGGAGGCAGAGAAAGCTGAGCTTCAAGAGGAGGTAGGAGCCCTCAAGGAACAGCTGGATCGGGAGAGGGTCGAGAGGACTGCCGAGGAGGGGAGGCTCCAGGCTCAGCTGCAAGAGTCTGCTCTGGCGCTGTCCTCAGCCACTTCGGAGAGGGCGACAGAGGTAGCGCGCGCCAAGCTAGAAGCTGTGGAAGAATACAAGTCCAGTGACGCCTTCACAGAGGAGCTGGCGATGCGAGGCAACAGAGCTATAGAGGACTCCCTCTGCTCTATCAGAGATGACCTCCAACGTCTGCATCTAAGTGTCGATCTGACAGAGATCCCTAGCCTCGACTGTCTCCGCCTCCTGGACGAAGCTCGTGGCGCTGCAACTCCTTAGGCTTAGGGATTATGTAAATAAGGCCATGTAAAGATGATAATTTAATGGAATTTTCTTCTTTCTTAGGTTTGGCTTTGTAGCTTGGCTCTTTTAAGTAATGCGACGCTTTCACTTTTCAACGCTTTGGAGTATTAATCATAACGCTTACATTCTCCAACGCTTTTGGAGTATTAATCATGACTTTAGCCAAAAATTAAGTATCGTGGTGCTTTATAGAGCCTCTGGGCAGTAATTGCTTTTGCAAGTATCACAGTGCTCTCGTGGCGCCTCTGCTTGGTTTAGCATGTTTTTTGATGTTTTGCACTTGAGCGGCGTAACACAAGGTTCGAATACCCAGTGTCGCGTTTCGCGTCGTTTTATATCGAAGATCATATCGCATTTTGATGTTTCGCACTTGAGCGGCGTATCACAAGGTTCGAATACCCAGTGCATGTTTTGCATCGTTTTATATCAAATATCAGATCGAATCGTGATAGGCCGTTATGGGTGGCCTGAGGCAACGCGTCACCTCGCTACTCGCCCTTCTTATTTTTAACGCGTTGAAACTACCCTTGAGTGGGTCTCTGTTTCTAGTTATCTGGTTGAGTCGCAGGTGTTCAGACGCCTTAAGCGTACCCCTTGTGGTCTTGTTGCCCCAGGGTTACTGAGGTCTTTAGTTGAGACGCCGTTTAAGCGTGCCCCCGGTAGAGGTCCTATTACCTTAGGATTATTGAGGTCTTTTGTTTTTTCTTTTGAGCTGGTTCAAGGACTGGCAGCCTGACGGGGCGGTCCGTTAAAGCTGGGATTGGATTTATTCAAGTATACAAGGATAAACATGGAGTAAGGCATTCTAATAGAAGAACTTTTTAATTACCTCTGTGTTGAATGTGTGTGGCAGTGTGTGCCCTTCCATATCCTGTAAGATGTAGGCACTCGAGTGTGGGATTCCTGTGATGCGGTACGGGCCCTCCCATTTGGGGATAAGTTTGCTCGACTGGTGTTGGTGAGAGAATTTGTTCTGGCGGAGGGCCAAATCTCCTACGTTGAATTGTTGTGCTCGGACCTTGCGGTTGAAGTAGTGCGCTGCCGCTTGCTTTGCCCTGTGCATATTTGCAAGAGCCTTCATGTGTTTTTCTTCTACAAGGTCCAAGTCCTCTCCTTGGATGTGATCGTTTTCCTGCTCCCCAAATGTGGCCACCCTGTTAGTGTTTATTGCTACTTTGACAGGGATAACCACCTCGGACCCGTAAATGAGGGGAAACGGGGTCGCGTCGGTGGCAGTGCGACCCACAGAACACTATCCAGCTCATCAACCCATGATCTTCCAAGGGAATTCAGTCTTGTGCGCAAGCCATGTAGGAGGGCCCGGTTGGTGACCTCAGTCTGTCCATTTGTTTGCGAATGTGCCACCGAGGTGAAACATTGCTTGATTCGAAGCTCTTGGCACATTTCTTTGAAGGCTCTCCCTATGAACTGCGTCCCATTGTTTGAGATAAGGAAGTGGGGGACGCCGAAGCGGTACACTATGTATTTCATCACAAATTTTTGGGATGCCTTGTTAGTGATGGTGGCGACCACTTTAGCTTCCACCCACTTGGAAAAATAATCCACTGCGACAAAGAGGAAGCGGCGCTACGCAGAGGCTATCGGGAATGGCCCTAATATGTCTATCCCTCATTGTGCGAAGGGCCAGGGAGACATCATGGCAGTGAGCTCAGTGGGGGATCCAGTGGGGTGGTGCTCATATACCTGGCAGGCAAGGCAACTTCGAACCAAGGTCTGCGCGTCGTCCATCATTGTCGGCCAATGGTATCCTTGCCGAAGGGCTATTAGCGAGATTGCCTTGGCTCCCTAGTGGCTTCCCGCGATTCCCTCGTGAATCTCTCGGAGCACGTACTTCACCTCATCCGGGCCAAGGCAGTGCAACAAGGGCTGGGACACCCCGCGTCGATAGAGTGTGCCTTCCAATATGTTGTATTTTGCGGCTCGCAGCTTGATGCCCCGAGCTTCGACCGGGTCGGCCGAGAGGTAATTGCTTTCTAGTTATCGAAGGATGGGCGTCATCCAGCTTTCATCTTTTCGAGCGCATAACACTGCGATGGGCGTGTATGTCTCCGAAACCCGACGATGTTCTATGAAGTTGAGGGAGGAATAAGTCTGTCCGGTGGCAATTTTGCTGAGTAAGTCTGCCTAGTGGTTTACGTCTCTAGGGACTTGGACAACCTTCACTTCATCAAACTGGCGAACCACCTCTTTCGCTCTTTCCAAGCAGCGCTTCATGTTTTCTCTCTTGGCCTCGTACTCTCCGTCTAGCTAGCCGACCGTGAGTTGCGAGTCACATTTGGCGAGGACTTGGCACGCCCTGGCCCCTCTCGCTATAAGTAGCCCAGTGATCAGGGCTTCGTACTCCGCTTCGTTATTGGTTGCGGGGAAGGATAGTACGAGGCTGTAGGTGAGTGGCGGTCCTTCTGGGGGAATTATCACACATCCTACCTCGGCAACGCCTCTGGTGGAGGATCCGTCAGTGAGCACTTCCCAAACATCAGCAGGCGGGTGGGTTGGGGGGTCGTTTGGCCCGATGTTCTTTGCAATGAAATCAGCCAGCGACTGGGCCTTAATAGCTCCTCTCGGCTCGAAAAGGACATTGAACTCGCTGAGTTCAATGGCCCACTACACCACTCTACCCGGCAGCTCTGGCTTGCGGAGGACTTGTTGAAGGGGTTGATCCGTTTGGATAGCGAAGGTGTGCTCCTGGAAATATGGTCTCAATTTTTGCGCTGCCAGGATGACGACCGGGGTAAATTTTTCCATTGGTATGTAGCGCTGCTCCGCTGGGATCATGACCTTGCTCACATAATAGACTGGGCGTTGCACGCCCTCTCTTTCCACAACGAGGACGGAACTGATTGCGACCTCGCTTATCCCGAGATAAAGCCTTAGGATCTCCCCCAGCATCGGGGTCGCCAGACACGGTGGGAAGCTGAGGTATGCCTTGAGCCGTGTAAATGCCTCCTCACACTCCATCGTCCAAGTGAAGGCCTTGCCCGCCTTTATCCCGGTGAAGAAAGGGAAGCACTTGTCTCCCGCCTTAGAAAGGAAACGGGAGAGTGCCGCTAGGCGGCCTGTGAGGTGCTGGACTTCTTTAATCGTCGAAGGGGACTTCATATCTTCGATAGCTTTAATTTTTTCGAGGTTCACCTCAATACCTCTGTGCGTGAGCATAAACCCCAGAAACTTCGCCGACTTCACCCTGAAAGCACATTTTTCAGGATTGAGCCGGAGGTTGTAACTCCTCATCACGTCAAATGCCGCCTGCAAGTC
The DNA here is from genome assembly GCA_037672795.1 of Lagerstroemia speciosa. Classification (NCBI taxonomy): domain Eukaryota; kingdom Viridiplantae; phylum Streptophyta; class Magnoliopsida; order Myrtales; family Lythraceae; genus Lagerstroemia; species Lagerstroemia speciosa. The sequence continues at coordinate 12,239,021 of CM075298.1, read as the reverse complement.
TTCTAGGTGCACCGCCGCCCGTCCTGATTTGACGATCATATCATCAACGTAAGCCTCCATGGTAATCCCTAGATGGGCTGCGAACAGCCGATTGACCAATCGCTGGTATGTGGCTTTCGCGTTTTTGAGACCGAAGGGCATTATGCGGTAGCAGTAGACTCCGTCTGCCGCGTAGAATGCCGTCTTCTGCCTGTCTTCCAGATGCAGCGCGATTTGGTTGTATCCCGAATACGCATCCATGAAACTGAGTAGCTTGTGACCAGCTGTGGTATTCACCAGCTGGTCTATCCAGGGCAGCGGATAGGCGTCCTTGGGGCATGCCTTGTTAAGGTCGTGTAATCCATGCACATCCTCCATCGTCCATTCGGCTTTCGTACCAGTACGACGTTAGCTACCCATGTTTGGAAACGCACCTCTTCAATAAACTTAGTGGCCAAGAGCCGCGCTACTTCCTCTCGGATGGCCTCTCTGCGCTCCACTCCCATGGGTCGTCGCCGCTGGATAACAGGGCAAGCGCGGGGGTCAACCTCAAGGCGATGGGTGATGATTGATGGGTCGATGCCTGTCATGTCGGCAGGTGTCCAAGCAAACACGTCAGAAAATTCTCTCAACAACGCACTTAAGTTATCCCTACTGGTGGCATCTAGGTCCGCGCCCATCCGGACTCTTCGAGTTGGTGCAAGAAAAACTTCCTCTAGCTCTCACATCGGGGCAGGTTGTTCAACTCCTCCGCGAGAGTCGGGCTCAATCTGGAGGGTGGGCGGATGTGCGTCTCTTTCAACGTCGCCAAATGACAACGCTTTACCACTTGATGGTTTCCCCGAACACCTCCTGCCCCCTGGGAAGTGGGGAATTATCTTATGGTAGGTGGGTGGTTTGGCGCGAAGAGCGTTCAGCGTCGGTCGTCCCATAATTGCGTTGTAGGCAGAGTGGATGTCTACTACCAGGAAAGTGGTCAGGCAACTAGAACTCTTGTTCCCATCCCGCAAGGAGAAGGGTAAGGCAATAGTTCCTTTTGGGTGAACCGTCCCCCCGTTAAATCCCACCAACGGTGTCTCAGCTGGGGAGAGATCCGCTTTTGCGAACCCCATTTTACGGAAGGCGTCATAGTATAATACATCAACCGAGCTCCCATTATCGACAAGGATCTGTCGTACCCCGAATCCTCCAACGTTTGCCGTGATTACTAGCGCCTCGTCTCTCGCCAAAGGGGGTACGGGCTTAGCGTCCCTATTCGTGAAAGTGATCGAGCAGTCGCGGTCACAACCCAGATATTGCATCTCATGAGTCGGGCGCTTATTTCCAAAAATGCATTCGCTGTGATAATGTGGATTGTACCCTGGTGCTCTTGCTGTGGCGGGTCCCTAGCTATTGGCCTCCCGTTATCTTGCCTCTCCAAAGGCGGGTTCCTTTCGTTTGGATCTCGACACCAGGTGTTCCTAGTGGGCGGCCGCCGTACGTACTCCTGCAAGTGCCCTTCCTGAACCAATCGTTCTATCTCAGCTTTGAGCTACCTACAGTCTTCTGTGTCGTGGCCCGCTGCCCGATGATAGCGGCAATATCTGTCCACTTCTGGGCCCAAGGTCTCTTTGGTTTTGAGGGGAGCTTTTATCAAACGTCGCTTTTCTCCTTCCGCGAGGACAACGGCGCAGGGGGCTAACAGCGGGGTAAACTTTTCCCCTTTGTTATCCCGAGTTCCGCGGTCCTCGCGTCGGCCGGAGGAGGTGTCTTTGTGCTTGGTGTCCTTGCATCTCCAGTCCATTTCTTCAAGCGTCATGAACCGCTGGGCCCGTGCCGCTAAGTCGGCGAAGTCATTGGGGGGGTCGATGATCAAACTTTTCGCAAGTTCGTCATCTCTCAGGCCGCACTGGAATGCGGCCATTTTTTCCCGTGGCGTCAAGTCGTCCACCTCGGCTGCCACCCTTACCAATCGTTCGTACCGATGACGTAGAGACTCACGGTCTTGCTGTTGCATCCCGAAGAGCTCCATCGAGGTGCGCTTAATTCGAAGAGAACCTGCGAAGCGTTCCAAGAACCTTTCTTTCAGCGAGGCGAAGTGGAAGATGGAGCCTGGTTCCAACGAGTAGAACCAATCTACAGCGAGGCCCTTTAGCGTTCCCGAAAAAAGGAGGCATTGAATCACATCGGTGGCTCCTTTCCCTAGAAGGGAGTTGACGTGGGCGCGCAGGTGATCGCGTGGATCAGATTTGCCGTCATAGGCAGTGATCTGCAGGACCTAAAACTTATGGGGTAAGGTGACCGCCTGGATTTCGGAGGAGAAAGGGCTAGTGACATCCTCTTCAACGGCAAGGAGGCCATACCGGCGGCGATTGTTGGCTTCAAGGGCTTTGGCCACGTGATCTTCCACCAGTTTCTGCACATCCCTAGTAGTCATACTAGTGCCTGCTTGGGAAACGTCGTCTTCAGATGGAGCAGGCCCTAAACGTGAACTCATAGCTGCCATGGAGGGAAGAGGAACACGAGGCATGCCCGTGGTGTCCCCAGCGCCTTTCTGGCGTTCGTTCAAGTGACGAGATAGCGCAGCCTCCACCAGGGTGGTGACGCGGCGTTCGATGAGTAGCTTTACAGCTTGGCGGGTCCGAATGAGGAGGGCCTCCAGGAGCTCGTCTTGTTCTGGTTCTGCGTGTGGGGGGTCATCCGGCGTATTCTCCACCGGATTAGATATGGGTGGGAGGTTAGGAAGTAATGCGTGTTGATCATGAGCAGAACTAGTCGCTCTGCGGTTGCTGCGGGTTTGAGCCATGGCTTTTAGTCGGGTTCCTACAGACGGCGCCAAATGTTGGGTATGAATAATCAAGAATGATGGTTGAGAGGAGATGGAATCGAGAGTTAAGAATGTTGTTTTATATCCATTATTTTGGTTGTACGAATCCCCTTTATATAGGGGTGAGAACACACGTATTAAATACAAGTCAACGTAACTTATGGGATAAGTAACCTCTGTGATACGGATGATGTCAAAACTGTGGAGGTGCAGGCGGCGTCAATCGTACAGACTGACGCAGCTCTAAAGCGGCGCTGGTGGTACAAACGCCGCTCGAGCAGTGTACGTAGCTAGGCCTAGGCGTCGAAACAGGCAAATGGGCTTCCTTTCTGGGCTTTGACCTGGGCCGACCCTCGACAGGGGCGAGGGCCCTAGGCCCGGCCCCTACATAGTCGCTATCATTTTTCGGAATTTCCTCATTGTATCTATTGATTCTTTGGGTTTTTAATAATTAAAGAAGTCCAGTTCATGTACGTCAATTATGTTCTTGTATGGGGTGTCTTTTTGTTGAGAATAATTTTTGGGGTGTCTTTGAGTAATTGTCGGACACCTCTGCATCAGTATGTCTTATTTCCAAATGGAATAGTGACATTCCAGTATTTTTAACTGTACCCTTATCTTTTCAAGGCATCACTTAATTCGTAACGGAATGGTGACATTCGAGTATTTTTAAGTATACCATTATCTTTTCAAGATTGTGAAAGAACATCGTTGCCCTTCCTTAGATTCAGCACAAATCTGGGAGTGTGTTGTGTGTAACGAGTATATTACGTGATAGTACTGATATAATATCATAAACTAATATATTCAGTTATTTTAAGACTTTTTAGTAAAACACTAAAAATAAAAAAAAAACCATGAAAATAACTAAACCTAATTAGTTTGCAACACACCATGTAAGCACTAGCATGTGTACAGACAAGGCTTTCTCCAAATATGGATAAGTCGGGTTCATTAAATCTCTAAGTAACAGAACGTATGCACTGAAAAAAGGTACAGAAAGAACCTCAATGATAAAAATTGTACTATTTAACATAGAAAAATTAAATGGAATTTACATGTTCGAATTCGAATCGAGATAGCAGTTATTAATAAAGTTAAGTAACAAGGAAGATCATCTACGTTGGGATCGCCGCATAAACATCCATTAGATAAACGATCAGATGATTGCTCAGGCAAAGAAAAGACGAGTAAAACGTACGGCGGCAATTACAAATTCAGCCGTCCGAGAACCCTTCAACGATATGAGGATGACATGAGAATCCACCACTATATTATCAGCATACAAACTACTCCGAACCTAACAAAACAGTGAGACCAGACTCAGGAGAGTGCTACAGCAAATTAACTCCAGAGATCAAACCATGTCTTCCAATGAGTCCTCGTCAGCAAAACCTCATGTGCTGTGCTTGCCGTGCCCGGTTCAGAGCCACATCTCCGCGATGCTAAAACTCGCAAAGCTCCTCCACTGGAAGGGCTTCCACATCACCTTCGTCAACACTGAGTTCAACCACAGACGCATGGTCAGGGCCAGGGGAGGCTCGGGATTCCTCGACAGCCTTCCGCACGACTTCCGGTTCATGACGATCCCCGACGGGCTCCCTCCTTCGGATGCCAATGCGACCCAGGATCTCGGTGCTCTGTGCGAGTCTTGCAGAAACCTCATCCGGCCTTCCTTTGTCGACCTTGTCGAAGGTCTGGCAAAGAGGGCGGAACTCGACCTAAACTTTCCAGTAGTTTCTTGCATCGTGTCGGACTTTCTCATGACGTTCTCCACGATTCCCGCTGGTGAGAAATTTGGTGTCCCGGTTGTTAGCTTCTGGCCTGTTTCTGCTTCCGTATTCATGTGCTTCATGCAGTATCCTGAGCTCTTGGAAAAAGGTTTTACTCCCTCGAAAGGTACTGACAATTATTCTTTTGTAACAAGCTCATAGATGTTCTTCTGGTTATTGCTATTCTTATTAATTATCATTGTTGTTATAATTCTTAATATTGTCTCAATATACTGAAATTAGTTTTTACTATTTCTGTAATTATATATCATTCTTGTCGCTGTCGTCATCATTTTTAAAGGATGACCCTGAATATTAGTGGACCGACCCATCTCAAACTTTAGATTAGTTAAGGCCCAATAGATTTCTGGATATCACGTGGTATATACTGGAAAAGAGGAATGATCATAGACTTATACTTGAAAGTAGGAAGGACAATTGAAGGGTGAATTCATGTATGAGCCATATCATCAAATTTGTAATTCCATAGAACAAATCTTTCTTCCAACCGGTTGATCATATGCATATATTCATCATCCATGTTAGACTCATAAGTTATACTCTTTTTGCTGCATACCGCTACTGAATATTTTCTAAATGGTCAAATAAAGTCTATTTTCTATGCCTAAGAGTTAGATCGTTGTGTTTCTGAAAGCAGATGTCGACTTGGACATGATCATCGACTGGATCCCTGGCATGAAAAACATGAGATTGCGTGACTTCCCCACATTTGTTCGAAATACAGTAGCTGATGAAATGATATTTCACCTCGCTATTGACGCCATCAAGAGTGGTGAGGGAGCCCTTGCATCGGTAATTCACACTTTCGAAGCCCTTGAACAAGATGCTCTAAATGCTCTATCGTCATTGCTTCCGAAGCCGGTTTATGCTATTGGTCCACTATCCTTACTTCTTGAACGAATCCCGCAAGAAGAAAATCAGGCCAAGAATATCTACTGCAATCTATGGGAAGAAGACACCAAGTGTCTCCAGTGGCTGGACTCACAGGAACCGAGCTCTGTACTTTACATAAACTTTGGAAGCATTGCGTTTTTAACGCATGATCAAGCGACCGAGTTCTCCATGGGAATTGCTAATAGCGACCATCCATTCTTGTGGATAATCAGGCCCGATCTTGTGAATGGAGACACTGCAATTTTACCTAAGGAGTTTGCTGAAAAGACAAAGGGAAGAGGTTTTACGACGGAATGGTGTCCACAGGAGGATGTTCTCAACCACCCGTCTGTCGGAGGATTCTTAACTCATTGTGGATGGAATTCCATAGTAGAGAGCCTGACTGCTGGGATTCCCATGTTGTGCTGGCCCTCTTTCGGCGACCAGCAAACTAACTGCCGTGTCGTCTGTGCTGGGTGGGAGATTGGACTGGAGATTAACAATGATGTAAAGAGAGATGAGGTGGAGAAGCTTGTGAGGGATCTGATGGATGGAGAGAAGGGAAAGAAGATGAAGGAGAGAGCTATAGAGTGGAAGAAGTTGGCTGAAGAGGTAGCTAGTCCATGCAGACCATCTTCCAAAGGTTTCGACAAACTCGTCCATGAGATCTTATCTATGATAAAAAAGTAACGTACAATTACAATAACATTTATTTCGCAATGAAATATTAGTCTTATGAGGGAAAATTTTATAAGATCTTCAAGGCATGGTACCTTGGCATGATACAGTCACGACGCCGCGGCGATATGATTGAGCGCCAGGGCACCCAACCACGTCAGACTGCAGCGCTATGACTGTATCAAGGCCAAGATACTGTACCTTAAAGGTTTTATCGATGACTCCAATAATAAAAGAAGCAAATTGATTGTTGAACTTGAATTATGAAATATATTCGGCAATTAACTCTAATATATTATAATAACGTAAAACTAAATAGAAAGGACAAGAGAAAGCCCCGTACTGCACCGCCTATGAATCTTCTCTACATATATGAGGCAGCACATGGGGGTAATATGTCCGAGTTGCAGCAAGTAAAATTGTATGGGAGAGAGTGTCTACAAGTGTTTGTATGCAAATGCGTGTATTTGTACTTTTATGTTAATATAATATAAAATTTCTTTTGCTTCCAATTGTCTACATAATCTATTGAAGAGTCAATCCCACGGATAAATAAATAATTGAAACCTCGTTTGCAGCTTGAACTTTTGGGATGGACATGAGTATAATCTCTTGCAGGTCAGGTGGATATTTCACATGGTATCAGAGCTAACCGAGTGGACTCACACCATACCACGCCCAAGTGTGTTAAGCTTAAGATCAAAAGAAAAAATACCCTGCTGGTGGTCAATAGTCCCCCCTTGCCTGAGTACGGAAGAAAAATACTCGGTTCAAAGTCAGTTGTTGAGGGTAGGTATTTGGAGGCGCGTGTCAAGTGTGAACATGTTACCACGTAGGGTGGGTGTTGAGGAGTCAATCCCACATCAGACAAATAAATGATTGAAACCTGTTTATAAGAGAGCACGTACTATCATCCTCTCAGCTTGATCTTTTGATATGGATATGGGTCCAATCTCCTGTGGGTCAAGTGGATATTTCAGTTGCTATCAATTTGGCACATTTTTATTGGCTTGTAATGTAATGTGGCGCTAGATTGGACTTACAATTCTGAAATTTTAAGTGCTTGCTAGAATAAATGATCAACTAAGTAAGTATTGACTAGGTTAAAAATTAAAATTGATTTCATAAGAGAATTGAGTTTCACCCCTGAACAGTTTAGACTTTTGGGCGGAAACGAGTTAAACTTCTTGTAGGTCCAAGTAGATATTGTACATAGTATTATAACAGGTTTTTCTATGGATTCACACCATGTTAGGACTATTTAGGAAACTTATGGTCAGTTAAGCATGAAACCAGAAAAAAAATACCCTACTTGTATAATTGTTAACCAAGGATGGAACAAAAGATCCACCTTGTGGTAGATTATCCTCCTGCGGGTTGAGGTCATTTGTTGAGGGTAAGTGCCTAAAGGCACATGGCAATTGTAGGTTATGTTGTCATATGAGGGTAGATGTTGATGATTAAATTTTACACTGATCCGTTAAATAGTAAACTTATGTTGAGAAAGTTTAACTCTTTCACGTCAAGTATAATCGAGATAAGATCGAATAATGAGATTAACAGACTTTTATGCGGAGAACCAACATGGGGAAAAACCACAGCACCGAGACCATAGTCAACTTTCCACTATATAAAGGAGATTACATTATTTTTATCAAGAACTCTTAAATTAACTTTAACTCAAGAAACACTTGGATTACAGAAATTCATCACCCCAAAAAAGGTGATTTACTAACCTGACTAAAAACAACACCCAGAGACCTCCGAACTCCACTATTCTAAATTTAGTTCGGGAGTCATGAGGTTGCTAACAAAATTTTATCTTCGCCGGGGTTTATTTTCCCTTCTAAGCGAGGTTTAATCTTGCACTACTCGCTTAGATATACCACGTTGTTCTTCCTATATTTCGTTGAAGGGGTTTTGCTGTAATTTCTTCAGTTGCCTTCTGTTTCTACCACTTCTCCATTGCCTCCCATCATCATTCATGGCTGTAGGCTTTTTATCATCTCAAGCAACCCTAATTATTGCTCCTTTAATACTTTTCCTTGTGGCTTAAAGAAGATTAACACATGCATCATGTTTAAAATATTAATGAGGGCGCAAATTAACTGATCTAAATTAATCGATCCCAAATCATCCTCGAAATCCAAAGGGATAACTGAACAAACTCTCCCTCCCAATTATTGAAAGTTTTTTCTTTTTTATCATACTTGCTATACTTTGGTAAATATTGAGCTTCTCCTTACTCAGAGGTTTGGTAATCACATAGTAGCTCCATTGTCATATGTAAACACTTTATCCAATTTCACCATATTCAATTCCATCATATCTTTAATTCAGTGATACTTAATATCTATATGTTTGAACTCTCTTACTTTAAGTCTAACTCTTGCAAGAATTTTTTTTTTTTTTTGCGGCCATAATGTCTCTTTGCAGTCTTCAATTATTGTAATATGTTCAACTTCTATAGTAGATAAAGTGATGCACTCTCTTTTGAAGTCTTGATTGCCATGTGGTAGTCCCCTATGAAAATCATCAGGTACCTAGAGATAGATTTGTAATTGTCGATGTTAGTAGCCATATACACATTAGAGTAGCTTGCTAAGCATAAACACACCTTAGAAGTTCTTCTAAGACATATCAAGATCCACTTAACAACTTGCCAATGCTCTTTTCCCATATTAGAGAAAAACAACTTAGTATGCCAATAGAATGAGCAGCATTTGATATGGTGTAAACCAAGGCGTACATTAAACTGTTCACTATCGATAAACAAGGAATTTTCTTCATCCCTTCTTTCTCTTTCTCATCAATAGGGCACTGCTTTGAGCTAAACTTGAAGTGTAGAGCAAGTAATGAACCCTTTTGCATTACTCATGTTGAATCAATCAAGAATCTTCTCGGTGTACTTCTCTTGAGAAAGCTAAAATTTCGTGTTCGTTTGTTTATGAGAAATATGCATCTCAAGTATCTATTTCCCTTGTCTTAAGTTTTTCATTACAAAAGACATAATAAGCTCTTTCATCATATCTATAATCTTGCTCATGATCAATGATAAATATATCACTAACATATAATGATAATATAAAGAAATCACCCTTAGAGTGTGATCATGGCTCATATGAAAGAGTCGAACTTTTTATGTCACTGTTGACATGTTTGTTTAACCCTATACATGCTCATCCTTAGCCGACATACTGAAACTCCTTATCTAGAATCTTAAACCCTTTAGACTGCTCCATACATATCTCTTCCATGGAGGAAGGTTATTTTGACATCGAGTTGATCAATATCTATATTCATACTAGCTGCCAATGCAAGAACAATCGAATAGACAATATATTCACCATAGTGAGAGATCAATTTGAAATCAACTTCCTTTTTATTATTAAATCCCTTCATAGTCAGTCCCACTTTGAAATGAGTTCCAAACTCGAGTTCAACAATTAACCATGAGTTAGACATTTTTTTGGTGTCAAGTTTACTAGCCATGAGTCCTATACTAGAGTAGGGCGAGGTGTGAGCCCCACACAATAATTTTCTTTGATAGCATGTAAAATATCTACTTGCACTTACAAGAAATTGATTCCAATTTCATCTAAGAATTTAAAGTAATAAACTGTAGTATTCAATTCTCTTATAAATTAATTTATCCAATATTCAATTTCATTTCTCAACACCCTTATTTTTGTTATGTCCCTGAAGGACAATTTTTATGTCATCCTCCCAGGCTTTTTAAAGGATGGAACATCCTCTACTCAACTACATCCTAAACTTAGTTGGTTTTTGAAATTGTAGTTGGGAATTGAGTTCTATTCTTGCCGGAAATGACAGTAGCAGTGTCGACTATTGTTTGGATTGGAGGCTATATAGATTAGACTTCTGTGCCTTGGATTTGTTTGGATTGGAGAGTGTTATGGATTGAAAGGAGCTAGTGTTAGATACTAGAAAGCTAGATCCATCCCTCTAATCCCTTTCTATATGTTTCCTTTCCATGGATCCGAAATTTTGGTTAGATCTGTCAATTATTTGAGTCAAAGGGCCCATGCACGCCCTATATTTGAAAGTGCAATAACTAGGGGTGTGTAAAAAACAAGTTCAAGGAGAACTGAAGTAGAACTGAATTAGTTTGAACTGGCTCTCCACAAACCGGTTCTATTTTGGTGTAATTTTTAGATGAAAAGTGGTTTGGTTAATTTTTAGGTGTAATTGGTGCAGTTAACTGGTTCAAACCAAACCAAATTGGTTTTCACATCAAACTAATATTATAATTCAAAAAATACAATACAAACCAATTCTATTTGGTTCTATTCAAACTGGTTTCAAACCTTTTTAAAACTATTTCATTTATGTTTGAACCAAATTGAACTATTGCAAAACCAATTTCAATTCAGTTTGAACTAATTTCGAACTGAATCGAACCAAACCGTGCCGTTCAAACCAATTAATCGAATTGGCTTAAACCAATTCAATTTTTTCATGCAAACCAGTTACAGTTCATACTTACTGTGTCATACCAAACCGAATTCAATTTTTGTGGTTCAGCTCAGTTCAAAACCAGTTCAGCCCTTGAGCCGGTTTCTGCACACCCCTAGCAATAACATATATAATGAAAGTATAAGGAAAACTAAAATGGATTGGTTGAGGTGGTATGACACCTCTTCCCCTTAAGTGAGGCCTCGGGTTCGAGTATTATAAATAGAGATAATTCATCCTAGGAGAGTTTCAACCCCGGGTGGGCCCTTTGAGCTCAAATCAGGATAGTCAGATTCCATTAGACTTCTGATTACTCGTGGTATATATTGAAAAAGGAAAGTGCATAGGAAAACTATCATTTCTTTGAAGAAAATATTAAATTTGAATGTTAAGAAAATTTATTATTGGAAACGTTTTACGCTTTAGCAGTTTGAAATCTTAAATATGAATGGATTTTATTGGTTTGTAGCACTTCGTAAATACTGTCATATGATGCACCTATTACATATAAGACTTTCTTCGAACTTATCTCCAACTAAAGTTAGTTTATGCGCATTTGATTTATAAATAACAGGAGGTACCAATTAAGAAAATAGATAGAGAGCCTCCGTGATAGAAATTATATTTGTGCATTATTTATTGGAACAGGACCAATCCATGTTGGGATCCCTACACAAGCATCCAATAGATGAATAGCCGACTGATCGTGCAGCCAAAAGAGATACCGGTGAAACATAAGGCACCCATAAGAAATTCAGCCATCCAAGAACACAACAGCTACATGAGGACAACATGAGAAGGTACCGGACCATTATCCACTACTATATTATTAGAGAACTCACTCGACGGTTAACAAAGAAAATTATAGTATACAAACTACTCCAAACCTAACAAAACTTTGAGACCAAACCCAAGTGTGCTCTTAACTAATCAAATCTAAGAGAAACCATGTCTTCCAATGAGTCCTCTTTAGCGAAAACTCATGCGGTGTGCTTGCCGTGCCCGGCCCAGAGCCACATTCCTGTGATGCTAAAACTCGCAATGCTCCTCCATTGGAAGGGCTTTTGCATCACCTTCATCAACACTAAGTTCATCCATAGACACATGGTAATGCGGGAGCAAAAGACTAGCATGACAAAATTGGATGTGTTGGCATTGATGTAATAGGAAAGTTAGATATTATGGCAAGTTGATATTTAGGAAGAATAATTCCATACTCATTTTAGGAAGTCAGAATAATATCTTTCCTATCTCTATAGAATATCTTTACGATATATTTAGAATATATTTGGAATATCTTCAAGATATATTTGTAATATCTTTAGGACATACTTATTTTTCTTTTTTAGCACTAGGAGTCTTATAAATATCAAGAGGAATCACATTATAAGACATTTCAGTTTATTCAATACAATGTCAGGTTGCTTTGTGCCTTCTCTGAAAATTCTGTATCTCTTGAATTTTCAAGATTGGTGAACATTCTATATCCTTACAAGGTGGTGATCTTGGCTATCCATTTTAAGAGTGGTGATATCTGTATCTCTAAGAGTGTATTCCATCTCACACTTTCATTCTCTAAGCTGGTGATTTCTATATGTTTTAAGTTCGAAGTCCTATCTTTTTCTATTATTGTACCATCCTGGTATCAAGTGGTCTCAGAGCATGGTTTGCAATGCTATTTGTGGTCGTATGGTTAATGAAGATGCCGCGGAAGACAGTTGTGATCTACAATTGGAGGAGCTTCAATGAGAAATTGATGAACTAAGAAGACAAAATCAAGGCTACGGCAAAATCAAAATTGATATGAAGGTCGTAAGTATGATGATGATCCCTTTAAAGGCTACAATTCTAATACAAGTGATTTTGGCTCTTCTAGTACTCATGAATATCGACATGATAAAAAACATGATTTTGGGATCAAGATTGATGTGTCAGAATTTGAGGGAAGGTCCTAGCCGGATGAGTTCCTGATTGGCTTCATAGCATCAAACGAATCTTTAATTATAGAGAGCTTCCGGATGAGTGCAAATTGAAGCTTGTTGCCTAAACTGAGGACTTATACTTCCTTATGTGGGAAAATCTCAAGAAGTAAAGGATTCGTGAAGGAAGAAGACAAAAGATCAAAACTTGGGATAAGATGAAGATGGAGCTAAAGAGGAGATTCCCACCCCGAGAATTATTGCCCAGATGTGTTCTTGAAATTCCACAATATGAGGGAATTAGGCAAGTCCATGGAAGAATACACAATGGAGTTTGAGTGCTTAATGTTGAAGTACGATATTTTGAGCCAGATGAGCAAATTATTGCATGTCATTTGGGCAAATTGAAAGAGGAGATTGCTGATGTAGTATCCTTGCAACCTTATTGGAGTTTTAATGATGTGAGAAAACTTGCATTGAATGTAGAGAAACAACAAAATGAAAGGAGAAAGGGAGGTTTTGGGATGGTAATTCGAGAGGGGAGCTGCAACAAGGGGAGTGCCTCATCTTCAAAGTTTCCAATAGCAGCAAAATCACCTATATCCAAGGTTGATGATAATGATAATTGCAACAATACATCCAAGCAAATGACCCCCATGAGTATGTATTCTAGAAAGTGTTTAAGTGTCAAGGTTTTGGGCATATTGCATCGAATTGTCCAAATCATAAGGTGATTACCTTGATAGAAGATGATGTTGAAGATGATCAAGATATATGTGAAGATGAATATGAGGATGATGAAGATGTTACCTATGCTAATAAAGGGGAAATTCTTGTTGCGCGAAGAAGCTTGAGTGCTGTGCATGAAAAGGATGAAGATTGGTATCGGAACAACATCTTCTACACTAGGTGCAGCTCCAGTGGCAAGGTATGCAATGTTATTATTGATAGTAGAGCTTGTGCTAATGTTGTTTCAAATGAGATGGTAAAGAAGCTGAAATTGAAAACCAAGTATCATCTACATCCATACAAGCTAAAGTTGCTAGAAGAGGGGCATGAGCTTAGGTGAACAGGAGATGTCTTGCCTCGTTCTCAATTGGTGAGAAGTACCACGATGAAGTTTTATTTGACATTATTCCCATGGATGCTTGTCATTTATTAGTGGGGAGACCATGGCAATTCGATCAAAGAACTCGGCATGATGGATATCGAAAGACCTACACCTTTGTCAGGGATGGCTAAAAGATTATTCTGGGTCCTTCATTATTGGAAGTCACACTCAAAACCCATGTGGGGGGAAGCATGAACCTCATAGGCAAGGCTAAGTTTGAGAAGCTTCTTGGGAGCTTATATTCAACATGTGCTTTAATTGTGTTGGAGGAGAATGGATCTATTATTCCCAACATGGTGGCTTATCAAATGAGCCCAATGGATTATGAAGAATTACAAAGACAAGTGAATAAACTGCATGAGCGGGTTCACGAGAAGATAGTGAAGCAAAACAAGAAGTATCGAGATAAAGCAAACATTCATCAAAAGCTTACGACGTTCAAAGAAGATGACTTGGTCTGGGCGCATCATCAGAAGGAAAGATTTCTGGATGAAGATCATGGCAACTCGAGGACAAGTTTTCTTCAAAAAGGGGAGTTTGATGCGGGAGCAAAAGATCGACATGATAAAGCTGTATGTGCTGGCATTGATATAATAGGAAAGTTAGATATTATGGCAAGTTGATATCTAAGAAGAATATTTCCATATTCATTTCAGGAAATCAGAATAATATCTTTCCTATTTTATAGAATATCTTTACGATATATTTAAAATATCCATAGGATATATTTGTAATATTTTTAGGATATATTTGTAATATTTTTAGGATGTATTTATTTTTCTTTTTTTAGCACTAGGAGTCTTATAAATAACAAGAGGAATCATATTGTGAGACACTTCAGCTCATTTAATACAATTTCAGTTTGTTTTGTACTTTCTCTTAAAATTCTATATCTCTTAGATTTCCAAGAGTGGTGAATATTCTATATACCTGGTGTGGCCTTTTATTGATATAATGATTTGTATGATTTGTTTATCCATTCCCGACCTAGAATCTTAAGTTTTAGGCACTTCCCATACATTTAGAGGTTAATTGCATAACTTTTCATCATTGGGATTGAATTATTGTAAATGATAGTTTTCAGAGCTTTACATATGGATTAGATACTACTGTGAGTCGTTTGATGTGCAGGGAAGGAAAGAACATGTGCAAAAAGATGAAGGCATGGCTTTGCTCAATGTAGCAATTTTCAGAGGAAATTTCTCATATTCCGTGTGTGAGGAATATGAAAAATAATATATCATCAGAAAGCTTGTCGAGTTAGAGTTCCAATATATCAAACAGATCATGAATTGGAGCAGAAATGAGGAAGTTATGGCCAAAGGAAGGAAATTGCATGCAGAACAGGGGATGGACTGCGGTCTACTGATGCGTTTTAGCGAAGCAGACTTGGACCGTGGCCTAATGAGGCAAATTGTTGGGATCCACTACCTCCTATCCCACACTGATTAGACCAAGAATTGAGGAAGTATACTTGCTCTATATATAGTGGTGCACCCCCTATAAGTGAGATATACATACATATAGATAAAAGTGAAAGAGAAGAAGAAGGGCAACAATCAAGGAATACGAAGAAGGGATCCCAGCAACAAATCGTAAAGTCGGGATCGGGAGATTCGACTTCACCAACCAGAGTTCTTTCTATCCATTTTCTTCTGATTTTCATGATGTTGTCTTCCCTTCCAACTCTTGTAATTCCTTTTAGTATGTTGAACTAAACCCCTAGATTCCTAGGGGATCAATGGAACCTTTTCAATGTTTTAAGCAAGATTCTTCTTTTCATACATATGATTCTGTCGAGGTATGCCTCCTTGGTATTATTTATGCAATTTCGTACTTCATACTTTCTCTTGGTCTGATCACCCACGAGATCGAACTTGAGACAGAGAGGAGCCTCAAGAGAGGGAATCGAAGTTACGCTAGGAATTGCATAGTCTAGGTTAGCTTATGCCGGGAGGTGAGGATATTCATGTAAGCGCATTGGAAGATGGTGAGCACCCTAGATAGCCATTTAGGGTTGGTTTAGTTTGGCCTTTCAACATTAATTGCCTAGAGATAGATTGGGTTAGTGCCTTCCACTTAGGTACATTCGTATGATATCGGAAGGAGCGTACGATGGAAGTGGGGAAACCCTAGAACCCTAGGATAATAACATAATAGAATTAATTGTGTGAAAGAGGGATTCTTGTTTAAGACTAGAATTGGTGAAATTGTGAATCCTAGGAGTTCTTTATCAACTAATTTTTGTTTGTTTACTTTCTGTCTTTTTAAATACTTACATTCTATTCAACTTATTCGATTTACTTGGCTTAGAATTAGTTGTGCTAATTTTAGTGATTAATAGGAAGAATCCTCGTGGGAACAATACTCTACTCATTTTATATTACTTATCTGTGATACGTATAATTGTGTGCACTACCACAATCACTCGCAACACCTTTCAAGGTGGTGATCTTGGCTATACATTCTTTGGGTGGTGATATATATATATATATATCTCTAAGATTGCATTTCATCTCACACTTTAATTCTCTATTGTGGTGATTTTTGTATTCTTTGAGTTGAAGTGCTATCTTTATCTATTGTTATACCATCCCAGTATCACATGTTCAGGGCTAGGTGAGGCTTGGGATTCCTTGACAGTCTCCCACACAACTTCAAGTTCGTGACGATCCCCGACAGGCTCCCACCTTCGGATGCCAATGTGACCTAGGATCTCGGCACTCTGTGCGAGTCTTGTAGAAACCTCATTCACGCTCCCTTTATCTACCTTGTCTAAGGTCTGGCCATGGGGGTGGAACTCAACCCGAACTTCTGGGTAGTTTCTTGCATCGTATTAGACTTTCTCATGACGTTCACGACGATTCCTGCCGGTGAGAAATTTGGTGTCCCGGTTGTCAGATTTTGGCCTGTTTCTGCTTTCGTATTCATGTGCTTCATGTAGTATCTTGAGCTCCTTGAAAGAGGTTTTACCCCCTCGAAAGGTACTGACAATAATTTCTTGTGCACGAAGCTCATAGATGTTCTTCCTGTTATTGCTATTCTTATTAATTATCATTGTTAATATTGTTTTTATTATATTTATATTAGTTTTTACTATTTTGTAATTATATATCATTCTTGTCGCTATTGCCATCATTATTAAAGGATGATCCTAAACATTAGTAAACTGACCCATCTCGAACTTTAGATTAGTTAAGGTCCAATAGCCTTTGGATATCATGTGGTATGTGGGAAAGATTAATGGCCATAGACTTATATTTGAAAGTAGGAAGGACAATGAAGCGTGAATTCAGGTATGAGCCATATCATCAAATTTGATCATATGCATATATTCATCATCCATGTTCGACTCATAAGTTATACTATTTTCGCTGCATATCACTACTGAATATTTTCTAAAGGGTCAGACAAAGTCTATTTTCCATGCCTAAGAGTTAGGCCATTCCATTTATGAAAGCAGATGTCAACTTTGACATGATCATCGACTGGATCCCCAGCATGAAAAACATGAAATTGCAGGACTTCCCCACATTTATTCAAAATACAGCAGTTGATGAAATGATATTTCAACTTGCTATTGATGCCATCAAGTGTGGTTAGGGAGCCGTTGCATCAGTTATTCACACTTTCAAAGCCCTCGAATAAGATGTTCTGAATGCTCTATCGTCATTGCTTCTAGAGCCAATTTATTATATTTTGTCTACTATCCTTACTTCTTGAACGAATCCCGCAAGAAAAAAACCAGGCAAGCATATCTATTGCAATCTATGGGAAGAAGACACTGTCTCTAGTGGCTAGACTCACAGGAACTGAGCTCTGTACTTTACATAAACTTCGGAAGCATTGCATTTTTAACGCATGATCAGGAGACCGAGTTCCCATGGGGGAGTGTTAACAGTGACCATCCGTTCTTGTGGATAATCAAGTCCGATCTTGTGAATGGAGACACTGCAATTTTGCCTAAGCAGTTTGCTGAAAAGACAAGGGGGAGAGGTTTTACGCGGAATGGTGTCTACAGGAAGATGTTCTCAACGAACAGTCTGTCGGAGGATTCTTAATTTATTGTGGATGGAATTCCACTGTAGAGAGCCTGACTGCTGGTATTCCCATGTTGTGCTGGCCCTCCTTCGGCGACTAGCAAACTAACTGCCCTGATGTCTGTGCCGGGTGGGAGATTGGACTGGAGATCAACAATGATGTAAAGGGAGATGAGGTGGAGAAGCTTGTTAGCGATCTGATGGGTGGAGAGAAGGGAAAGATGATGAAGGAGAGTCACAAAATGGAAGAAGTTGGCTGAAGAGGCAGCTAGTCCATGAGGACCATCTTCCAAAGGTTTTGATAGGCTCATTCACGAAACATTATCTGTGATAAAAAAGTAATGTACAATTAAAATAATATTATTTCACAGTGAAATATTAGTCATCTATAAATAAGGGAAGCAAAGCAAATGTTCAACTTGATTCTATACATAAGGTTATTAATTATGATATATTATAATAATGTAAAATAAAATAAAAAGAAAAGGACAACAGAAAGTCCATGGGAATGCACCGCCGTGAGTCTTCTCCACATACGTGGGAATGCACGTGAGTTACATGGACGAGGGGCAGCAAGCGAAATTGTGTGGGACTGTGTGTGTGCAAATCTGTGTATGCAAACGTGATTTTGTATTTTTTTTTTTGTTAATATAATATAAAATTTCTTTTACTTCCAATTGTGTACAAAATATTTTAAGTCACCTGCGACCAATTTCTCCATTGAGCAACCATAAATCTAATCGTCTAAATAACTTTTCCCATATTTCTCTTGGCTTGTGCTGTCATGTGGTGCTAGATTGGATTTACAATGCTGAAATTTTAAGTACTTACTAAAATAAATCTTCAGCTACATAAGTATTTATTGGGTTAAAATAGTAGAAACTTAAATTTATAAAAGAATTAGATTCCGTCGCTTAACATTTTAAACTTTTTTGCTACTACTTTGCTATCTCCAGTCGTCACTCGCTACTTTAGGTTTTTTTAATTGTCCCATAATTGTTACTCCTTTAATACTTTTCTTTGTTGATTAATAGTATCATAAAAGATTAACACATGTGCCACTTTTAAATTAGTAATTAGGGCCCAAATTTAATCGATTTGAATCAATTGAGCCTAGATCAACCGTGAAATTTGGAGCGATTACCCAACAAACTACATCTCCTGACTATTTTAAGTCCATGATCATACAAGCTATACTTTAGCAAATCTTGAGCTTCTCCATAGTCAAAGGTTTGATCATTATATCCCCTTTATTGTCATTTATACGCACTTTATCTAGTTTCACCATGTTGGATTAGTACATATCTCTAAATCAGTGATATTATGCTTAGATTTCAAATGAAAAATGGGGTTCTTGCATAGATGAATAGCAGTTTAACTGTCACAGTGTAAAACAAATCTCATCTGCTTTAAATTTAACTTCTCAAAGAACTTCTATAGTCATTACATCTCTTTGCAGTCTTCAGTTACTACTGTAATGTATTCTACTTCGGTAATAAACAAAGCAATGTATTTCTAAAACCTTAATTGCTATAAGATTGCTTCCTCTGCAAAAGTTATCAATTATCCAGTGGTAGATTTGTGGATGTCGATATTAGCAGCCATATCCACATCTTAGCCCGCTAATTCGGCTTGTTGGCACCAAAGCATAGACAAACCTTAGAAGTTCCTCTAAGATATCACAAGATCCACTTGGTGGTATTCCAATGCTTTTTTCTCGGCTTAGAGAAAACAACTTACTAAGCTAATAGAATGAGTAATATCTGCACTAGTAAAAATCAACATGTACATTAAACTGCCATTACCGTTAAGTAAGGAACTTTTTCATCTCTTCTTTCACTTTCTCATCTATAGAGCACTGCTTTGAGCTAAGTTCAAATTATAGAGCAATAATGATGATATTGCTTTTGCATTACTCATGTTGAACTGATTAAGAATCTTCTTGATGTACTTTTCTTGTGAAAGCCAAATTTTTTGCTCGATCTGTTACAAGAAATATGCATTCCAAGTATCTGCTTTTTTTGTTCCAAATCTTTCTTCATAAAGGACTTAGTAAGCTCTTCCTTTATATCTACAATTTTGGTCACATTAAAACCAACGATAAATATATCATCAACATATAATAATATAATGAAATTACCATAAGAGATAGCTTCACGAACATAGAGTGATCAAAAGTAGTTCAACATGAAAGAGTCAAAAACTTTTGTTACCACTACCAATGTGCTTGTTGACCCCGTACAGACTCTTCCTTAGCCTACACAAACCTTGAACTCGTCCGTCTATTCCATAGGTATCTCTTCCTTCAAGTCACTATGGAGGAAGGTTGTTTTGACATCAAGTTGCTCGACCTCCAAATTCATATTAATTGCTAATGCAAGAACAACTCGGATAGACAATATTTTCACTACAGATGAGAGATCTATTCGAAGTCAATTTCTTTCTTTTGATTAAATCCCTTCACGGCTAATCTCGCTTTGAAATGAGTTCCACATTTGAGTTCAACAATAAGTTAGACATTTTTCTATCGACTTCAGGCTTATGAGCCACACTCGAGCTCGAGGTGTAAGCCCACATGATAGCATGCTCTTATATCATGTAAAATATCCATCTAAACCTACAAGAGACTGAGTCCAACTCGATCTAAAAATCTAGAGTAATAGGTGCTAATGCAAGAGCAACTCGGATAGATATTTTCACTACAGATGAGAGATCTATCCGAAGTCAATTTCTTTCTTTTGATTAAATCCCTTCACGGCTAATCTTGCTTTGAAACGAGTTCCACACTTGAGTTCAACAATAAGTTAGACATTTTTCTGTCGATTTCAGGCTTACGAGCCACACTCAAGCTCGACGTGTAAGCCCACATGATAACATACTCTTATATCATGTAAAATATCCATCTAAACCTACAAGAGACTGAGTCCAACTCGATCTAAAAATCTAGAGTAATAGTTGTAGTATTCAGTTTTTTGATAAGTTAGGTTTCAATCTCTTAATTATCTGATATGGAATTTTATTTTTCAACACCCTTATATTTTTTATGTCCTTGAAAGGACAATGTTATGTCATCCTCACAACCCTTTTTTTTTGGTGATCAACGGGACTAACGAGTCCATGCACTAAAAAAAAAAAAACAAAGTGCATAAGCAGGGAAATGATACCCCTACAATATCAATAAAAATCAATGGCCGTAAATCGGGTGGGCAAGCATCAAGTCGATGAAATCCTAATGGCTGAGTGATGGATTTATTCGCAAGCCAACTCCCGCATCCATTGCCTTCGCTAAATGTATGTCGGGCTGTAACCAACCATTCTCTTTTTGTGAGTATGTGGATATCATGCAAGAGCCCTCTCCACCAACCGAGTTCGCTCCCCTTGTTCTATATCACCTTAAGTATTAGCTCTGAATCTATCTCAAGTATGACCTTTTGATCAAGCCATGACTTGACTGCCCACAATTTAGCGGCAATAGAGGTCATGATGCCAAGGTTATGCATGAAACCCCCAATCCATCTTCTGTATTGTCCCATAAAAGTCTGCCCGCCCCGACTATCCTCGGACTACCTTTGGCGACAGCTTTAGCCAACCTTCCTCCAGTTTTAACCATCCAATTAGTCTCCAAATCCCTGGTTTTGTGATGATAGCTATTGAGGGGTCCAATTGTGCCCTGCAAAAAGATAGAGCTACTATCTTTACCACTTCCCCTCATCTACCTGGCTAGTGAAAGGCTCGATCATGAATGTTTGAATTCCTCCATTTCCAAAGTAACTAGCATCCGGTGGCAAAGGCAACAGCCCAAGGCAAGTCATCACTTATCAAGGTCGAATCTTGCAAGTTTCTAATGAGCCATTGATCTCTACCATCAGAGAAAAATTGATACTTCTTGTTTCCCGATAAAATTTACTCCCATATTATTTTGATGCTGACAATCCATAAGAGTATGGAGTATTGTTTCATCATCATATCTACAACCCTCACACAAAACAGTCATGCTCAAACCTTTGATTTTCCTGTTCTCATTTGTAAGTAAGCAACCATGTTGAACCAGCAATAGAAAGTGTCAAATTCATTGCGATCCCTTCCACTTCCAAATCAGTTGCCAAGAAGTATCCTTTGGGAGATAATGTCTCAACATGATGAAATCATAAGTTGTTTTAACAATCAACTGGCCATTACTCGAGAACCGCCACAACATTCGATCAAGAGGGTTTTGTAGCATTGGTGTTTTCATTGTTGCAATCTCTAGATTAATAGATTGAGGAAGAAAAGATGTGAAGCTTTCCCAATTCGAACTCCCTGATCGAGTTGTGAAGAGCATGGTGGTTTGATCACGTTTTGCTTTAGGCAGCCATGGATAACACTCATTAACTAAAGGTCCCCTACTCGGTAGCCAAGGATCCAACCAAAAAAGAGCAATACCCCCATTTCCAAGGGACCACTCAACGCTGGGCAAGATAAATCTCCAGGTATTGTAGACACCTTATTTTAGCTCAAGAATAAATACTTGGAAGATGGTCAAACTTGTCCAAGTAAAAAACCATCAGTCTTAGCAATTAAGTGGGATTTAGAGGCTTGGCAAGTGGATTCAATGGAGTTAAAATTGAGAAAACTTGGATTCACCATGAAGATCATTGAGTTTGCTTTCATTTGATGGATTTTGGACTACAAATTTATCTTGGAGAGGAAGACACAATTTTCTGAAGAAAGATTGCCCAACCTATGAACAGTAATTGGGCTTGGCTAGTTTTGTAGAAAAAATCATATCAGTTTGTGGGAAAGTCCAATTTGAGCAAAATTGCAATATTTGGACCTTTGTTCATGAAATATCAAGGGAAAAATTGAACAAAACATGGTAAGGTGTGGAGTCAGCCCAAGAAATTTATTTTCTGTGCCTCAGTGTGCAGGGTCAGCTCGTACCGGTCAGTCGGGTTCAAAAATTCATTTCTTGCAAGTCCCGAGATCTTTCTGCGGATTCTTTTTTCCAACGGTCATAATATAATGAATATTTATTAAAAATTATTAGAATGGAAAGATAAAATTCGTGTGCAGCTGAGAAGAAGAGAAAATCAACAGGTCCAAAACTGATATGGATTGACAATATTTCAACTAAAAGGATTGAGTAAAAGTGGAAAGGAAATATTATTGCAGCTCCATTGATTCAGAAATTAGATGATACATGACGGATTTTGAGCCTCAATATATTCCTGCTTCCCCAATTTAATTCTTGAAGAAAGTGTATAAAAGGAGGAAGAACTGGAGGTTATGGCCAAAAACCTGGATGCACTATTCAAAGGAAGAAGTCGGCTGCCACTATTCGACGCACACAGCTCTGCTCTTACAGGTAGATTGGCTGCCACCTCAGAATGCTGCTTCCTTGTTGCAAGTGGGTAAAATTCTAGAATTTTTGTTTCCCTGAATGGCTGAACATAATTGCTCACGTATTCTTTGTTGGTTCTTTCGATTGGTTGCATGTACTTTGTCATGTTAGCCTTCGCTGATTCTAGTCCCGTTGATTATGTATAGTCCAAATCCTTAGATGCGTTATCTTGTTGATCATATCATACATGCTGGGTTGTGTAATTAGCTATTGACGTTTGTTGCATTTAAATTAGTCATTACTTTCCAATTGCATGGTTCAATTGTTGGTGCTCGCTCAAACAGCCAAGGGGAGGTTTGTAAAAATTAATAGAAGGAAATTGGAATCTAACTCCATAATTCCAATGGATTGAATAAAATGAAAGAAGATTTATAAGCCAGGAAAGATGTCATTACATGATTATCATGCATCTCGGCTTTCTTTAATTTCTTGTGGTTACTTTTTATTGTCAATTCCATGAGAATAGTGTGTTCAATATATTCTCCAATTGAAACGGTCCGAGTCATTATGAAATTGGAACTTTGATGTTTAATGCATGAAAGAGAGCTATGTATTAAAATTGATTAGGAGTTCTCATCAGCATTAGAATTACCCTCAACTCTAAGAGTAAGAGATTAATTTGTTTTACGTTACGTCTACTTGTGATGGCTAATATGAATTTAACTTAATGTGGTAACAGCTAGTCCAAACTTCTCTGGTGTTTATCCATCTGTATTTTATTATCTAATTTTGTTATTTAAATATTATCCTAGATTTGATATCCATTTCTCTTTCCCTTTAAACAAGTATTCCCTTGCTTTATATAGGATTAGGAAATATGTGATTAAATAAAATAAGGTAAATTTAGAAACACTGCTCGGTTATCGATTTAGGGTATGTTGATGGGCTCGCAAGTCTTTTGAGCATAATAAAACCCCTGGATCCAACTTTGGTTCATGACCAATCAATGAAGGCCCAGGTGGTTAGCGTCATGCTCCCTTAGGTGAGTAATAGGTTTCTAGTCGACCTTAAGACTAGTTCTATAAACGATTAGTGGTGGCTCCTTTCCATTTCCACCATGATATCGCAGACTTGATTTATTTCGAGGCTGCCATAGAGTGGTGATTCCACTAGGGGCAACTTTTTTAAAAGCGGGTTTAGGCCCATTCATGTTTATTTCTATATTTGCCTTGCTTTATTTTTATTCTTCCTTTATTTTGTTGATATATTTTATGCAAATTTTTTAATAAATTGATGCTATTCATTTTTGCATGCTGCATTGCATCAGTATTTTAGGATCCAAAATGCTTAGACCCAGGGCGATCTTAGGAACTTTTAGGTTAGATAGAGGGTTCCGAGTAGGTGCATGGACGAATTGGTTTGAAACCACTGTTACAACCCTGAAAGGGAGAGGAAACTAAGGGTCGGGAGTCTACACATTTAGATAGAACCTGTCCTTAGAACCAAGCCCACATGCATAGCATGAAGCCTCTAATATCCGTTACAATTGTAATTCTGATGAGGCCCTAGGGTTAGTTACATTTTAGGTTAAGTGGGTCTTTCTTTTGTATTTATAATTTTTATGTATTTTTTTATTAACAAGCCCATAGGATAGCTTTCCTTATGATAGGTGGGCTCTTCTTTTGTAATTTGAATTCACATACATTTTGGAGCCCGTGGATAAGTTTATTTTAAGTTAGATGGGCTTTTCTTTGTATTATATATATTTTTTTATATTTTATTCAGTGGACCTTTAGGTTAGCTCATTTTAGGTTAAGTGGGCCAATTTTTCCCTTTTTTAAAATTTTTTTCATGT
Source organism: Lagerstroemia speciosa (assembly GCA_037672795.1). Taxonomy (NCBI): domain Eukaryota; kingdom Viridiplantae; phylum Streptophyta; class Magnoliopsida; order Myrtales; family Lythraceae; genus Lagerstroemia; species Lagerstroemia speciosa. The sequence goes on along the minus strand of CM075298.1, from coordinate 12,214,171 downwards.
CTTGGTCAGACCTGATGTACATGTACTTTATCTTGTTAGTGAATTGATGTTAATTATTGCATCCGCATCATATTTTTCTAAATCAAAACCTAGTGGGTAAGACATTCATATTGATATAACATTCTAAGGTCGTCTGATTTCCCATTTTGGCAAAGAATGGAATCTTGACTTGATTGTCCACAAATTGATCGTATGGCCTAGCTCATTGAAGTCATCAACAATTTATGGAGTTCCATGCGTCCTTTAGAGCAAGCTCGCATCCAGGAATTGACAGGGGACATGACGCTCCTAGCAAACTTCCCAGCTGACTAGAAGCTACTTGGAGCTCTAGCTGGATGTTGGGAAAAATAGAATACCATCTCGTGATCAACAGAATAGAGATAACTCCAACACTCAAAGAGTACAAAGTTCTCTTATGGACCCCAATTGGAAACAGGGGATCATCGTATCGAACATTGTTACCGGTGGCATTACATCTCTCTCACGCCTCTTGGGGGAGGAGGACAATACAAGGATGTCCTACACTTTTACAAATTTAGTTCTTAAGCCACATAAAACTCCCTGGGATATCTTTTCTGGTTTCATATTACCAATTGAATGAATCTTTAATTGCAAGAATTTTGGAAAAATGCCATCATAAGAGATGTTTGGCTAATGAGTGGATCAAATTTTTTCAAATTTACAGCCTAAGGACTTCTTATGGAAGGCCCGTTGGATATCCTATGACACCCACATTCCTTAGGTGTTCAATTTTTGAAGGCATTCCACTCATTAGTCACGTCTGCTCCTTAGCTTACTTCCCCTCGAGAGTGGTGTGACAACTTTGCAGTCTCCAGCAAATTCCTAACATGGAGGAAGGTGACCCGCTTACTTATGACTGACATGACATGACGGTGCCTCCTACCACATGACAAGCAACCATTGACTGACTCTTCAAGCTTTGGCCAACTCGTAAGGAGTATCCTATGAAGGCACTTGTCAATCCTACTAGAGAGGAGAAGGAGTACAAGCTTCTCAGGAGTATGTATACCATCTCTATGTGAGCCGAGATGAATCTCTTCTAAATCCCAAGGGAGGCATTTGGCTAGAAGCCTCCTAATGACTAGAAGGAGCCCACCAATTTCTATGAGGAGATGCCGGTCAAGCTAGAGCATCAGAGTAGGGCATGGCTAAATCATGTGCTCACCTTGAAGAAGAAAAGGGACCAAGCTCATGAAGAACTAGTTCAGGCCCGTGAAATGATTGCAAAGCGTGACAATGTGCATGGCTATTTACTGGTGAATTTTCTCATGCTACAAACCATATTATCATTACTACTACTACTACTACTATTACTATTTGCTCATTTATTCCATTTTATGGTATCATGTTTTATTATTATCTCTGGCTCGCCGTAGTCCTATCCGCACACGATCTAGAGCAAGAATGGAAGTACAAGGGCAAACTCAATCTCAATAAGCTAATAAATCTGAACAGAGAATTACTCAACTTGAAAATGCCATAGCAAATATGTCCTCCTAGATGGCATAATTAATGGCGCTCTTCCAAGCTCAGGTCACTGAAGCTGCTAGCTTCGCCCCTCCACCTACTCCTACTCTCCCACTATTGAGACTATCCCTATCCAAACTCCACCCCCCAACAAGAACTCTCAAACCTAAGCTCCACCAACACCTCAAATGGCCAACCCTGTCCATGCTCCAGTAGCTAAAGGAGCATATACAACTCCAGTTACAATCCAAATTTTCTCAAATGAGGAGATTGAGCAGGAAAGGTAGCTGAAGAAAATGGAGGAAAAAATGAAGGTTATTCAAGGTCCTGACCAGTATAGGAGCATTCTTTATACTGATCTTTACTTATTCCTAGATTTGTGCATCCCTAAAAAATTTAAAATGGAAGTATTTGAGAAGTACGATAGTACTGGCAATCTAAAGATCCATCTTTGTTTCTACTGCTTGAAGATGGCCCCTTATAAGGATTAGGAGAAATTCATGATTTAGACATTCCGCGAGAGTCTGAAGGATATGGCATTGATTTGGTTCGCTGACCTAAAAGTAGAGGATATCTCAATGTGGGATCATTTAGCTAGTTTATTTCTCAAGCAATACAAGTTCAATGTTGATGTTGCCCCGACATGTCTCAAGCTGCAACTGATGGAGATGGAAGCAGGTCAGTCATTTTGAAAGTATGCAAAAGAATGGAGAGCGAAAGCAGCCCAAGTTCGCCCTTCCTTGACTGACAATGAATCTATTTCCTTGTTTATCAACACGTTGAAAGGTGCGTACTACTTGCATCTGTTGAGCCACACTTGATCAACATTTGTGGACCTAATCACTGCTGGCGGAAGGTGGAAGATGGAATAATGTTGGGAAAGATTGATGACCCTTCAAGAAGAACGGTGCAGAAGGGTTTAAAAAAGTCATTCCTAGTAAGAAAAAGGATGTGACCGTGAGCATTGTACGTTCATCTCAGACATGTTACGCTATTGCAATATACAATGCAGTACTCAACTCCACCTACTCAAGCACCTCGAGCTGCATCTCATGCCTTACTTCCCTCACCTTAGATTCCTCCGGTGACTGGAAATACACCAAATGGACGGACCCTGCTGAATAGGAATTGTCACCAATTCACCCCGCTACTTGTCCCTTTGTGAAAGATATTCAAGACTTTGATGGGAAATGGAAAGATTGTACCTGAGCTAGGGACGCGAGATTACCAACCTTAAAATCTTGACCCAAATGCTAGATATGAATTCCATATGGGGGCTACAGAGCATTCCACCTACAATTGCATTCATTTGAACCATAGGGTACAGGATCTCAATGTTGCTAGCTACTTGGTATTCAATAGTGTGAGACCTCCCAATGTTAAGCAAACCCCTTGCCTGATCATCCAAATATACTAGGACCATAGATGAACATGAATGATTTTTACCTCATGGACGATGGTGAAGAAGTTTTTTTCACCATAACCCCCATCGTGATAGAGTATGATCCGATGGAAATAACCTATACAGGTCTAGAACACGTTACAGCAATAAATCCCATGGTGATTCAGCCACCAGCACCAATCCCCTACACAGACAACAAACAAATTCCTTGTACTTATGAGGCGCGCATAGTTGAATCGAATGATGGAGAGAATGCGAATGGGATAACCCGATCTAGAAGGGGCTACTCATCTCTAGAAACCCGAGACAAAGGAATGAGCAAGACTGTTGAGATGGTTGAGGATGTGATCTCGAAGAAAAGAGTGTCAGATGAAGAGGTGACAACTTTCATGAAAGTGTTGAAGGCTAATGAATACAAGATTATTGAGCAGATGAGCAAAGTTCCAACTCACATTTCTTTAGTGCCGCTTCTACTTAACTCAGAATCTCATCGTGAGGCCTGGTTAAATGACTTGCCCTAAGAAGATTTCCACTAAGCAGGTTGAGGAAATCATCGAGTCAATCTTCTCCAACCAAATCTCTTTTATAGAGGATGAGTTGTCTTCTTATGGGTATGGCCATGTTAAAATGTTGCACATTTTTTGCAAGTATAAGGGATTCATCTTGGGGTGTGTTATGATAGACAATGGCTCTGCATTGGATGTGTGCCTGGTGTCAATACTTAAACAAATGAACATCGATCTTGCCCTTATCCGCTCGAGCAAGATTGCAGTTCGGGCATTCGATGGCTACCTGTTGAGATTGGTCCTTCTGTTTTTAATATCATGTTTTAGGTGATGGAGATTCCAAATGCTTTCACTATGTTGCTGGGCAAGCCTTGGATCCATTCTGCAAGAGCTGTTAACTCTACCCTACACCAAAACGTAAAATTCATTGCAGAGGACCATCTTATCAGTATTGATGGTGAGGATGATTATGGAATATACAAAGAGATGGTTGTGATCCATATCAGCATTGGAGACAATGAGCATGTCCCCTTTCATTCGTTCGAGCCGGTATCTATCATCAAGGATTGGGTTGAACCCGAAACTACCAAGGCCGATGTGATGGTTGACAAGGCTCTTATGAGGAGCAGCTACTTACACGACTCTGGGCTGGGTATTAATGGGCAAGGCATCCATGAACCAATTGTGCCTAAAGAACATAAGAACCAGTATGGGCTTGGATATCGCCCTTCTTGCAAGGACCTTACATAAGCCCGAAGGAATCGTACTCTTGGGAGGCTATCTCTATTAAGCCTCAACGAGAGCTCGTCTATGGACATCCCTCCTCTTTCAGTCTCTTTCCCAGACTCGTCACATGTCAAAGGAAACACTCTAGAGGCACCACTCGCCGTTTACCCTATTTCTATCTTAGAGGAGGTCTCTATTGGTTCTTCTGTTTGTCTAGCTATCAAATGCGAGGATTTGGTCAATTGGACTATAGTTCCACTCTTCCCGGCCTTGGTCGCCGATGTGTAAGCCTATTTGAGTTGTGTGATGTTCTTGTGTGTGGCATACCCATGAGCCCACAACGGAAGAGGGATCTTGTCATGGCCATGAGCTTTTGAATAATTTTTTAATAAATATTCTTAATAAAATCAGTCTCTCATTTCTTCTCCATATTCTTTTCATACGTTGCATTAAAATTGGCCATTTTTCTCATTGTCTAGGCACCACTCGAATTCAGATAAAAAGCAATTCGGTAGTTCAAGCCCTTTTGAGATACATTTCAATCGCTTTGCCCCTATACTTTTCAGGGAGGAGATGAACAATGATGATGCCCCCAATGAAATCACAGAAAGCCTTGACTGATTCGAGGAGAACAAGCTAATGACTGATGAGGCCACATACACCATCAATATTGACATAGAGGATGAACCTCGCCACTTTAGCATCAGGATGCGTCTCGACACTACACAGCAAGCTCGAATGATTGATCTTCTAAAAGAGTTTCAAGAAATTTTTGCCTGGCCCTGCGCTGATATACCAGGCTTGGATCTGTCTATTGTGCAACATCATCTGTTGATTAACACTCAGAAATTCCCCCCAAAGAGGCAACATTTAAGGAGGCAGAAGCCTAATTTGATCTTGAACATAAAGGAAGAAATTGTTGAGCAGATCAATGCTGGTTTCTTGGAGGTTTGTAATTATTTGGAGTGGATTGCCAATGTCATCCCTGTTCCTAGGAAGGAAGGAAAAGTGTGTGTTTGTGTTTATTATCATGACCTCAACAAAACCAGCCCAAAAGATGAATTCCCACTACCCTACATCGACGTGCTTGTTGACAATACCAATGGTCATGAAATGTTCTCCTTTCTAGATGGATTCTTGGGCTATAATCAGATTAGGATGGTAGAAGAAAATAAACCAAAGACGACATTTATAATAATGTGGAGAATGTTTTGTTATAGAATCATGCTATTTGGACTCAAAATGCGGGTGCTATTTATTAACGGGCCATTTTCCATGACATGATGCACAAACAGATTGAAGTTTATGTTGATGACATGATCACGAAATCTCAAGAAGGAGAAGACCATTTGGCAATCCTATGCATGTTATTCAAACAACTTCGTAAGTACAAGCTTTGACTTAATCTAGCCAAGTGCGTCTTTGGCGCGACTACAGGCAAGTTGCTTAGGCTCGTTGTTAGCAAGAAAGGCATTGAAGTAGATCTAGATAAAGTCAAGGCTATCACAAGCCTCCCTCCTCATTTCACTGGAAAAGAGGTGAGGAGCCTATTAGGGCATTTGAACTACATAGCCCGGTTCATTGCAAACCTCCTAGACAAATGTCAGCTTGTCTTCAAGCATTTGCCCAAAATGCTGAGATTTGATGGGATGATGAATGTCAACATGCCTTCGACATAATAAAGGCTTATCTAGCTAATCCACTGATATTAGTTCTACCCACTCCTGGTCGGCCTTTAATTTTGTAATTGACGGTACGTAAGGAGTCCCTAGGAGCTATGCTGGGGCAGCTAGATGACATGGGGCACAAAGAGCATGCGATATACTATTTAAGCAAAAAATTGACTAAAAGAGAATCAAGGTATCCTGAAGTGGAAAAGCTATGTTGTGCACTAGTGTGGGTAGTACAATGTCTTTTTCAGTATACAGTACACTACATTGTACATCTACTATCGAAAGTAGACCCCTTGCGCAACTTATTAGAGAAACCAGCTTCTATAAAGAACATTGTCAAGTGGCAGGTCTAGCTTGCAGAATATGACATCCAGTTTGTGCTGCGCATGTAGATAAAAAGGGCAAGCTTTAGCATATTGTCTCGCTAAATTCCCAGTCAATTAATTCTGAACTTCCAGGCAATAGTACCATGCAAGTTGAAAGTGAATAAGATAATGAACCACACTAGAAGATGTACTTTGATGGAACTATGAGTTCCATAGGATGCGGTGTTAGGGTAATCTTAGTTTCTCCAAAAGGATGGCATTACCCAATTGCAGAGCAAGTAACGTTCCCCTGCACCAATAATGTTGCTCAATACGAAGCTTGCATACTGGGGTTGAAAGTAGCACTTGAGTTCAAGATTCATGAGCTAGAAGTATATTATGACTCAATGCTCATCACCTTTCAAACCGTGGGAGAGTGGAAAACTTGAGATCCCAAATTGATACCATACCACGAGTACCAGGAGAAAGTGTCGGAGCAGTTCGAAAAGATCACGTTTACTTACACTCAACGCATGAAGAATCGGTTTGCAGATGCACTAGCAATACTTGGCTCCATGATTACAATCTCTGAAGAAGATTTGATTGAGCCATTGGAGGTAGAAATCAATGAACACTCGACCCATTGTATCATGGTCAAGAGCAAAGATAGCAAACCATGGTATACAAACATCAAGCGATACCTCAGCATGGGCAAATATTCTGAGCATGCAAATCAACAAGGTAAGAAAGTTATTCGATGCTTGGCATGCAACTATTTCTTGAGTGGAGAGGTCTTATTCCAGAAATCATTTGATTCAACACTCTTGAGATGCGTAGAAGCCAGGGAGGCCGAAGTGATAATAAAGGAAGTGCATGAAGGGGTTTGCGGGCCTCATATGAGTGGGCACATGCTTGTAAAGAAGATTATGCAATTTGGATACTTCTGGTCTACCATGGAAATAGATTGTGCGAGACACATGCGACACTGTCATTTATGTCAGATTTATGCGAGTCAAGCCAAGTCATCGCAAATGAGTTACACACAATGTCTTAACCTTGGCCCTTTGCAATGTGGGGCATCGATGTGATTAGCCCAATCTCTCCAAAAGTGTCAAATGGACATGTCTTTATTTTAGTGGCTATCGACTATTTCACAAAGTGGGTTGAGGTTATCAGTGACTGCAAAAGTAGTAGTCCGCTTCCTCAAGTGTAACTTGATCACCCAACATGGTGTACCTGAAACAATTATCTCTGACAATGCAAAGAATTTCAATAACAAGTTTGCCGATGACCTATGCAAGCAGCTCAAGATTAAGCATCACAACTCATCTCCATATTGGCCCCAAATAAATGGAGCAGTAAAGGCCACCAATAAAAATCTGAAAAGAATCATTGAAAAGATGACCGTTTCATACAAGGATTGGCATGAAATGCTTCCATGGGCACTTTTGCCGTACCACACTTCAATTCGTACATCCATTGGGGCAACACCATACTCCTTGGTTTATGGCACTAAAGCGGTACTACTTGTTGAATTGGAAATTCCTTCATTGAGGGTCCTCACCGAATCCAAGCTGGAGGAAGCTGAGTGGACAAAGCAGTGTTATGAATAGTTGAACCTTATTGATGGAAAAAGGCTCATGGCACTTTGTCATGGTCAATGTCATTAGAAGCGCATGGCCCATGCCTTCAAGAAAAAGGTCTGGCATCACGAGTTTCAACCTGATGACCTAGTATTGCGCAAGTTATTGCAAATTACCCAGAATTCCCTAGGCAAGTTTACGCCAAAATATGAAGGCCCTTATGTCATTAAGAAAGTCCTCTTAGGGGGTGCTATGATCATTACTAACATGGATGGTCAAGAAATCCCAAGCATTGTCAATGCTGATTCATTAAGAAGTATCTCCCCTAAAGGGAGCATTGATGTATGACTTCTGAATAAATTTGAGAGAAACATTGATATTCCCACTAGGTTGAAAACTAGAAAGGGTGGTCCAGGCAAAAGTTAGGGAAAGGGAGGTGCGATTAAAAACTCAAAAATGGGCAGTAGTAGCAAAAGGAGAGAAGAACGATATTTCTGCCGGGCCGAAAACCCGGAAGGGCGGACTAGATAAAAATTAGGGAAACTGAGAGGTGCGGCTAGTTCTCCAAGGGATACCCATAGCAAAAGGAGTGAAATTTGAGCGAATTAAAAAAAAAAAAAGATAATCTCCCTAATAGGTGGCCGCGCATTGCATGATTTAAGCAAAAGTTAGGGGAAAAAGTGTTACCTCGGCCACAATGATGCGAAACTCTTCAAGCACAATGCTACAGTCATGGTTTCAGAGATCAAAGACAAGTGATCCAAAAATCAGGAATGGTCTACGTGGGATCTCAATGGGTGCTTCTTGAAATGCGATTGAACTGTCGTATCCTTTGAAATCGAGAGGATTCAACAAATTCCCTCCTCTTACCTTTATATTACGAATTATGTCTGTACTAGTAGCCTTTCTTTTCAAAGGGAACACAACCAATCCTTAAGTTGGTTACAAAGCAAAAAATCCCGTACATCTGCACATGAATTACTTCACTTATCGTGATTCGAGCTGTTTAGAATGGAACTAATGACAATATGGTTTGTTCCACGACTCTATAGATAGGTAGAAGGAAATTCAAAGAAGCATCCTCCCCAAGATGATTTGAAACCTGATTAGGCAAAAGAAGGCAGGGTGAGCTACAAGTAGAGTCTCAATGGTGAGTCCCAAGGCGAAAAGCAGACCTGTCATGACGAGTTCAATCAAGGAAGCAATGGCAGAAGAATTGGCTTCAACCTAACAACAAGGAAAGATGATAGTTCTGACAAACTCATGCTTGATGGCACGCGACTCTTTGAGCTTGATTGTGCACTTCTTCTTCACGCTCAATCATGCACTTATCTCTTCACGCTCAACTGCATGCCTTTCCTCCTCATGCTTAACTGTGCACTTCTTCTTCATGCTTAGCCGTGTGCTTATCCCTTCACGCTCAACTATGTGCTTTTCTTCTCACTCAACTGCACACCTCCTTTTCGTGCTCAACTGTGTGCTTATCTCTTCATGCTTAACTACGTGCTTTTCTTCTACCTTGTGCTAGACTGCACACCTCCTTCTCACGCTCAACTGCATGCTTATGCCTTCACGCTCAATTGCGTACTTTTCTTCTACCTCGCGCTTGACTGCTCACCTCATTCTCATACTCAATTGCATGCTTATTCCTTCATGCTCAACTGGGTGCTTATTCCTTCACACTCAATTTCGTGCTTTTCTTCTACCTCACGCTCGACTACGCACCTCTTTCTCATGCTCAATTGTGTGCTTATCCCTTCACACTCAATTGCATGCCTTCCTCCCTCGTGCTCGACTGCGCACTTCTTCCTCAAGCTCAACTGTGTGCCCTCCTTTGTCGCGCTTGGTGCATATCCCTCTATACACCCAACAGTGTATCCTTTCCTTTCTCATGCCCCGAGCATGAATATATTTCTATGCTTAATAGTATATCCTCTTTATACTCGTGTCCTGAGCATGAACTCATGCTTGTGCCCATAATGCATTTCTATCATGTTATTCCACTCCATGTCCAACTAGTCACCTTCTCTTTGGTTTGATGCAGTTTAATGAAGAAAGAGACAAAAAAGGAAAAAAAAAAGAAAATATGAAAAAAAAAATGGAAGAAGAAAAAAATATGAAAAAAAGATAAGAAAGAAAAGAAAAAGGAGAAAAGAAAAAACTTGAAGGAAAGATCATTGTTTCAAAGAAATTCCCAATCTTCTTTGATTTAAATTAGGTCCTTATATTTGTCTTTGAAATGACACTCTTTTCAAGATCTCTGACTTATCATCGAGAGTTGCTTCAAAGAGGGATAGTTGTAGACACCTCATTTTAGCTCAAGAAGAAATACTTGGAAGATTGTCAAACTCATCCAAGTAAGAACTATCAGTCTTAGCAACTAAGTGGTACTCATAGGCTTGGCAAGTGGATTCAATGGAGTTAAAATTGAAAAGGATTCGCCATGAAAATCATTGAGTTATCTTTGATTTGATGGATTTTGGACTGGAAATTCATCTTGGAGAGGACGATACAATTTTTTGAAGGAAGATTGCCCGACCCGTGAATAGTAAGCAGGTTGTGGTTGGTTTCGTAAGAAAAATCATATCTATTTATTGAGAAGCCAATTTGGGCAATACTTATGCATTTGGACCTTTGCTCATGAAATATCAAGGGAAAAATTGAGTGAGACATTGTAAGGTCCGGAGTTAGCCCAGGAAATTTGGTTTCTGAGCCTTCGTGTGCAGGGTTGTCATATACTGCCTAGTCGACTTCAAAAATTTGTTTCTCACCAGTCCCAAGGTCTTTTTGTGGGATTCTTTTTTCCAAGGCCATAATATAATTAAAATTTATTAAAAATTATTAGAAGGGAAAGATAAAATTCATGTTCAGCTGAGAAGAAGAAAAAATGGGCAGGTCTAAAACTGATATGGACTGACAATATTTTAGCTGAAAGGACTAAGTAAAAGTAAAAGGAAATATTATTGCAGCTCCATTGATTTAGAAATTAAATGATACATGGCTGATTTTGAGTCTCAACATATTCCTTCTTTCCCAATTTAATTTCCGAAGGAAGTGTTTAAAAGGAGGAAGAGCTTAAGGTTATGGGAGGCACCTGGAGGCACTCTTTAAAGGAACAAGTCGACTGCCACTGTTACATGCACACAGCTCTGCGCTTACGTCTAGAATGGCTGCCACCTCAGAATCCTGCTTCCTTCTTGTAAGTGGGTAAAACTCTAGAATTTTTGGTTCCCCAAATGGCTGAAGATAATTACTCACGTATGCTTTGTTGGTTCTTTCGTTTGGTTGCATGTTCTTTGTGATGTTGGCCTTCGTTGATTCTAATCCCTTTGATTATGTATAGTTCAAATCCCTGAATGGATTATCTTGTTGATCATATCATACATGTTGGGTTGTGTAATTACCTATTGACGTTTGTTGCATTTAAATTAGTCATTACTTTCCAATTGCATGGTTCAATTGTTGGTGCTCACTCAAAGAACTAAGGGGAGGTTTCTAAAAATTAATTTGGAATCTAACTCCACAATTCCAGTTTGTTGAATGAAATGAAAGAAGATTTATAATCAAGGGAAGATGCCATTAAATGATTATCTTGAATCCCGGCTTTCTTTGATTTCTTGTCCATGAGATTGCTTTTTATTGTCAGTTCCATGAGAATAGTTTGTTCAGTAACTTCTCCAATTGAAGTGGTCCAAGTAATCAAATTGGAACCTTGATGTTCAATGAATGAAAGGGAGCTATGTATGAAAGTTGATTAGGGATTCTCACCAGCATTAGAATTACCCTCCAACTCTAATAGTCCGAGATTAATTTGTTTTATGTTATGTCTGCTTGTTGTGGCTAATATGGATTTAACTGAATGTGTAACAACTAGTCCAAACTTCTTTCGTGTTTATGCTTTTGTATTTTATTATCTAAGTTTGGATTTAAGTATTATCCTAGATTTGATGTTCATTTCTCTTTTCCTTTAAACACGGCATTCCCTTGCTTCATATAGGATTAGAAAATACGTGATTAAATAAAATAAGGCAAATTTGGAAGCATTGCTAGCGTAATGACTTAGGGTATGTCAATTGGCTCACAAGCCTTTCGAGTGTAACTGAACCCCCGAATCCAACTTTGATTTGTGACCAATCAATGAAAGCATAGGTGGGTAGTGCCATACTCCTTTCGATGAATAATAGGTTTCTAATTAACCTTAGGACTAGTTTCATAAATAATTAGTGTTGACTCCTTTCCATTTTTCCACAATGGTATTGCAAAATCAATTTATTTCATGGTTTCGATAGGTATCATACATGAATTCCACAACCATGATCCTCCATTCCTTCGGGAAAATGTAGGAAAGTCGTGATTAGCCATTCCATACTAATATCTCAATACTTGATACCACAGTTGATCCTTATCATTCAATATGCCTCAGCACAATTCAGCTTGACACACATAATTGAATTCAACTAACCTCTTGATACCTAGGCCTGTGTGACAATATTCCAATTTAAGAGATGGATCTTGTTATGGGTCTCAGTGTGCCCCTATAAGAATCTCCTGCAGAGACATTCCACCTCTTCCAATATATATCGTGGTATGCGGGTAGATTGCATGGTAAGTAGTGGAATGGAAGTTAAGACCAAATTAATAAGAGTTGTTCGGCTGGCCATTGAAAGATAGGAAGCCATCCATCCCCTTAGATGGGCTTTCACCTTTTCCACAATCCGATAATATACCTGTCTTGAGACCCTACCATAGAGTAAGGGCACACCCAAGTGCTGACCCAGATTATCTGTGATTGAAAAGCCACATCGAGCCTAAATTTCTTCACGGGCTGTATCACACATTTTCCAAGAAAAGAACATGACTGTCTTTGTATGACTTACTTTTTGTCCTGATGCAGCGCAAAATAAATCTAATGAACCCTTCAGGACATCAATTTGATAAATTGAAGCCTCTGTAAACAAGAGGAGGTTGACCGCAAACATTAAGTAAGATATTAGCGGACCTTATCGACCAGCCGGAATTGATTTCGGACGCCCACTTACCACTTGTGCTGAAATAAGGTGCCCAAGGCATTTGATACACATGACAAATAGGTAAGGCGATAAGGGGCAGCTTTGTGTTATTCCTCTCCCCATAGAAAAGGCCTCAATTGGCTCACCATTCCAAAGAACTTGCATCGTAGGGCTAGTAACACAATCCATATTCATCAAACGTAACTTTGTAGGGATACCGGCTGCCTCAAGAGTGTCTTCTATGAATTTCCATGACAAGCTGTCATAAGCTTTCTCCAGGTCAGCCTTGACTGCCATAAAATCCTTACGACACCGTAACTATCACATGGTGTGTATTAATTCTTAGCCGATCACTATGTTATCTTGTACATGTCTGACCGCCACAAAACTAACTTGTTGGGTGCAATCAAATCCGGCATCAACTCTCACATCTAATTGGCAATTATCTTAGTCATTATCTTGTAGGACACATTACATAAGCTAATCAGCCTAAATTGATGGATCGTTTCAGGCCTCTCCACCTTTGAAATTAAAACAATAAATGTACTATTAATATCAGAAACATGCGTTTTTCCAATGAAAATTTTTTGAACCAACTTCATCACTTGAGTACTAACAATGTCCCAGTTCGATTGGTAGAAGTAGGCCTGGAAGCCATCGGATCTAGGTGCCTTAAATGGGAACATGCCCCATAAGGGTTCTTCTCACCTCATCAATTGATATAGCTTCATCTAACGGAGCTATATGCGTGAACTCAATTGTAGGAAATGTCCATGGCAGAGTGGGGCATTGAGTGTCATCCCTTGCCTTAGAGAACTCACGGAAGTGATGATGGACCCGTGCCCTCAATGAATCCTCATCATAACACCACCCCCTTCATCGGCCTTTAAACCTTCAATCCGAATTTGTTTACGCTTTATAATGGCTTTGGTGTGAAAGTACTTGGCATTTTGGTACCAAGGTTCACCTATTGACCGCGAGACTTCTAATACCATAGAATCTCTTCCTGGAATAAAATATCGTCAAGTTCCCAAGAAAGTCACGCTTCCAGTTCTTGAAGAAATCGGTTCGTATGTCTATCCATTGCTCGTTGAATGCTCCCCAACCGAAGTAAAAGGTTCTTCTTCCTCCATTGGATATTCCCGAACACCTTATTCCATCGGGATAATTCTGCTTTGAATACCTCTTGGCACCTTGGCAAGTCGTCACCTGAAGGCCAGTGCGTATTTAGAAAGTTTCTAAATTCAGTATGTTGTTGCCAACCCTCGCAACCCTTTTGAAGAACAAGACATCCTCTACTCAACTACATCCTAAATTCGGGTAGTTTCTGAGATTGTGGCTGGGGATTTGAGTCCTATACTTGCCAGAAATGACAATAGCGGCATAGGCTACTGTTTGGATTGGGGGCTACATAGATTTGACTTCTGTGCCTTGGATTACTGTTTGGATTGGAGAGTTTTATGGATTGAAGGGGGCTGGTGTAGGATTCAAGAAAGCTAATATACCGTCCCTCTAATCCTTTCTACCTGATTCCTTTCCATGGATGCGAAAATTTGGTTGGATCTGCCAATTATTTGAGTCAAAGGCGTCCCTACACGCCCTATATTTTGAGAAAGTCTTATGTAATGTAACGGATATATCACGCGGCAGTTCTGACGTAATGTCACGAGCCAATTAAATTAAACTATTTTTAGGGTTATTTTTTTCCCTTTTAGGTTTTGTTAAAAAATTCTAAAAATAACTTAATTTTATTAGATCGTAATACCATATCAGCACTACTACTACCACGAGAGATTCTTATGTGTAACAGATGTACCACATTGCAGTGCTAGCGTGGTGTTATGAGTCAATATGATTAAGTTATTTTAAAATTTTTTTAATAAAACCTAAAAGTAAAAAACCACAACCTTAAAAATAGCTTATTTTGATTGGCTTATGACACCAAATAAGCAGTATCCTTGTTTCATATTAGACTTTCTCCACTATCACATGGCATACCCATTACACACAAGAATCTCTCCCATATTTGATGTTACAATAACATATATAATGAAAGTATATAGGAAAACTATCATTTCTTTGAAAAAATATTGATTTTGAATTTTATAAATAGACAAAATTCATTATTAGATTGTTTTATGCTTTAGTGGTCCAACTTAGGAGAGAGCCTTCCTTGCAACTAGTATACTATGTAATTTTACTCACATGGTATCACAAACAACAAACATTCAAATATTTTATGATTTTTTTAAATCTTGTAAAAAACCTAAAAAATTAATAAATGAATTTTATTTATTTGTAACAATACTACATAAATATTGTCTTATGGCATACCTACGAGACTTTCACTGAACTTATCTGAAATTAAAATTAATCCATATGCATTCGATTTACAAAATGACAGGAGGTAGCCATCGAGAAAAATAGATAGAGAGCCTCAATGACGGAAACTATAGTGGTGTATTATTTATCGGAACAAGACCGATCCATGTGGAGATCGCCGCACGAGCATCCAATAGATGAACAGCTGGCTCAGGCTGATAACGCAGTCAAGAGAGACACGAGCGAAACGTAAGGCGGCCATAAGAAATTCAGCCATCCAAGAACACGGCAGTCACATGAGAACAACATGAGAAGGTACCAGACATTATCCACTACTATGTAATATATTATATTATATTATATTATATTATTAGCGGACAAGCACCTCAGCAGTTAAAAAAGAAAAAACTAGAGAATTACTAGCATATAAGCCCCCCCGAACCTATCAACCAGCATTGCAACCATACTCGGACAGTGCTCTAGTTAACTGTGCAAGACAGAAACATGTCTTCCGATGGGTCATCGGCGAAACCTCATGCAGTGTGCTTGCCGTGCCCGGCTCAGAGCCACATCTCCGCAATGCTCAAATTCACTAAGCTCCTCCACTGGAAGGGCTTCCACATCACCTTCATCAACACCGAGTTCAACCATCGACGCATGGTCAGGGCCAGGGGAGGAGGCCTTGACAACCTCCCAGAGGACTTCCAGTTCATGACAATCCCCGATGGGCTCCCTCCATCGGATACTAATGCGACCCAGGATCTTGGGGCTCTGTGCGAGTCATGCAGAAACCTCATCCGGGCTCCCTTCCTCGACCTTGTTGAAGATTTGATCAAGAGGGCAGAACTCGACCCAAGGTTTCCACCGGTCTCTTGCATCGTCTCAGACTGTCTCATGACATACTCGACCATTCCTGCCGGTGAGAAATTCGGCATCCCAGTTGTCAACTTCTGGCCCGTTTCTGCCTCCGCAATCATGTGCTTCATGATATATCCTGAGGTCTTCGGAAAAGGTTTTACTCCCTTGAAGGGTAGGAGCCCCTGTTTCTTGCATATGAATACGAAGTTCAGCAACGTTCTTATTGTCATTTCCGTTCATATTTCCAGCATATGAAGCGATGCGCTCTATTACCCTGCGTATGGCTACTGAAGATTCTCTAACTGGTTGGTTTGCGATTTCGTCCCTAAGAATAGGTGGTCGTGTTTCTGAATGCAGATGTTGATAGTCCAAATGGTTACCTCGACACAATTATCGACTGGAACCCGAGCATGAAATCCATGAGATTGCGTGACTTCCCGACCTTTGTTCGGAATACGCCAGCTGATGAAATGATATTTCATCTTACTACTGACGCTATCAAGATCGGTGCCGGAGCCGCTGCAACAGTAATTCACACTTTTGAAGCCCTTGAGCAGGACGTTTTGAATGCTCTTTCGTCCTTGCTTCCAGGGCCGGTTTATGGTATTGGTCCATTTTCCCTACTTCTTGAGCGAATCCCGGAAGAAAAAAATCATGCCAGAAATGTCTACTGCAATCTATGGGAAGAAGATATTGAGTGTCTCCGGTGGTTGGACTCACAGGAACCGAATTCCGTACTTTACATAAACTTTGGAAGCATTGCGTTTTTAACTCATGATCAAGCAACCGAGTTCTCCATGGGGATTGGTAATAGCGACCATCCGTTCTTGTGGATAATCAGACCTGATCTCATGAACGGAGACGCTGCAATTTTGCCAAAGGAGTTTACTGAAAAGACAAAAGGGAGAGGTTTTACGACAGAATGGTGTCCACAGGAGGAAGTTCTCAACCACCCTTCTGTTGGGGGATTCTTGACTCACTGTGGGTGGAACTCAACAATAGAGAGTCTGACTGCTGGGATTCCCATGCTGTGTTGGCCCTCCTTCGGCGATCAGCAAACCAACTGTCGGCTCATCTGTGCCGGGTGGGAGATCGGAGTGGAAATTAACAATGATGTAAAGAGAGATGAGGTGGAGAAGCTTGTGAGGGATCTAATGGATGGAGAGAAGGGAAAGAAAATGAAGGAGAAAGCTACAGAGTGGAAGAAATTGTCTGAAGAGGCAACTGGTCTATCCGGGCCATCTTCCAAAAGTTTGGACAGACTCGTTCACGGGACCTTAGTTGACATAAGAAGGTAACATAAAAAGGTAATTTACAATTAAAATAATATTTATTTGGTAATCACCTATAAATAAGAGAAGTAAGAGAGATGTTGAATTTCAATTCTGATATGTTATAATAATATAAAATAAAAGGTGAAAGAAAATGAAATGAAATGAATGAAAGGATAAGAGAATGGCGGTTAAGTATACACGGTGCAGCATGCGAGAGTGATACACGTACGAGTGGCAGCAAGTGAAATTGTGTGCGCGCGCGTATGGGCGTGCGCAAGGGTCTGTATGCTAGTGGGTGCATTTGTATCTTCATGTTAATGCAATAAAAAAAATCTCTTTTAGTTCCAATTACTTACGCAACCTTGCAAATCACATGCCAACAATTTTCTATTGAGTACTGGTTAATGTAATTATATAAACAACTTTTCGCACATTTGTCTTCTTTTGTGATGTCAGATAGGTCTTACAATGTTGAAATTTTACCACGTACGTCATTGGATTTAACACGTAACTGTTCAAGATAGGGGACTTCAAAGTTTATCTTCTACATGTGGAGTCAGGCAACACGAAGCCGATGATATATATATATATATATATTTTAATCAGTAAGGCAAAAGGATAATAATATTCTAATTTCACAAGGATATGTAGGGGTGTTCGTGGTGCAATTCAATTTGAAAACCTAAGCTAAATGGAATCAAATATAAAGTTTGAGATATTAAATTCGAACCATAAGTATTTTTATCACAAAATGACAGAATCATATGTAACTAAATTTTACGATTCAATTAATTGGTTAACAATAAATAGAATTTAAGTGATCAAATATAATTTTATGGATTCCGTTCGAAATCACTGAAGTAAACTTTTTAAAAATTATATTAAAAAGTTTACTTATAAAATCAATCCAACTCAGATAATTATAATTAACCGAACTATTCATATTAAGCAATTAATAAATCCCTTCTCAGTAAAAAAAAAAAAATCAAATCATTAGATAACCAATTTGATTAATAATACATTTATTTTTTATTCAATTGAGTTTAGTCCGACGATTTATTCCTTTTTTTTTTTTTTTCGTTTTCCTGGACTCCCCTAAGAATATGTACAGCCATGATATATAGCTTTCGGAAGAATTAATGATATCGTATTTCAACCAAATTCTATTCCAACCCCAATTAAGTGCTGTTTTAAGTGCTAATAGAGGGGGGAGAGTTGTATTTAATAGTGTAGCCACGTGACACTGTTTATATAGTAATACGAATCAATAAAATCAAACTAATCTTTAGGAATTTTTAAAAAATCTAAGAGAAAAAATAACTGCAAATTGATTTGATTTTATTGGCTAGTTCGGCGCAAGACTTTCTCCTGGTAGAGGGCTTGGACACCTACTGCAATTGGTGAATCTAGGACATTATAGAACCAGCATAATTCGATAGGTTTGTCTTATCCTTCTTAGCACTCACAGATAAACATGATCAAAATCGACGTCCGATCTGCATCTGCATTAGTTTTCTTCCGGCCTTGTTTGTTTTGTTGCATACGTTGATAGTTGAAAGTTACGTTTCTGGTTAATGACAAGATTTTTATTTGATATTACAAAATACAAGAGACCATTTTTTCCCTTCAAAGTACAAAAGAAGTAGGGGTAAAAGGAAGATGAATTGAAAGCAGTGCAGAAAAATTCCGTTGGTGAAATCGAATATAGAATGTCTGGGTCATAAGATAAAAATAATACCAACTATATTAAGTTATATTTTCAAGACACTTAATTAATGTATAGAAGGATGGGCTCCTCTCTTCAATGTCTCTCTGCCGTCTACCATACGAATCTGTAACCATGATTGTCTGTCTTTTTTTGGCATCCAGAGCTAGGGCTGTTTATGGTTGGTTTGGTTCGAAAAATCATTTCAAATCGAACTGAACCACATTTCTGATTCAGTTTGGTTTGGCAGTATACGAACCAAATTGTAACCATTTGAGAAAGGAAAAATTGAACTGTTTATAACTAATTTGGATGGTTCGGTTAACCTTTTTTGTAAACAAATAAAATTCACTATATAAAATGCAATCGGTTTGGTTTGGTTCAAAATTAACCGAACCAAACCGTAAAAAATATAATTGAAATACATGTTTTATTTAAAATTGTATATTTTGATTTTATTTTTTATTTTATTTAATTATTAATTAGAAAATGGTTCAATTCGATTAACAGTAGTTAACCGAACCAATTATATAAAGTAATTAACAAAACATCTTCTTGATAAAAATCGAACCGTTATCGACCAGCTGGAATAATTCGGTTATTTTCGGTTCAATTTGGTGGTTCGATTCTGTCTTTTTTAACGGCCCTATCCAGAATTCCTCCTTTTAAGAAATACATAATTGCTAGCTCTTTAAGACTCTTGTCGCCAAGGCGTTTGGATTTTTACGCATCCAAGAGAAAGTATTGCATATAATAGATATATCATGTGACAGTACTAATATTGAATTACAAATAAATAGAATTCAACTATTTTGAGATTTTTATAAAGATATTAAAACAGTTGGATATTATTGATTTTTAATACTATATCGCACTGTCAAGTACTAATAAAAAACAACCACAGAAATATTATAGTCTTATGAATTTGTTACACTCTATATAACAACTGTTACACACAAGACATTTTCCTCCTTCATACATTTGCTTCCGATCAACCCAATGTATGTTCTTCTCTCGTTTTTCCTATCCCGCCAAAACCTTGCTATCATTGAATCGGAAAATTGTCAGATGATTCTACCTCACAACAATTAAATTACTTTGATTAGTAATAAGTATGGTAACTGCTCGAATAAGTAATACTAATTTATCCACTTGTTATATTTTGATTGGTGTTGATCGCCTCACACCATGGGATAAGATAGGATTAACTACGAATTTCTCCATTGAATCTATCTCCTTACACCTTCCCTTTGGTAACAACAAATATCTCATCGTACATGTGGGAATTGCACTTATGACAGCCTTAATTAGGACTTCCTTTCCTACTGATAACGGAATCCGCTTCCCTCCTGATAACTTCCTTGCAATCCTTTCTCTCGGTTGACCTGATGCCTTTTTTTTCTTTTTACTCTTCTCCATGGATAGCCAAATATTTCTCTTCTCTCACTCTAATGTCCTCCCTCAATATCTGGAGAAATTCTTTTAGTAAATTGTATCATCACATGACAATTTTTAGAAAATAACACAATTAATCAAAATCAGTTATTTTTAGGGTTTTTTTTGTTTCTTAAGTTTTATAAAAAAAATCCTAAAAATGAAGGCTATTCGCTTAAAAAATTGTGAACTACTCAATAATTACCTAATTTATTATGAACTATCTTTTTACACGGAAAATCATGAATTATACTCAGTTTTCCCTAATCGACCGTGCCATTAATTTTTATGGTTAATTGCCAACATGCACCACAAATTTTATTGGTTGTACAGATGGAATCTGACATGCTATCATATGTGGTGTTTATCTGGTAGTAAAAATAGGGAACAACTATATGCACATCTATTTGCATATCCATCCACATAATAAAATAGAGAATTCGACAATAATTCGTGATTTTTTATGACCATATGGACGCCACATGTGATACCACTTCAGACTTCATTTGTACAATCAATAAATTAATGGTACACTTTAGCAATTAACATCACGATATATTAGAGAAACACAGATCGTAGTTCTTGATTTTTTAGACAAAAAATAATTAATGATAGAGTAGAAAATTTTGAATAGTTCGTGATTTTTTAGGCAAATAACCCTGGAAACAATTGTTTTTAATTGGTTGATATTATAATGTAAATACTATCACATGGTAGCACTGCTGCATAAGAGACTCTCCTCGATGTCTGCCCCCAGTCCTCCTTTATTGATCTTATTGCATTTTTCTCAATTTAAGAGAGGATTTTTGAAAATTGGTCCCCTAGCCAAGCCATAGGTCTAACAGTAGAGCTAAATATATTCACTGCATTCTCCATTGTAGCGTCCGTAAAATTTAGAAAGTCATGAGCCAAAACATAACGTGAAAGCAGTGGGCAGTACCTGTTCATTTTCAGGGCCTCAAGCTCTTGGTAAATAACATTTTTTGTCTTCAATCTTTCGTACTTTTATCATTTTCATTCTAAACATTTATCTTTTATCATTCTTGTTCTCAAGTTTTTGAGTTTTTGCCACTTTGGTTTTACAATTACTTTTTCATCCATAAAAGCATATTCTATCAAAAAAGAATATTTCAACGAAGAATATTTTTCAAAAATAAAGAAAAAAAGAAAAATAAATGAAATGAAAAGTATCAGTAGCGTTTTACTGATGGTCATATCTCCTTTAAAATTAAGACATATTCTAGATTCAAAATTGATTGATAACTATTATTATTATTATAAAATCGTGATTCATTTTGAGAAAAATGGGTTCTAATTTTCAAAAGAGCACCTGTTAATAACCAATATTTCATAAATCAAGGACGAAATATACTTTTTTGAAAAATATTTTTGTTGAAAAATGATTTTTGAATGTTTACTGCTTTGAGGTGGCTTGGATTGTTGTGTTGCTGATTTTTAGGGTCTAATTTTTCTTGTTTATCTTTGAATGATGTAAGAAGAGTTCACTCGGGTAGTGTGGGATTCAGGTTTGGCAGTTCATTGAAGGGTGAACAAAATGATCCTATGTGCCAGCGAGCAATAATGCAAGCATAGAAAGAGGCAGCGGGTGGGAGAAATAAAATATGTGGCTTAGCGCAATCTCTAAAGATGTGGTTAAAGACCTGTCTGAAAATTGTGGATCATCCTATGCACGAAAAGAGCAAATGAAGAAGATGCAGACCAGCATCACCCAATTGACTGAGGGATTACAAGTATCTATGAATGCAATGTTGTGGACGACTATAGACCCAGATGCCAATAATTAGTCAGTCACTGATGAATCTGATGCAAGAGATGCAGCAGCAAGGGAATTTATTGTAATATATGAACATCTATCAATTCCATTTCAACCGTGGGATTCAAGTAACAAATACAATAAAGGTGACACAACCACAGTCGTGGGCTGGACCACCCATGCAGCCGCCACCACAATCACATGCTTAACAACATTACAAAGGGCGAATGGCTGTGATGTTGGATTTGATGATGAAACTCAACCATAAACTTTCGATTGTATTTTTAATTTTGTGATTGTAGATGATGGTGTTCTTTCTAATGTTTGTGGGTAGTATTCTCAAATGAAAGTATCTCCCATTTAATTTAATCATTATGTTCTTCTTTATTTTGCATGGAGTTCAAAAAACAGAATGTAATATCTCTCATGAGAATAAGGGAAGTAACATTGATTTGAAATGAATTTTCTGATGAATTTGATTGTGTAAATTACTCCATGCAACATGTCATTTTTCGTGAGATTTCCATCAGAAAATGACTGTGAAACTGACAAAAACTCCTAGTTCCGTAAGAACACAAATTGCAATGTCTGATGGAGATCCAATGAAAATGTTCTGTGAGAAAAATATTAGAATTCAGTCAGAAAATCCATGAGTTTTTCGTTAGAAGAGATTGACGGGAAGAAAAATAACTCCATTAAACTACTGTCCACTCGATCTAATGGAGTTCTATCAAAATTTACATAGAAATCCGACGGAAATTTCCATAAGATCATTTTCATAGAAATCCGACGAAAATTTCAATCCAGATTTCGTTTGACAACAAAAACGGTGTGTTTTCATAACGATTCTGGAAGATTAAATTTTTCTGACAGGGAAGTTTCCATGAGACATCTTTGGATGGAAATCTCATCGAAAACTAATGATTCCAGATTTTCACCATTTTCTATCAAAATTTACTCACGAAAATTACATCTCGGATTCTAGCAATAAATTTAAATAATATTCTTGGGAATATATTTTTGAGAGTATGTTAAGTAGTTTGTTAGCAAATGAGATTTTTACTGTAACCGATATGTCTCTAGAAGATATGTATCTTATTTTGTGGGGCACATTTTGAGGTTATAAATATGTGTCTTCAAGTCCTTGAGAGGTAAGCCTACAAATCAAGAGAATTATGAGATCAAATTTGTGAGTGTCTATTGTAAGAGGGTTGACCTATTGTACTCAATTTGAAATAGTGAAGAACACTAGCTAAGCCTCCTCAACCCATAGAGTACGGGGCAAAAGTTGTCAGGAACCACGTATAGTGAGCATGTGATTTTCTCTTTCCTATTTTCTCGATTAATTATTCGTTGCTTGTACAAGTTCAATTCTGATACTTAAGCGCAACAAATTGGTATCAGAGCGAGGTTTTGGTGGTTGCGGCTCAATCGACTCTTGAAGATGATGACGAAGACGATGAAATAATATTGTGAAATTTGATGGCTCAATGAATTTCAATCTTTGGCAGTTACGGATCACTAATATTCCCGTTCAAAGTAGTCTGGCAGCAAAGATCAAGGATTGGGATCCCTTAATATCAGATGCCGATTGGAAGAAGCTGGAGAGGAAAGTTTTATCAGCCACTCACCTATGCCTTATCAATGATATGCTGCTGCAAGAGATTCATACCACAACTGCTAATATGTGGAGAAAGTTGGAGATTTTATGTCTATCGAAGTCAATAGCCAATCAACTTGTCTTGAAATAGCTATTATACACTCTTCGTATGGTGGAAGGGACTCATATTAGTAAGTATGTCACCTTCATAAAAGATCTAAAGACCTTTGACGCAAAGGTGGAAGACCAGGATCAGGTTATTCTACTCCTATGTTTGTTGCCATCCTCTGATAAGACATTCAGGGAGAGTGATCTACAAGAGGACGTCTTTGAAGTTTGATAATGTCAAGGAAGTCATTTGAGCAAAGACAAACTTAGCAACAATTTTGGATCGAAAAGTAGAAGTGATGATCAGGCATCAGGCTTGATCGTGAGAGTTAGATTTTAGAACAAGGGTTCAAGCAAGAGCCCTTCCGAAGTAAAGTCATGGAGCAAGGACAAGATTTGCCGCTATTGCATGAGGAAATGACACATTGTTTCTAAATGCTATAAGCTAAAAACTTGAAGTAACTTCGATCAGTGGGCCAATAAGGGGAAGAAGTAGGATGATAAAATAGACATTGGAGTCACCAAAGAGAAAGAGGAAGATGTCCTGCTAGTAGCCGAAAGAGGTAGATTGTGTGGTAAGGATGAGTGAACTTTGGATTCGGGTTGTTTATATCACATGTGTCCCAAGTGGGACAATTTTGCACTTACAAGACAGTTGCAGGTGGAGTTATTCTTATAGACAATAATGTTGCCAGTAAGACTGTTGGTGTAGGGATAGTTTGGATCAAGGTACGTGGAGTCATCAGGATCCTAACAAATGTCAAACACGTTCTTGATTTGAAGAAAAATCTTATCAACTTGGGATGAAGGTTTCCTATGGTGCCTTCCTTGTGATGAGGGGAAAGAAGACCAGCAGTTTGTATGTCCTTCAGAGAGTGACAGTCATAGGTTCAGTTGCAGTTTCATCAACCATGTGAGAAGCTAAAACTGTAAAACTATGGCACATGAGATTGGGTATATGAGCAAGAAAGGTATGCCCGTCCTGAGCAACTTGGGCCCCTTACTATCAAAGAATCCTAGGAAGCTACACTTTCGCGAGCACTGCGTTTATAGAAAGTAAAGGGGAGTGTTCTTCAGTAGCACGGTCCACAAAATCTGGGCCACACTTGACTACGTGCACTCCAATTTATGGCGGCCCGCACAAGTAGCTTCATGAGCAAGTTCCAGATATCTCCCAACCTTCATCGATGACTTCACCAGGAAAGTATGGGTTTATTTTTTGAAGAATAAATATGATGTATTTCATATCTTTAAGTAGTGGAAGCTCCTCCTAGAGAACATACAGGAAAGCAAATCAAACAGTTGAGAACAGACAATGGCCTCGAATTTTGTAGTATGGAGTTTAAAGAATTTTGCAAGAAGGAAGGGATCCTTAGGCATCAAACAATCGTGAACACTCCACAGCAAAATGGTGTTGTGGAAAGAATAACAAAACTCTACTCGAGTTGGCTAGGTGTATGCTCTCCAATGCAGAACTTGGAAAGGAATTTTGGGTAGAAGCTATCAACTTGGCATGTTGTTTGGTGAATCGATCACCAAATCGAGCTCTAGAGTTGAAGACTTTAGAGAAAAAAATTTGGTCAGGTGTTCCTTTAGATTAAGGATATCTAGTTTTGTACTTGTGCACATGTGAAATAAGGGAAACTTGAAGCTAGAGCTATAAAATATACTTTTCTTGGTTATGTTGTTGTTGTTAAAGGCTATAAATTGTGGTGTCCAGAAACCAAGAAGATTATTTTTAGCAGAGATATTATGTTTGATGAATTTGCAATGCTGAGTTTGAGAAAGGACTTGTCCTTTCCTACAGATGTAGGAAAGTAGGATGCTCCAAAGAAGGTGGAGTAAGATGTTAGCAGTTTACCAGTTCAGTTGAAGGATTCGAGTATCAAAAACTAGCTATTGAATCCATCGAAGGTGGATTTACCTCTTGAATCAAAATGCTTACTGGCTTGAGATAGATAAAGGAGACAGATCAAATAGTCTCAGAGATATATCTACAATGATGTGGTAGCCTATGCCCTACATGTC
This sequence comes from Lagerstroemia speciosa, assembly GCA_037672795.1. Lineage (NCBI taxonomy): Eukaryota > Viridiplantae > Streptophyta > Magnoliopsida > Myrtales > Lythraceae > Lagerstroemia > Lagerstroemia speciosa. Next base: position 12,188,376 of record CM075298.1, on the reverse strand, counting down.
GTAGAAGACATTGACTTACTCAAATCAACATCATATTCTGAGGCGATCCAGGCTCTCGATTAAGAAAAGTGGCTGCTTGCAATGTGAGAAGAGATGGAATCCTTATAGAAAAATGGGACTTGGGAGCTTGTCAAACTGCATGCTAACAAGAGAATCATCGGTTGTAAGCCATAGTTGTTGTGGACAACCTTGAGCTGGAGCAGCTTATGCAAAGACTGCATTTTTGCATGGTGACCTTGAAAAAGTTATTTATATGGAGCAATCAGAAGGTTTAAATTTGAAGGGCAAGAAAAAATGTGTGCCTATTGAAGAAGTCCCTCTATAGGTTGAACTAGTCTTCTCGACAGTGGTACAAGAAATTTGATTCACTTATGCTAAACATTGGTTTTCCAAGAAGCAAGGATGACAAGGGGTTGCGGGTTTTTTTCTACCAATTGGGGCCCTTCCTTCACCACCCCCATGGGATGGTCTACGGGGTTCATAACTTCTTGCTACAAATTTTAAAGAAAGGGTTCGAAAACATATTTATTCTAATTTCTTTCTGAGCACATCACAACACTTGGAGGTCCGAGAGGATGATCAGCCACACTGGGACTGAGACATGGCCCAGACTCCTACAGGAGGCTACTTCGCCTTCGAGGAAGAACTTGGTAGCTAGTTTGCTGGCCATCAGTCTGTGGGTGGTTCAGAAGGTTTGGGAAAATCTTCCTATTCCGAGAGCCGATATGACTAGGATTTTTATGTAGATATGTAAGGCTTTCCATTCTCCTTTCGTTTCGTTCAAGTTGCGAGCTGGAATAGCTCACGTACCACTTTGAGTGAAATAGAACATGAAATTGTAAGCTCCCAAGTAGTGGGAGGAGCCCGGGGCTCTGACCGCATGCCTGTTGAAGAATGAGTCGGCGACTCATAGGCAGTGGCTTGGTAGTTCTGTGTGTATGCGACATCTTGGTGATGACTCCTTAATATATTTGTTTTCTTTATGTTGATGATATATTAATTGCCACAAAGTATTTGTTTAGGATTAACAGGTTAAAAGCACGACTTGGTACAAAATTTGAGATGAAAGGTCTTGAGCTAGCTAAGAAAATATTGGGATGGAAATTACTAGACACAAATGCACAAATAGATTATTCTTGACTCAACAAAATTATGTAAAGAAAGTCTTGGAGCATTTTGACATGACAGATGCAAAGTCAATTAAGACCACCATTAACTACGCACTTTAAATTGTCCGCACAGCTGTCACCATAGCCAGAGGAAGAGAAAATGTACATGGCTAAAGTTCACTACTCTAGTGCAGTTGAAAGTTTGATATATGCTATAGTACGTACATGTCTAGATATATCTTATGCTATCAGTGTTGTTAGTCATTATATGTCTTGCCCCGAAGAAGAGCACTGGCAGACAGTCAAATGGATTCTAAGATATTTGAAGGTACCCCAGATGTTTGGGATGGGAATTATCACACACAAACGCACAGACAGAGTATTTTTTACTCAACAAAGTTATGTAAAGAAAGTCTTGGAGCATTTCGGCAAGACAAATGCAAAGTTGGTTAATACCCACTAGCTACATACTTTAAATTGTCCGCACAACTATCACCACAATCAAAGGAACAGAAAAGATACATGGCTAAAGTTCACTACTCCAATGCAGTTGAAAGTTTAATATATGCTACAGTATGTACACGTCCAGATATATCTTATGTTGTCAGCATTGTTAGCATATGTGATGCCCTGGAAAGGAGCACTAGCAGACAGTCAAATGGATTCTGAGATATTTGAAGGTACTCCAGACGTTTGCCTGGAGTTTGTAGAAGCTTCATCAATTTGGCTGGATATGTTGATTCAGATTTGGTTAGAGATTTGGATAGGCAAAGATCTCTCATAGGTTATATTTACAGTATTGGAGGATGTGCTATTAGTTCAAAGGCTTCATTGTAGGCTACAATTGCACTATCCACTATAGAGGCCAAGTTCATGGTTGTGATAGAAGTAGTGAAGGAAGCAACTTGGTTGAGGGGCCTATATTCAAAGTTCATTAACCAGAAGGAAGTAATTGTCATTCATTTTAATAATCAAAGTTCAATACATCTCACAAAGGATCCAGTACAGTATGAGAAAACGAAACACATCGACGTAAGGTACTAATTTGTTCATGATGTCATAACTTATGAAGATGCTCAAATTCAAAAGATCAGCACTCATGAGAACCCAACGGACATGTTAATGAAGTGCCTAGCTACTGCCAAGTTCAGGTGTTGTTTGGGCTTGGTCAGAGTCTCGCGAAGAGCGACCTAGGCCCACTGGGCCATTTTGGCCAAAGAGGATCAAAGTTCAAGTTGGAGTTCTTCTACCAAGTTAAACCTCAAGTGTTTATTGACAAGCATTTCCAAATTTGAGCCAAGGTGGAGGTTTCTTGCATTATGGCAACAAATTTGAAGAATATTTCCGAGAATATATTCTTGAGAATATTTTGGGTAATTTATTATTAAATGAGATTTTTACTTTAACCAGCATATTTCTAGAAGATACATATCCTATCTTTGTAGGGTGCATTTTTTATGTTATAAATATGCATCTTCAACTCCTTGAGAGATAAGCCTATAAGTCAACAGAGTATGAGATCAAATTTCTGAGTGTCTATTGTCAGAAGGTTGATCTATTATCTACTCTATCTGAAATAGTTAAGAACACTGGCTAAGCCTCCTTAGCCCGCGGAGTAAGGAACAAAGTTATTCGGAGCCACGTATGCTGAGGGTGTAATTTTCTCTTTCCTATTCTCTCGATTAATTATTCGTTACTTGTACAAGTTCGATTCATATCCATAAGTGCAACAAGAAATTTTGTCGTCTTTTAGGTTATGTTTGGTACGAAAGATTGGAAAGAAATGCAATGAAATGAGGTTTACAATGTTAATTACAATATCACATGAAGAAAATGACTAATCTTTATGTGGCATTCTCCATAGTCTAAATTTAGTAGATTAGACGCTGATAACATTCTGCAGAAGTCCTAATTTTTAACAAGAAAACGTGAATAATGGAAGGAATTGGATGTTGAAATGGAGAACAGGTGAAATCATAGGGGCAGCTTTTCAATTAGAAGATAACAAAGCACCAAGACTGGAAAGTTGCAGCAGAATGCTCAATCAAACATTTTGGAAGGTTGTGGGCTCAAGTTTGATCTCGGTAGTGAGGAATTTTCTCTCTAGTATTACGTTTGATACAAAAAATCAAAAGAAATGAAATAAACATGAATAATTGGTAATATTTTTTTTATTTTTTTACAAGATTACAGTTATGAACATAAAATCAATAATTTTATTCATGTGTTATTGCAAATTATAAAAAATGACACTGTTAATTCTTTTAAAAAAAAAATCTGGCTATTTGCATGCTTTTCCGGCCTAACTTTAAGTAAATTGATTGAATTTGACTTGATTTGTGTGCTTGATTTAGTAATCTTTCCCTGTGAAGTAAAATAGAGTTGGAATTGAACAAGTTATTAAAATTTGGGTTTACTTTAAGAATGTTAGTACTTCTGAAGTATTTTGTGATATATGTGCACGTCTGAAGACCAACCGGGACCTTAAAGATGATCCTGAATGACAAATTGAAGATGATAAAAAGAGCAAAGCATTGGGATTATTGTATAGAGCCACAACACCATTTATCCGATAGATAGGGGAGAGGAGCCGCGGTCCTAGATAGTCTGGCAGTGAACTTCGGGATATTTTGTGACAAATTGAAATATATTGACCCAAATTAACATAGAATATTCTTTGATGATTAAGGAAGATTTGACATAGAAAATATTTTGATTAATTCAGCAGGTGAAGGGAGAATATTTTCATATTTGGAGGAGAGGATAGATTATGAAAAGAATCTTCAAAATATCCTCCAAACACTATTAAATAGACCTTAATAAAGCTCTTTCTACATCCAACTATCAATTACATATAGTTTTAAAAATTTTTTTACTTTGTTTGCTACTAAGAACATTAAGAAGCTCGTGATCAACAAGGAAGAAGACAGAGTGCTTCAAGACAGCTCCAAGCTCGAGAGATTTACTTCGAATTTTCTCAATTTTTCCTTGTTCCTTCTCTCTTTTCTTTGATTCATGATGTATTACAACTCTTTCTTAGCGATGGCTCTTTTTTTTTTTATAATGAATTAATTCCCTTATTCCTAGGGCAAGCAATAAACTCGTTTCCACTTTCTAAATGTTTTCTCTTTTCTCTTATATGTTTTTCTTATACGTGATTGATTACATTCATGTTACTTATATTATCAAGTTTAATACTTTCTAATTGACTAACCTCTAATTAGATCGAGTGGGAGAGATCGAAAAACTCAAAAGGCAAAGTTGAAATCACAATAGAGATAATATAACTTACGATAATTCATACTAAGAGGTTGGAATTATTTGTGAGAAGTATCGAGATATTAGCCAAGCACACTAGGTAGTTCGAGCTCAATTGTTTCTTAATTGAATTGTCCTAGAAGCACATTCTTATTAAGCCGAGAGTAGGCAAGGAAACATAAAACTCTAGGATAGTCTCACCGTAATCAATTGCATATAGAGATTAGGTTTTGATTTAGAAATAGGATTGAGAAAAATTATGGCTCCAAGTCTATTGATATTGATTGATTTCTTCTAATTGTTTCCAATTTACTTTTATTACTTTTTTTACATTGCACATCCAATTTTAATTTGCCTAACTTGGTTTAATGTTTAGTTTTAATTGAATACGATCTTCGTGGGAACTACCTCTTACTCTTTTACTATATTACTTGAGGGATGCATATACTTACGTGCTTTTGTATTGTCAATTCTATCACAACAAATATCAGCCTAGATTACAAGTATAATAAAATGATTCCACCAGCAACTGCAGCGCAAAAGGGTTTTTGCTGAAAAACTAAGCCATGTCGACACCTCAAAGATGAGGTACATAGAAGTTTCAGGTTATTAGATTGAAGAGAACGTCCTTTGCCATGGGCAGCCGTGTATATATGAAATGGTACATTCCTATGGAGCACTTGGGTGTAAGAGGAGCCTGAGGTAGCCTATGGTCATGCCAGAAGGAAATCAAATTTCTTGCTGCAGCAAGAATCAGACATAGGAGTATTTGGGGACAAATTCCTAGCCTCCTGTTCCCGAGTCTAGAGGAAGCTGATGAAATTTCGTGAAATTGCTAGGCCCATACGTTCACTGCGGCAAACATTGATCCTTGGGCCATAGGGAGCCGTTTATGTATACAGTTCAGCAATTGGGCTTCCCTTGTCTGTCTAATGAACAAACAAGTTCTGGGCATGCCTCTAAACTGGCCGTATTCAACTGAGTGTCACAATATCACTTGCCATGTAATGGATCTCTAAGTAGAAGATCGAGCCGTTAAATTAGGAGATGAAAGAACGGCCTTGATCTTCATAGCCAAGGCGGCTAGAATCATTCCGCTTATGCAGGCACTGTTGACTTGCCCGGATCTTGATCGACTGTAAACAGTGGCACTTGTGGATCTAATCTCAAGTTCGAAGTGGAATTTTTTTTCCCAGACTGACTTTTTCTTTACCAGATGTCGATTTCAGACGTCTAATACCAAAGAATTTTCAGCCATGCCGTGCTGTGTGTCAATTTGGTATTGATTGAAGAAACAGCAAGATGCTTTTTCTGTCTGAATCTTCCAGTCACTGTACGGTTTTGATAGTTTGGCAGAGATTTCTCCAAGATTCCACCGTTTGTCAATGTCAAGACAATTCCTAGTGGACGTCGTCCGTGCCTATGAAGCAATGAAAGAAAGGGACTACAAATTTTCACAGGAATGCGACAAAAAAGGTCCACTAAAACGATAAGGAATTGTGATTCCCCCCGCCCATACTTATCACTCCAACATTAACAGAAGAAATCGATAGCAAAAAGCTAACTCCATTTGTTCCTTGGCTGTCTGAACTCCGATGGATCTCCTTGAGAGGCTGCCCGAAGAGTTCAAGCCAATAACTCTGCTTTTTACGACCATTCTGGTCGTGTTTCTGCTGAGTTATCTTTGTGCAGATATTCATAGGAAGCGAAAACTCCCTCCTGGCCCTCCCAAGCTACCCATCATAGGAAATCTCCACCAGCTGGGTAACCTGCCTCACATCTCTCTCGACAGCCTCTCCAAGAAATATGGGCCCATCATTTACCTTGAGCTCGGCCAGATTCCGACCGTGGTCATTTCCACAGCTAAAATGGCCAGGGAAGTCATGAGAACCTACGACCTCGTGCTCTCGAGCCGCCCCAAGCTTTTTGCTGCCAAGTATATCTTCTACAACAGCACGGATATAGTCTTCTCACCATACGGTGCATACTGGCGGCACATAAGGAAGATCTGCATCCTCGAGCTCCTGAGCTTGAAGAGGGTTCAGTCCTTCAGGCCGGTTAGGGAAGAGGAAGTCGCCCGAATGGTTCACAGGATCGAGGAATCTTCCTGTACAGGGACCGTGAACATGTCGAAGATTCTTGGGTTGTATGCGAACGATGTTCTATGCAGGGCCACTTTTGGGCGGGATTTCTCAGGAGAAGGGGACTACGACTCGCTCGGGTTTCAGGAGATGCTTCAGGAGTATCAGGAGCTTGTTGCTGGATTCAGTCTAGGAGACTTCTTTCCAGCCGTGGAGGAGTTCATACACAGAATAACTGGCATGACAAAGAGGCTGGAGGATACTTCTCGACGGTTCGATGAGCTCTTCGACCAGATACTGAGAGAACATGAGAATCACCAAAACAGTGGATCGATGAAAGATGACCAAAAGGATCTTGTGGACGTTTTGCTTGAAATACAGAAGGACAGCTCTTCGGCGGAAATGCCTCTGACAATGGATAACGTTAAAGCCATCATCATGGTTCGTTAAGTTCTGCCTTTCCTTGTTTTAAGTCTGTCAAATATCATAAACATAAGATCAAGTAAATTCTAAAAGCATATTCTGTTCCAGTACATGATCAAGTGCTTAGAAATTGGTTAGATGCATCAGGACGGATGGAATAGAGTTGACAATTTATCTGTATTAAACATTAGAAACATTACTTTGGAAACAAGTTAGTCATTCTTGACTTAATTGGTTCCAAATTCTATCTCCGGATGTCCTTAAATCTATTGGCAATTCCTAATTAAGATGAAAAATTTCTTGCAGGATATGTTCGCTGCAGGAACCGATACAAGCTTCATAACCCTTGACTGGGCGATGACAGAGTTGATCTTGAATGGCAAAGCCATGGAAAGAGCCCAAAATGAAGTCCGAAGCATCGTCGGTGAGAAAAAGTTTGTACTTGAGACTGACCTTCCTCAGATGCCTTACCTGAAGGCTGTAATCAAAGAGGCCTTCCGGTTGCACCCTCCTGCTCCAGTCTTAGTCCCAAGAGAGTCAATGGAAGAAATCGTTGTTGGGGATTACAGAATTCCAGCAAAAACTCGGTTCTTCATCAGTGCTTGGTCCATAGGGAGAGACACTGAGGCCTGGGAAAATGCTGAGGAATTCAAACCGGAAAGATTCCTTGACAACCCGATAGACTATAAAGGACAGGACTTCGAGCTGATACCATTTGGCATTGGTAGAAGAATATGCCCTGCTATGATGTTCGGAGCAGCCACTGTTGAGCTTGCTTTGGCACAGCTTCTCCATAGCTTTGACTGGGAGCTACCCTCGGGTGTTAAGCCAGAAGATTTGGACATGAAGGAAATATTTGGAATTACAATGCACCGTGTGGATGATCTCATCCTTGTTGCAAAACCACACTTTTCATAATAGCATGTCATACATGTCCCATGTTAAATAACTGCTCAATAATTGGGGCATCATTTTGCATTGCCCATCGAATGTAATAGGATGTTTAATCTACTGGACCATCCATCTATCATATATGTTGCCTTTGAGACAAGATTGATGTGAACCTCAACAACATGCGACAAAACCAATATTCATCCTCTCCTCTTGCACACACATTGCCAAAAGTTCAGTAATATACCATTCTTCCTTATGTGTGTTATAAGAGGTCTTGAAAGGCCTATACTCTGTAGGCATGGAGTTGAGAATGAAGTGGACAAAAAACAGCTCAGAGATACCAATCTTTAGACTTTTGAGTGAGCTGCCAAATCCCTCATTTATGTAATGTGCGCACGCACACTCTTAGAACTGTCAAAAGTCATGCCAATTAGCCTCTTCATTAGCGTACTTGCTAATGCCTTATCTAACTTAGCAATTTGTTCCTTAATTGCTTTCAAAAAATCCTTTGCCTTGGTTACTTCATCGAGAGCTCCCCGTAAGCTTTTACTGACACAAGACTTCACGAGCATGAGGCTTAAGCAGTTGGATTTGTCCCACCAATCGTACTTTTCCTTAACATCTAGTGCATCTGTATCCATGGGAACATGTGGCTCCTTCTCATGGAACGCATAGTCATGGTCAATAGAATCGACTCCTCTTTGTCAGAGAAATTGTGTCCATCAAGAACAATAGCATAAGCAATATTTTCAATAGCGTATTGAGCAAAAACTGCAATAACCAAATATTTATTAAATGCTATGAAACGAGAAATAACCATATATAGGATATTCAGCCTCCTTTTGGGGACATGCCACAAAATGTGTGAATTTATAAGTGAGACAAGTAAATTTAATAATGATCACACAAAAAAAAAAATCCGTCAATCCTTTCGGCATGGGATAATCCCACCATAACATCAAATTTACCTTCTCAATCTAATCTACATCCGAGTGCTAATAACTATCCATTTGAGAAAATTCATCAATCTTGCAACTCGATTGCAATTTTGATGCTAATAACCATACTATAGGATAGCTATATGTGATTTTCCTTATATAGGGTGCTTTGGCTACTCCTATAATATTAAATCACACTATATAACATCATATAACAGAATATATCTCCTCATATAAATGGCCAAACTTCTGTTATATCATCTTCCGAATATGTGCACGGACAAATTATCTGAAAATCCTCATCCCCTGAGAAGCAAGACACTGCTATTGTTTGCAATTGACAAATGGCCCTTATATTGGGCTTATTCTAGCCCAGCCAGACCCCACAGATCAGATCCCAGGCTTGGCCCACTAATGGAGCCCATGAATTGGAATGCTCCCGGTCCAAATCATGCCCACGAAACAAAGTACCACAAGTGGCAATTATCATCGAAGTTTGAGCTATCAAAATACCGCATATTCATTACACGCATATCCAAATTTGACGAGTCAATCAGAAATTAACGGAAAAACTGTGGATCGCAAAGATTTTAACTACTGATTTAATTCTTTTACTTGATTTCTTCCCATCTTTATATATTTACACCTTTTTTATTTAATCTGTATACGTAAACTGGCCCTTCATTCACCACACTTTCATGTGGTTCGTTTGCCCACGCGGTGAAGGGCTGAACGTGTGCAGAGCCCAGTGGGCCTCATAAGCCCAAGTCCGTTGACCGTGATAACGGCAATTCGTTTGAATCCACCGTAATTCAACATAATGCGGCTTACATTCTTATGGGTTAAATTTTTTGTAACCATATTAATTTATTTAATCAAATAACTCTTGAATGGGATTGGTAATAACAAAATTAGATTTAAACATACTCATATTATAATTGCCCATAGAACAAGACAGTAATCATATGCTTGTACAATATTATTTTACGGATTCATACTGAGCACATAATACTAGTCCCATAAACCTTAAACGAAGCAACGTGTACAACTCAGTTATGAATTGGATTAGCAAATAATCACATAAAAAAAGTTGAAACTTTATGTATTAAAGATGATACATTGATTATGTATTAAAGATTGTAACTTGCTCTTTTACTGAGACACCTGATTATGCTTATCCATAAACAAGCATGGAGTGAAAGCCACTTTCGCCCCTAATCTTGTACCCAACCAACAATTCAGCCCCTAAACATTTTTTTACCAATAATTTGACTCAAACATTCAGCACTAAAGTCCTACGTGGCATACACATGATGCACATGTGGTATAACGGTATTAAATTTAATACTTTTTATGTGTAAACTTTCACTTTGATCCCTATTATTTTAACAAACCAACAATTTAGTCCCCAATTTTTTTTGCCGCCAATTTGACCCAAATATTCACTATTTTGCCAACACTTTAATCATGTCTCAAAATTTCATTAAAAATTTGATATAATATTAAATTATCATAAAATTATTTTTTTATTTTTAAAACTTATAAATAAGCTATTCTTTCTTATCATTTATCAAAATTTTCAAAAATTTGATCTTTTAAATGCATTTATGCTTATCTATTCTCTCAAATTACTCCTTCAGCTCTACCTTTTTTCACTTCAGTAGTTTCTTCCTCAATATGTTCTAAAGGTTTGGGCCATCAAATACCTAGAAAAGCCCATCAATCCCCTTGTTTATAGGACATTGTATTTGTCACTTGATAGACTAATCAACTACCTAATTGATCTTCCACTATCTTTACGTAAACTCTCATCATCTTTAGCTCCATTGTCAAGTCATAGATCCATCTTGGACTTAACGAAAAAACAATCTACCTTATTGTAATTATGATTTTCTGAGGTATATTTCTTTTATACTTCTACTTCTTCTATCATCTTAGAAGAAGCATCCTTATATTATTTAAAATGATTCTTAATGTCCAAATTGGTCTTACATTTCATAACAATTGGCCATTCATATATATAACAGTAGTGTTCGACGATTCCTTTCCTCTTGAACCTATCAAGCATTTTCCGTGATATTTGTCCACAATCAACTGGGAGACAATGGAAGGATGACTGTTTACGTAAAAGGAGTTGAGGAGATGAAGATTATTTAAAGATAATAGAAGTTAAGACACTTACAGTTAACTAGAATCTCAAAAGGCAAACGCAACACTCTATGACCAGCGGATTGATTGGCTCTTTTTTGTATATAATGATGTCAAATTTTTGAAATGTTGATGAAGATGAGAAAAGCCTTCAAAGTGGAAGAATGACAAAATTAAATGAGAAGATTGAGAAGTTAGAATTGGTGAAAATATGTTTAAATTATAAAATTCTATAAATTTGATAAATGTTAAGGGGAAAACATAATTACAAGATTTAAAAAGAAAAAAAAATATTATGAATGTAGTTTAGTGGTATGTCGAATTGTTTGATAATGGCACGGATTAAAGTGATGGAAAAATAATGAATATTTGGGTCAAATCGGTGGCCAGAAAAATTTGGAAATTAAATTATTGGTTGCTGAAATATTAGAGATCAAAGTAAAAGTTTGCACATAAAAATATTAAATTTAATGCCTTTATGCCACTTGTATGCCACGTAGGACTTTTTAACGGCATTTCAACGGTTGTACTAACATGATGGCAAAATAGTGGATCTTTAAGTCAAATTGTTGGCAAAAAACATTGAGGGATTGAACCATTGGTCTGGTACAAAAATTGGGATCAAAGTGGTTGTTTACTCATAAGCATGTGTATATGAATCATGTTCAATGCCTTCAATTAGATAAAGATAATCTGAAAACCAATATGAACACAAGATGGCCTTGGCAACAATCGTCAAAGCATGGTATAAAGGTTAGCTCTAATACCAATTGAAAGAAATTTGTAATATATCAAAGATATTAAACAACAAAAATTGACCTCCGCCATAATTTGATGATCTTGAGGGTCTGAACTCATGAAGGATTGATGGATAGAGAGAATTTTATAATTCCCAACCTTTTTCAGATGGGGACGTCGACATTAGGGTGTGCATGAAAACCAGTTATGGATGTACTAAACCTGAACCGAACTAGAAACAAATTGAAAAGGACCGGTTTAGTTTGAACTTGTTCTATTTTAGTTCAGTTTTGAAGAAGAAAACCAGCTCGGCTACTAAGTTCAATAAATTCAGTGAACTATTTCAAACCGAACCAAACCTCTTTTAGTAATAATAAATAAATAAATAAATAAACAAGCAAATAAATAAGCAATCAATCTATCAAATTCAATTAGGAACCAAAAACCTAAATTTTTCTCACAAACAAGAAGCATAGAGATCATATTAATGTTACGCAAGCAAGAAGCAGAGAGACAAGAATCGAGATCAAAGAACCCACTGGAGAGAAGGTCAAGGGTAGCCGTGGGCACTGGCCATGCCGGTGCCACTCATGGTGGCGATGCCTGGTTCTGCGGGTAGTAGCGCTGAGTGTTCAACACTATCATGTTGGCGCTAAGTGGTCGACATTGTTCTCCATCTTCTTCTTCTTCCTCTTCTTGTTTCGAGGGCAGTGAAAGTATGTCATTGACACTATTGTTATGGCAACCTTCGTGGTGTTGGCAATGGTCCGTGTTGTTGTGGTGGTGAGTGGCAACGCCTCTTCTTCTTCCTCTTTTGCTAGTGACTTTCTTCTTTTGCGGTCGCGAGTGGCAGAGCCTCTTCTTCTTCATTGGTGGTGAGTGAAAATGCCTCTTCCTCGTCAATTGTTGTTAGATTTATAGAAGATTGCAAAAGTTGGGCCCATGGAAGCCTGATTTACTGGAAAGTTGCAAAGCATCTGGTGGGTTCTGTAGAAGTCCTTTGGGCTCACATGCATGGGCCAATTGTTATTTTTACAATTTAATCGATTCAGTTTGATTCAAAACTGAGCTGAGTCAGAGTGAATTACTTTTTAAACAATTTGAACTAATTGACCGACCTAGTTTAAAACAATTCGGTTTTTTCACAACCTAGTTATAGTTTGGATTAGCTTAGCCAAACCAAACTAAAACTAATTCTTGTAGTTCGGTTCGATTCTAAAACGGTTCAGGTGTCAAACTGGTTCATGCACATCCCTAGTCTAGATGGAGACATAGACCCATACATATAGGTGGAACGAGGGACACCTCATAAATATTATTTACTAATATGTTTTTCCATTAAAAGAATGCTAATTGATATCCATAAGATCAAAGAATATCACACTCCTAGTTTTATTTGGAAATTAATCTAAAATTGAGACATAAGTGCCACCAAAAGAGATTTTTCTTATATTCTTACAAAGAGTGAAGTCCTTAAAACCTATTGTGCCTTTTAGCTACATGTTGAAAACTTCTTCGATAAAAAAAAAATCAAGGCACGTTAGTCTGGCTATATTAAGAATTTCTTTCTCATAGTTTCATAAAGGAACTAATGGACAATGGCATCTTACAATATATTTCATGTCCACATGCATTGCAGCAAAATGGATATGCTGAAAGAAAATGTAGGCATATTATCAATATGGGGCTCACTCTTCTTACTCATTCACACTCGCATCCCAAATTTTGTGATTTTCCTGACTAATCACTCTCTATTAAGACTCTTCAGTATCTCTTTCCATTTCAAATGCTGCATGGATCTTCACCAAATTACACTTTCTTAAGAGTCTCTGGTTGTCTTTGTTTCCCTTATCTGTGGCCTTGTAGGAGCCATAAGTTGGATTTCCGCTCTGATTTGCATCTTCGTTGAGTACTAATAAATTATCATGGGTATTGATACCTTGATATATTTATTGGTCGAATTGTGGTCTTTGTTGAGCTGAGTTTTCCTTTCTCGACGATGCAATCTTCTTCTTCTATAGTAGCAGGATCTCTTCCTTTTGTTCCTCAATGACTCCATCATCAAGTGCAAATTATGACATCCTTTCTTCTACCACCTTGCCCATACCAACACTTGTTTCAATAACACCGTAAGTTGCTCCATTGGAGATGACTCCTCCCTCTACAACAAGTACTACCGTTGACGAGAATATAGTTGCTATTTTGTGCATTGATCAGCCTACATCTAGCACTGCTACAACTATCTCCTCAAAGACCCCAATCAATGATCACTCGCTCTCATGATGACTCTCTTTCTCCTCATTGATTTATAAGGCCTATGCATCCTATTGTTTCATCGGTGACCACTACCTTTAGGAGTGTAGTTCATACAGCTCTTAGTTTTGTATCCATCTACTACAATGTAATTGGCTGCAAATGGGTTTATACAGGAAATAAAAAGTCAGATGGCTGCATTAATCATTTTAAAGCTCGTCTGATGGCTTGAGGATTCAATCAAAAATAACTTATTGAATATGATAAGACCTTCAGTCCTATTGTTAAATTAGCCACTATTCAAAATATCCTTTCAATTGTGATTTCATGAAAATAGCCTACTCAACATCTAAATCTAAAGAATGCCTTCCCTTTCTGGTGTTCTTGAAGATGATGTTTATATGTACTAGCCACTCAATTTTGTGGATCCATCAAGGCCACATCATGTCAATCATTTAAAGAATCTATCTAAGGACTTAAGTAGGCTCCTGAGGTTTGGTTTCTTCGATTAAACTCCTTTTTACAACAGCATGGATTTCGAGGTTCAACTGTTAGCACATCATTATTTATCATGAGAACGAGAGAGTATGTGGTCTATCTCCTGATCTATATCAATCATATTACCATCTCACAAACTACAAATGCTTCATTACACTATTATTAGTTGCTCTCAATATGATGAAATTGGGTTCACTTCAATTTTTTATTTTATAGAAGCACAACTTTGCTCTAATGGTCCATATATCACCTAGGAAAATTATATTTACCACATTCTTGCTAGCAGTTCTATGCTAGACTGCAAACCTCTTCCTCGATGACTTTTGGTCCCTGGCTATCAATGACTATCAGGGACTCATTCGATGTCCCATGCGGTTCTCTACAGTACTTGGTGTTGACAAGACCTGACATTATTTATATAGTAGGTCTGTCAATTCATGCATCAAACCTTAATAACACATTGGTCTATTGTGAAGCATTTTTAGTGATACCTGAAGGGGACTATTCATCTTGGCCTACTTATTCATAGAGCTCTCTATCCACATTTCATGGCTTTGTTGATACTGATTGGACTTGTTAACTAGATGATCGTTGCTTTATCAGTGGTTTCAGTAGTTTTGGGTCCTAATATCGTATCGTGGAGTTCCAAGAAGCAACTCATGATTGCTCGACTCAATTATGAATTAGAATACAAGAGTTTAGCCTACTACTAATAAGTTTATTTAGATGGAGTCTTTGCCAAGGGAGCTTGGTATTCGTTTGCCACAACTACTTCTTTTATGATGTGATAATCCGTCGATTACTCCCTTAACTAGCATAACGAGATAAAGTTTCACTTTGTCCAATAAGGATTTACACGGAAGCAACTTGACACTCAATTTCCTGGCTCTGTTCATCAATTTGTTGATGTCTTCACAAAGGGTCTATCCAACCCAAGATTCTCTATTATTCATTCCAAGCTCAATCCCAATAATTTTTGCGGAGAGTAATGGTAAGATACTAATAGAGATTGACAAAATTAAAAACTGTAAAGTATAGGAAATCATATATTGATGTGTACCAGTACACTATTACTATCAATACACAGAGCCACAACATTAAACATGTGCTCTTCTTTCTTGGAGTTCCCTAATTCTTTGTACTCTATTAGTTGGAAAAATCAGATTTTGTAAAATTGATGTGATTAATGACTATGAAATATAAAATAAAATCAATTTATCTTGTGAGCTTCGGAAGATACTTCAGATTTTGTAGATGGCAATTATTTTCTTGTTCTTTTTATTTAAAATTTCTAGTTGAGGAGAGGAGACGGTGTACGTAATATCCTCTTGTTGACGACTGTCCTTGCTGCGGGGTCCGGTATGCTACTTCAATTCAGCATTATCTATCTTATTTCAATCATAATAATTAAAATTTTAATGCATGTCGGAGAATGATCCGTGAAATTTCAATTCATGTGTAATTGATAGTTCAAATGGTCAGGATCATATTAATTGATAAAATCAAATAGAACCAGATCAAATCAGAAAAGTGTGACTACGTAGTTCTTGCATATTTAATCTAAGTGAGAATTGATCTAAAATTCATTCCCATGTAGTTGGGTGATGTTAAAATCACAGGTTCGAGTTTTTCTATAAGTAATATTACCAGAAGAGATTCTAGAATTTGTGTCTTGGCGAACACAGTTTTATCGCACTACATTAGGCTTTTGATAGTGCGGCGCTTTTGATAGTGCGACGTTTGTGGACTAGTGTTAGTACCACTTGTTTGTGGTTGAACCCAAAAACTTGAACACTACGCAACAGAGCTGCTGGGTTGCCAATACTGCTGCCCTCCCTTTTATTCAATAAAAAATAAATATTTGCTTTCCTTGACTCATTGTCAAACATCTAACACTATGTTTACCTTTGGTATGAAGGAATAGAAATCAATGGGATGAAATGAGTTTTATAGTATAAATTATAATAACACGTGAGAAAAATTACTAATCCCTATATTACCTTGAAAACATGGAAGAAAATAATTTTGAAAAGTGATGAATGATCATTCCTTATCTTTTCCAAAGGAAATGTCATTCCATTAACATAAAGATAAAAGTTACCCTAATGAAATGAATATTATATGTTTCCATAACTGCAATCAAGTAAGAAATATATATAAAAAAATAATATCAAATATTTCATTCAATTTTAATCTTTTTAATTCTTTCGCACCAAATGTAATATAAGAATTTTCAGTCATACCTTGCAATGTGCCAATTTGGTAACGGTTGTAGAAATAGCAAGATGCTCCTTTCTTCTCAACTGTTCCAATTAGTGTAACGATTTGATTGCTAGCAAAGATTTATCTTAGATTTGGAAACCTATCATTTTTAAGAAAGTTCCAAACACTGCAAGTCTGTGAAATGGGCTTGTCAACCACTTCATACAATCAAGGAGAGCAACGATATAATTTCATAACAATACAACAAAAATGTTTGCTAAAATGATGATTTTAACATACTTCCATAGTCTGTCAAAGAAATATCGGCCCATTATTTACATGGAGCTCGGTCAGGATCCGACCATGGTCATTTCCACCACTAAAATGGTCAGAGAAATTATGAGAACCTATGACCTTGCACTCTTGAGTCGCCCCGAGCTCTTCGCTGCAAAGCACATGTTCAATAACTGCATTGACATAGCCTTCTCGCCCTACGGGGCCTACTGGAGGTACATAAGGAAGAATGCATCCTCCAACTCCTAAACTCAAAGAGGTTTCAATCCTTCAGGCCGATAAGGGGAGAGGATATTGCCCGGATGGTTCAAAGGATCCAAGAACCTTCTTGTAAAGGGACTGCAAAACCTGACGAAGATCCTCAGGTTGTACACGATGACATTCTCTGTAGGGCCACATTCGGGCGGGATTTCTTATGGGAAGGGGACTACAACTCGTTCGGGTTTTGGTAGATGCTCGAGGAGTTTCAAGAGCTTGTTGGCGGATTCAGTGTCGGTGATTTCTTCCCGTCCGTGGAGGAGTTCATAAACAGAATAACAGGCATGACAAAGAGGCTAGAGGACACTTCTTGGCAATTCGATGAGCTGTTCGAGTGAATACTGAGGGAACATGAGAATCGCCATGATAATGTATCGGTGAAAGATGACCGCAAGGATCTTGTGGAAGTTCTACTCAAAATACAGAAGGATGGTTCTTCGGTGGAAATGCCTCTAACAATGGACAATGTTAAAGTTGTCATCATGGTTTGTCAAATTTTGCCTTCCTTGTCTTTCCATTTTAAGTCTATCATATACCATAATTATGCAAGTTCTAAAAGCTTAGGCGGTTTTGTTACATGATTAAATGTTTACGAATTAGTTAGATGCATCAGGTCGAATGGAATACAGGGTGACACTTTACGTGTAGTAAACATTAGAAACATTACTTTGCAAGCAAGCTAATAATTGATTCTCGACATAATTGGCTCCAAATCCTGTCTCCAAATATCCTTAAACATTCTCCTCCCCTTCCCTTTGATTCCCGAGATGAACAACTCTGAGTAATTCGTTTGAAAAGATCTCTGCTTAGCCCATGCCTCTATACTTAATGACTTTTTCCTGATCAATCAGTAGTTGAAAAATTCTTGCAGGATATGTTTGCTGTAGGAATCGATACAAGCTCCATAGCCCTTGACTAGGGAATGACGGAGCTCATCCTTGAACAGAAAAGCAATGGAAAGAGCCAAAAACGAAGTCCGAGGCATCGTCGAGGATAGAAAATTTGTGCTTGAGACTGACCTTCCCCAGATGCCTTACCTCAAGGCTGTAATCAAAGAGATCTTCCGATTGCACCATCCTACTTCCGTCTTAGTCCCGAGAGAGTCGATGGAAGATACCGCTGCTGGGAATTACAAAATTCCAGCAAAAACTCCGCTCTTCATCAACGCTTGGTCCATAGGGAGAGACACCGAGGCCTGGGAAAGTCCTGAGGAATTCAAACTGGAAAGGTTCCTTGACAACCTGATAGACTATAAAGGGCAGGACTTCGAGCTGATACCATTTGAAAACTGGCAGAAGAATCTGCCCTGGTATTATGTTGGAGCAGCCACTATTGAGCTAGCTTTAGCTTAGCTTCTCCATAGCTCTGACTGGGAGCTCCCCTCGGGTGTTAAGCCAAAAGATTTGCCCATGAAGGAAGTGTTTGGCATCACTATGCATCGTGTAGATGATCTCATCCTTGTGGCAAAACCACGCTTTCTGTAATGGATAGCATACAAGTCTTGAGTTAAATAACTGCTCAATAATTGTTGCATCCTTTTGCTATGTTAGTAGAATGTCATAAAATGATCAGTGACATAGAAGTCACTTGTAAAATAGTTGTTTTTTTTTGCACTGTAAAATAGTTGTTCAATAATTGCGGCATGCCCGTTGAATGTGATAAGATGTTCAGTCACTTCTCAATCCATCATTCATCTATCATGCCTTCGAGGCAAGAAGACTGAGAGAAACAGTTGCCATCTTATCCTTTTCATTCCATCTTTCACCTCCATCAAAATAAATAGGACAACATATATGTACATGATAAGACAAATACACTTATTCGAAGCTGGAGGATAATTTCGAACACAAGCCTATCTTCAACTCAAATCTCACCGAGCCATCGAGTCTGTCAATTCTCTATCCTTTCAAACTATAAATTTAGGGTAGAAAAGAGAAAATGAAGAAGAAAGCCCACGCCAATTTTGTATATGCGTGTGTCTAATAGTAGTATCAATATATCGTCAATTGTAGAATAAAATAGCACCTCAACAACCAGAGATCGCCAAGAGGTTATCGCACCATAGTAGCGGCGGATGATATAAATAGAGACCAAGTTCCCGAAACAAAGATTGAATCCATATCAACTCAGCAATAGCATTGGATAGGTTCTTATGTTTAGCTTCAGTGCTCAAGCATGATACAGTTCATTGTTTGTTAGAGTTCCAATAGATGAGATTGGGGTCAAGAAGAATTGCAAAGTCGCTAAAAGAGCATTGGTTATCGGGATTACCAACCCAATCCGTATCACTGAACCCATAAAGAGTGGATAATGAGCCCTTATGAATCACCAAACCATGGTTAATAGTACTCTTCAAGTATCTTACTATGTTCTTGACAACATACCAATGAGATGTCAATGCTTGGTACATAAATTGGTAAACATGTTGAACGGCATAAGTAATATTTCATTATGTCAGTTAAATACCAAAAAGAACCGACCACTCATCTGTAAAGAAGAATCATTGAAAGATTCTCCATTTGCTAAGGGAAAGTCTAGCATCATAAGCCACAGGAGAATGGGAGGGATTACAATCGAGCATTGAACTTCAATTAAAAAAAATGTCTCGAATATACTTTGTTTGAGAAAGGAGAACACCGTCAAAATGAAACCGTGCTTCAATGCCAAGAAAAAATGAGCCGGAGCTAGATTCTTCATGGTATACTCCCAATTTAAGGATGTAAAATAGAAGAAAATTGTGCAAATGGAGACCCAGTGTGAATAATATCATCTACATATATCAAAATGTGAAACACATAAATCGGGCTCGTAGAATGAATAATGAGGTATCAGCTGTTAATCCTAAAAAACCAAGCATTTGAAGAAATGAACTAAGTTAGAGAAACCAAGCTCGATGAGTTTACTTAAGACTATAGAGAGATTTGCGCAGACAATAAATATAATTTGGCAAGATGAATTGAAAAACTTCGATGATTGTTGCATGTACACCTCCTCATCAGGAAAATTACAAAGACATTGTTGACATCCAATTACCGAATCTACCATTGAAGGAAACATCAATGGAAAGAATAGTACGAATAGTTACTAGCTTGATAGCAGGACTGAAGGTCTCATCATAATTGTTCCCTCAAGTTGATTGAAACCTCCTACCACTAAATGAATTTTGAAACGATCAATAGATGCATCCAGTTTCTACGTAAACTTATAAACCTGTTTGCAATCGATGACATTACACTATGATTGACATGGTACTGAATTCCAAGTATGATTATCAACATTGCCTGAAATTCTTCACCCATCGCTGTACTCCACTAAGGTTCTTTTGAGCCGTCAAAAATGATCTATGTTCCTTAACATTACTTGAGACTAAGAACATATCAGGATGTCGAGTTCTAATATAATGATGAGGCGAAAGTGAACAATCCCTTAACACAACTGTCAGATGTGTTCATTAAGGTGAAATAGCAACAACAGAATCTGACTGGCCATTAACTGGAGGGCAGCCATAGTGATAGCTTTAGTAGCAAGAACCTTAGAGGGAGGATCCGTCTGTGACTAATTAACATGTGACAGGGACATAATAGATATAGATAGAGGTGAGACAGAAACTGAGGGTGACAAAGAATCTACACTATGAAAAGAGGGAGATGAAGCCATCGGGGAGCTAAAAGATGAGTGTTTGAGTCCAGCATAGGAAGTGTGCATTGAGGAAAAGGGAAAGGAAGACTCGTAAAGACAACAGTTTGGGTTAACAAAATACGTCTTGTGGTAGGATCAAGACATTGATATTCAAGATAATCTGATGACAATGCAAGAAGACACATGAATGAGAGCGAAACTCAAGTTTGTGACTAATAAGGACACGGATATGGAAAGTTGAGAACCAGGTAGACTATAAAGGGTAGGACTTCGAGCTGATACCATTTGGCATTGGTAGAAGAATCCACCCTGCTACTACATTCAGAGTAGCCACTGGTGAGCTTGCTTAGGCTTAGTTTCTCCATAGCTTTGATTAGGAGCTTTCCTGGGGTGATAAGTTAGAAGATTTGGACATGAAGTAACAATACGAGAAAATTAACTTTTACCGATAAAGATACTATCGATAAATCTTTTGAAGTCTTTTCGTCAAATTTCTAACAATAAAGGACCTATTCATGACTAAAAATAATTACATAAGTATATTTAAAAAATTGCTGAATACTTTTTTTCTTGAATATTAAATCTGAATACTTAGTAAACTATTGTTCTTTTACGAGAAGAAATTTATTCATTCAAATGCATCAAGATCTTACGGGTACACGAATCCATATAAGTTTATTTACTGATACATATAGGTGGTCTGATAAAGAATGACATAATGAGAATAATATGTAATCTCTTTGCTGCTCTAATAATTCATTATCCCATTAGAATATTCAGATGACGTCGAGGCTCAACTAGTATGAACATCCACTCCATTTTCAAGGAAAGAAAAATGGTAAATCCTTTAATGAAACTACTGATAAATAGAAGGTCTAAAAATTCACAAATTATTGTAGAATTTTCTATTCTACTACAACTTTTTTTTTACCTAGAAAATCTCAAATTATACTATGATTTCCCTAATCTACCACGCCGTTAATTTTGACCGTTAATTACTAACCTATACTGTTAATTTTGCTAATTGTGCAAACAAAATCTAACGTGGCATCTTCGTGGCATCCAGTTTGTCCTAAAAAATAGTGAACTATTGTCGAATTCTCTATTCTATCACTAACTATTATCGAATTCTCCTATTTTACCATGAACTATTATCAAATTCTCTATTCTACCATGAACTTTGTTAATTTCCTATTCTACCACAAGTTATTTTTTGTCAAAAAATTCACAAATTGTGCTTCATGTTCCTCAATTGCCATCTTGTCAATTGAATGAAAGAAAATTGCTATTATTTACATCTTACTCTCAATAATATTTGTGGTATTTCAATTAATATTACATTATTGCATGTTATCATATTATTTTGCATTTTCTTTTAAAAATAAAATTAAAAGAACATAGATAGGAAAAAAAATAACTTATATGTTATATTGTCTTATGCTACACTCATTAAAGTAACGTCAACTTTGTGTATTTGTATTCCTTACAAATATGAGAACACCAAGTAATTATTAAAATCAATATGTACTTCACACTATAATTAGTTGATTTTTTTATGTCCATTTTATATTCTTTTGTAAAAGAAGATACAAAATAGTAGGGTAACAAGTAAGAGCATAATATTAATTAAAGCACTACAAACACTACTACGAGTAAGATGTGAAAAAATAATAATTTTCTTTCATTCAATTGATAATATGGTAAATGAGGGATATGAGGCATAATTTGTGAATTTTTTGGCAAAAAATAAATTGTGGTAGAATAAGGAATTAATAATAGTTCGTGGAAAAATAGGGAATTTGATAGCAGTTCATAGTAGAATAGGGATTTCGATAATAGTTTGTGGTAGAATATGGGAATTTGATAATAGTTTGTGATAAAATAGAGAATTCGATAATAGTTCATGATTTTTTTGGATAAGTTGGATGCCACGTAAGATGTCACATCAAATTCCGTTTGTACAATCAGTAAAATTAATGGAACACATCAGCAATTAATAGTCAAAATTAATGGTGTTGTAAATTAGGAAAAATGAGGATAATTCGTAATTTGCTGGACAAAAAAAATTTGTGGTAGAATAGGGAATTCTATAATAATTTATAATTTTTTAGACAAATAACCCTAAATAGATTAAATCCCTATTTCTCTCTTACTTTGTAGGGCGAGTGCGGGTAGTACAATACCCACATGTACGGTTGTGTTTCTGTCAAGGCTTTTTATAATTTTAATTAAAAATTAACATATGGTAATTTTGTTAAAAGACCGCTCAGGGTTTGGGTGGAAAACGGTGAGTGAATAAAATTAGTCTTATCATGTTTATGATTAACCTTTGAATTCTCTCATTAAGTTTTCAAGCACGTATTATCTTGTTTATTTTTCTCTTTCTGTGAAAGTTATCTTCTTTCTTCGTATTCTTCACTTCAAATAATTATGAGGGAAAAAAAAAATTCTTCACGTCTGGCGGCGGAGAGGAATTGCCCCTAGTTATCACTAAAGGGGAAAATTAACAACTTGCTAGCGGTTGGCTTTAAGGGCAGTAACATTCATATTACTGCATGGAGGAATTACCCTGATTGATTTCCATTTTAGTCTCTCAAAATATTAATTATTTATACTAACTTCTTAATAATAAAAAAATTCAGATGTATTTGCTTATTTCTTTCACTTTTAAGTTAATTACTCCCACTTGTATAAAAATCTATTATTTTTTCACTACTAAGTATATGATAAGTATCATTTAATTTTTAACAGTAAATCTTCATTTTTCTTTGAATTTAGATGAATTATTTTTTCAGTTGTCATCGAGCCGAACACCATTAATATTGAAAAAATAATTAACAATTAAAATGCATATTCATCATGTATTCTTTCCTCTTTGATATTAACCTGCTACAACACAATCTTAAATATAGAACTCTTTCTACGATCAAGAGTGGTGGTCTAGTAGCCTAAAACTCACACCCATATAGTTTGGTAAGGTTGAGGTGATATGTTCGATTCTTGGTTTGAGCAATATTGCAGAAAGATATTCTTGAGCTTATGCCTTGGCGAACACAGTCTAAAACCTTTTGCGTGATACGCTGACCAGGCTATTATTAGTATTAGTTGTTCAATTTATATGATATATTTGCAAATATGAAAGTCCGAATAGTGTCTAGTTGAAATTTACATGCACGTTTCTAAAAAAGGGTTTTGTTAGCTATTCGGAGTGACATGGAATTTTTTCAATAAAAAATATAATGGATTTTTTTTGCTAAACGAAATTGAATCCACGTTTAACGAGAATGTGCCAGAAATTATTATGCTAGACAAGTGAAAGTGCAACACTCGTCAAAGCATGATAGTTCACTTCACCGAAGAACGTACGGATCCATAAATTTTGTTAGACGACAAAACGCTATAGAAAGTGATATAGTAAATTTAGGTGTATGAATGGGATAATTTAACGGAAATTAGATAAAATAAAGTGAAAAATATATAATATCTCATGTATTTTGCCATCTTCAGAGGACAATCATTCTGCATCCCTTGAATCCGTCCGTGTACGTAGGGACACAGCAAGCAATGGAAGGACCACATTAACAAAGAGAAAACAGCATTATTGGAAAAGCAGGTGCTGATGGATTGCGATTAGTAGAAAGGACACTCGGTCTAATCGGTACTCTGAGTCACGAGATTCTAAGTTCGTTTTTGTTAGTGAAAAATGCTCGTATCACAATCTTTTTAAACTGAAATTACAACTCTTTAAATTAATGTTATAATTTTTTGAGCTAAAATTACAAGTTGAGGATAGCATACCATCAAGATTTTGTAGTGTCTTCCGTAATGCCCAACAAAAACGTATGACGCAAATAGCAATTCAGTCCTCCGTGAGTTTTCGCCATTTTGGGTGGAAGTTGCAGTGATTAATGCACAGGCTTCTATCGCCCTACGGACTAAATCCTAATTGCATATTGAATATCATGTCTAGTAGACAACAATTGTCCAAAATTTTATCATAGAAATGAAATATATAAATGTACATTTGTCTATTTTCATATGTTGTCATGAATAAATTAATAAATTTAATAGCATTATTAATTTAAAAAGTGTGGCTCCGACCATTTAATTAGATACCTAATCATGAGGCGATCTTGTATTTCTTCTTCTTCTTATTTTTTTTAATCATGTAAAGAAAAGGTTATATTAAATATGAAAGAATTAAATTGACTAGAATAAAATGAATAATATAGCTTTATTTTGTTTTTTTTTACTTGATTGAACTCTGATAATGTGTTTGGTACAAAGGAATCAAAAGGAATGGAATTTAATGAGTAATTTGGCCGTAACTTTTATATTTCCTACTTAATTGTACTTATAAAATTTATTATATTCATTCCATTGGTATAAAGTTTTCTTTTCAATTGATAGAATGGTGTTTCCTTTAAAAACAAGAAAAGAAATTATCATTCTATCATTTCTCACAGTTATAATCTTTTTTTAATCCAAATTATTGGTGTTCAAAAGTCCAGTGGGTCCTAACTAATCAACCCAGTCCAAGTCAGAAGGGCTCACTGAGGGGTAAAACTCTCACAAAATAAATTCTTCCTATTAGCATTACTCGAACCCAAGATCTTGCTTAAGATGAGAAAATGCATCCTACCGTCACAACCAATCTACTTTAGTCCATAGTTATACTCTTGTATTTTCAAAATGAATGTTCATATTTGCAATTTTCTCCATGTGCTATTATAATTTATACTATAAAACTTAATCGATTCTATTTCATTCCATTCTTTTGCACCAAGCGTAACCTAAAATTTGTTATGTGTATTTTATTATTAGCATAGACTTTTCGTCAAATTGATGGAACGACATTTCCTTTAAAAGAACATGGATTGCTTTTTTTATTATTATTATTATTATAATTACATTCCTTCGTAAAGTGAAAATGAATTTAAAGATTATTATCTTTATGTGCTATTGTAATTTACTGCAAGAAACTCATTGCATTTCATACCTTTTAATTCTGCCGTAGGTTACAATTGGTATGATGGATTAAATTATTTAGTATGAAGGAATGGAGTGGAATGAATTTTATAGTATAAATTACAAGAGCACATCATGAATTTTATTTTCGTTTTGCAAATATGAAAGTATATATATGTCAGAAATGATGAAAAATCTTTTCTTTTCTTTTTTCAAGGAAATATTATTTCACAAACTTGAAAGAAAAGTTTACACCAAAAAAAAAGAACATGATAAATTTCATAAGTGAAATAAAGTAAGAAATATTAAAATGAATGCTAAATTCCAATTCCTTGTACTAAGCGCAGTAGGATCGAATGAAAAGCAATGGAATCATCTCAATAGAATGGAATGATAATTGCCACTCTTTAGTTTGGTACCATCATTAACATTGAAGGAATGAATTCAAATATAGAAATTTATTTTACCAATCGTACTCTTAATACTTATGTACTGATTGGATCCAAATTATTACTATAACTTCGATATGCCCTACGATAAATTGATCAAAACTAGAATATGAGGGAACTTTTGCACATGGAATAAAAATTAATATAAAAAATATAAAAAATTATCAAAAATAAAAAATAGAATGAATAATGAGTGAAAATAACAAAAAATTCTAATTCATAATAATTAGGAGAGAAAATAAGAAATGTATAATGTTGGATTTGACTTAAAACAGTTATAATCGATGATTTAATGAATTTGTGAATTAGATGATAGTTACAGTGACGGTCTAGTTGGAGAATGATAAATTTATAATTTTAATAAAAAGTGAAAGATAAACTTGGTAATCAAGATTTATTACATAAAAATTTAGGTGAAAGATACTAAATCCATGGGATATTGGATGGAATGAATTTTTGAAAAGTGGTGGAATGGTCATTCAATTCCAATAATTTATTTTTATATTCAAATTAAGGAAAGGGAATGGTGGATGGAATGATGATTCCGATTCCACTTCTTACCAGCCTACCAAAAATGCCATAAGAGAATATGTGACATAAAATTTTAGAAACAAGAATCAAACTTAAATCAACTAGTCATAAGTAGATGATTGTATCAACTGCATCATCACCCATTTTTTCTTGCAATTACTCTTTAGCAAGGTTGGTAGGCCAACCCTGACTCAAGCTACTTTTTTAAATGATTGACCCGACTTGTTAATAAGCTCAACACAATTTACCATCCATGTTCTTATTCAAGAATGGATTTTAAAAAGGGCAAATAACTTAATTGAGTTCAAATTTGAATTAAAAAAAAAAAAGAGAATTCGAATTTTGGTTTAATTCTCACTTTTAACATGAACTAACAAATTTGACTGAGGTAGCACGTTAAAAATGAACACGTGGTAAATGTTAAATGATGCAACAGTGCCACATGTACATCGTAAGCCTGATACATTGAAATGTCATTGAACCTCGTCATTCTTCTTTAACTTCAAATAGACAAGAGCAAATATGTAAATCATCCTTCTCCTCTCCCCCTCTCTCCCATCCTCTACGAACCCTAAATCCTCTCCCTTCTCTCTCATAGATCCTCTCATTTGAGCAAGCCTCAACTTATAATATGCATGTATCTGCAAAACGAACATGGAAGAAACTTATATCATTTAAGGGATGTGTAATGCAATATATTTATAGGACTAATCACCATAATATATATTCCATTTATAAACCTCCGTTCTTGCCCTTCCCTTGATCATCATCTTCTTCTTGCAACTGTATCTATGCAACAAAATAAGACACAGAAGAAAAACAAAAATCATTATATATGGGTCTTGCTTTTGTAGCAAACCCCACCCCCACCATCCCCCCCCCCCCCAGGGGAACTGTATTTTTCCCTTCGTTTGTTGATATGGTTCAGAATTTGTCTCTAAATCTTTGGTTATAAGCTTGAGATTGGGGCTACCATCATTTGATTGTTTGAAATTTATTTCTCTTTTTGTACGTGTCTTTATTCTTGTTGCTATTCTGATAGGGAAGCCCGTCTTCCATGGACTTCCTCTTGTTGTTGTTCTGATGCTGCAATTGTTGCTGTTTACCATGAGATCGGCCTTCATCCTCAGGATATTCCCTTAACTCTTCTTCCTGATGTTCACCCTCCTTCTTTTGCATGCTTGGTAGCTTCAATTCGTTGGCTTGGGGAAGCGGAGTCGATTTCTTGGTTCATGAATCACCAATTGCAAGCTAAGTAATTTTAGTTTAAATTGATTTGTTTCTTGCTGAATTACCTTCACATCAGCATGAGGTGGATGCCAGGAAATCTAGTCTGAGACGGGCCGGCCCATTAAAAAGTAAAGTTATCCCGACACAACCTTTTTTATCAACAAAAACTAGAACTTAATATATTTACTTAAAAGGAACAAGTGTCTTATCAGTTGAATCAACTCATATTTATAATATTGATATTGTCCTCTTTCACGTATTAGGGATTGCAGTGGAATGGAAGGGGAGGAAGAAGAGGAGGGATTTACATATTTGGCTTCATATAATTTAAAATTAAAGAAAAATGGTGACGGGTGTAAAAGAAATTTCAATATATCGAGCCCGCGATGTCCATGTGTTACTACCACATCATGCACCATTTACCATGTGTTCAATTTTAATGTACCATATTAGCCAAATTTGTTAGTTTTTGATGAATTTTGTAATGTATTATTAAGCGAGACAAATATATCATAATTTGTACCTTTTTAATTCATATGAAAAAGTTCGTTTAAAAGTGAGAATCTAGTTAGAATTCGCAGCCCAACTAGATTATTTATCCTTTAAAAAATTGGTCAATGGAGCATAATTCAAGCGAGCTTAAAGAAAATTTAAATAACGAGTTTTAAAGAGGGCAATATAGGATTATTCAATAATAATATAGATCAGCCCCTAGGATTTGGCTTGAGGATAAGGAAAAGGTGAATTGCCATTTCCATTCATGATTTAAATTCTCTTAGAGGGTAGCTTCTACCTTTGAATTTGTCATGCCACATGCGTGAATTTATCATGCCACGTGTGCTTGTAGGTTTTCGTACATGACTGTGGGAATTAGTCAGGTAAAGTCATGATATCCCATGATAATAAAATAAGTACAAATAAAAATGTAGATCAAATTTATAAATTTTCCTAAGTTATCATCATCGCATTCTCTCTGAATCAATCCTTGTCCTTGCCCTGCAAGAAATATTTTCTCCACGGACTAGGAATGTATCAATATTAAAGAAAACATTACCTGAATTAGGAATTTTTGGTTTTTCATAGATTGCCAGCTTAGGGAGGTAAAGCAAAGTTCATGAAAATTGAAATTGCAGGGTAAATCCTCTAAAATTTGAGAACTAACTTGATTAGCATCTAAAAAATTCTCGATCAATCTAAACCTTTTTATCACATTCATCCTAATCTAAGACCAAGTGCTAGATCAGCTGTCGAAAATCGGGCCGACATGCTGGTGGATCAGATAATGATCGCTATTAGATATGTCAAATGCCATGTTCGGGCCCTGAAGACCAAATGGTTGTTGTTGTAGCTGTTGAGCCCTGAGTAGCTCCTTTTGGCGTCGCAGCTCGAGGACCTTCCGGTGCGAGTTAGAATGCTTCGTGAGCACGAAGGTTGGGCTGGCAGCAGGTCGATATTCAGGGACAAGCCGGCCCGACTTGTACCTTACCCCACAAGCATTACATAGTGTCTTGGGGCCCATGGGCCCAGTCCGCCACTGGGGAGTCTTGTCAGTGGCACAGTGGAGGCACCTTCGAGCCTCCCCAGCCGGGTCCCCTTCCGGTCCCATGGGCTTCATTTTAGGGCCAGTCTTGGGACTCTTCTTGCCTGTTGCCGGAAGGGGGCTCGGCCGGGTGAGCCCACCGGGCTCACTAGAGGTGGAACTTTTATTAGGGTCATTGAGAATGAGGAGCCGGGAGGCCCAGTCGCACGGGGCAGCCCGGGACCGCTTGCTCCGGGCCTTGGCAGGGACAGAAATGTCTGGGTGGAAGATCGGGCCAATGGTATCGGTGTTGCGGGGATGGCTTCGGGCCGGTTTGGGCTGGAACATGTGAGTAGTCTCAGATTGTTCGTCTGGCCGCGCTTTGATTCCGGAAATTAGCTGCATCTTCTGCAGATCGTCGCTGGAGAACGATTCCTCGACGAAGTTGGACAGCCACTCGAGCTCAGCTAAGTCATCATACTGACAATTTATCATTAAAAAAAAAAGAGAAAATTTCGGTGTTTTTTCACTTGAAGAAATAAATAAATTTAAAGGCACAAAATTCAAAAACTAACACATGATTTGGCGTAAACCTAAAGTATCTTAAGCTTTTCTTTAATAAAGAAAGCATAAAATAATATTAACGGAAATGGTATGAGTTCCTCTTCATTTTTTGAGGGAAAATGAATTCAGGATCAAATTACGAAAACTTTTTACATTTAAAATTAGGATTTTTTTTCCGGGGAATAAGGAAATAAAAAAATACTATAGGAAAAATATAAAAAAATTTAAAAACGCAAATCGATTAATTTTCGGACATCACTATACAAATAATCTCTTTATTTCAGTTTGTTCCTTAACCTTCTAAACTCACAAAACTTAATTATAATGAATGAAAAATATGTTTAAAGAATTTCATTCCATGTAATACTGCTAATTTACTCATAGATTTCCTTGGTTTTTATTTATCATTAAGGCAGAAATTCAGATTGATGAAAATTTAAAAAAAATATATGATTATCAAAAGGAAAACTCACTTATATAAATATATACATACTGTTCACTCGAAAAGCACATTACGTACACTTGTATAATACATACTTTTATGCATATGTGCTGGGAAAATGCAATATAAGAGTCCTGTATTATATTTGAATTCTATGTATTTTAAAATGATTAATTCAATTTTATAAAATTAATTTGGTTACACTTTTTATCCAAACCATCACTTCTTGATAAGGGCGTGAAAGTCTTGCTAACAAAACTCTGATAATTTAGATTAAAACGATAACAAAACTAATTTTATATGATTAAATTAATCTTTTTTAAATATATAGAATTTAATTATTAAAAAGAATAAATATATATGATTTTCGCTCTCTATATATTCATATATGTGTATGCTTGTGACAATTACCGGAACACACAGCTCGCTGGAGAAGCAGTCATTGTCACCGAATCCTGCAAGGCACCCCGCATCCTCCCCCACTCCGGCGGTGGTGGCAGCAGTAAGTCCTGAGAACGAGGCCGAGTTGCAGCTATCCACTAGCGTCACGGTGGACGAGTTGGGGGAGCTGCCAGTGCCACCGGCGGCGCTGTCGAACCTGCTTGTGACATCGTCGCCGGCCATCCCCACATCGTCCTTGGAGAAGTCCAGCAAGTCCTCAACCGCGAAATGTTGCTCCTTATCCATCGAATTACCCTAGTGGTTGTATAGCTCCGGTCCGAGATCGCTGTCCGCAGTAAGCCAGTCGATCGAACAGCTGTAGTGATGAAGCTAATTATGGAGATCGAGTGAAGAGTTTAATGTGTGGTGACTGTTTATGGGGGCAAGAGGGGAGAGAATGTGTGAAGGGAGAGTGTGGTCTGTATTTGGGGAAGGGAGAGGAGTAAGAGAGCCGCGGAGAGAAGTGAGAAGCTTTGTGGTCATTTGTGAAAGTCAGTGTAGAGAGAGAGAGAGAAGGGGGGAATTATTTTTATTTTCTTTTTTTAAGGCGATTTTTTTGCCAGTTTTTTAAGGCGATTGAAGGGGACAAGGAGACAGCTACATTGGTGAGTTTTGGTTGAAAATAATTGAGTTTTGGCAAGGGAAAAAGTGAAAATGAAAGAAATAAAGTGAAGGACGGGGGTGAGCCCCTGTTGCATTAAAGAAAATTAATTATGGGTTTTAAAAAATAAAACAACACAAGGGCAAAAGGGAATTAATGACCGAGGGAATTAAGACGATTTTATTCTTAACTAGTGCAATTCGCTACCATGGATAATCAACATTTAATAAAGTAAAATAATTTTGAATTAAGTCATTTTTGAATTATTCTTCCATGAAAATTGTATATATAGGTATAATAGTTGGATTTTATGAGAGAAAGAATAGCATAACTAAATATTGACAGCAATAGATGTTCATGTGACCCGCTATACCGGTCAAATAAAAGAAAGAAGAAAGAGATCGAAATTTAATACTTTTATTTATAAATGACTATGTATTTATCATATTCATAGTAATATTCCCAACCAAAGAAAAATTATGAATAATAATATGCAAAATTGTCAAAGCAATACTTTTTATTTTATAATATTGGAATGTTTATCTAACTATACTTTTTTTAAAGTTGTATCATGTTATATAAAAATAATAAAAATCTTGAAAATTTAGCTTAAAGGATACTTACTTTATAAATAGACAATGTTTTCTTGTTTTATACACTCATTACATCTCCTAGATATGAATTTTTTATCATAAATTATTCATCTAGAAAGAGATGGAAGAAATGTGCAAATGATGAGAAGAATGTAACTAAAGAATTATTAAAATTTGTGAAAAATATTAAAAATAATAAAATTAAGAAAAAAAGAAGAAGAACATCAATGAAGGGTTTGAGAGTAGGATATTCTCTATATTCTCCCTTAAATGGTTAAGAGTAATATATTCACCCTACTCTCTTAGAGAAATTGTTAAAACTCTCCTTTTAATTAAAAGAATAGATATTTTCCACTTTTATCATTTTTAGTGTATAATTTATTATTGGTAATTTATATCCTCAATTTTTTGTATCTTACCAATTTATTTTTACCGTTACTTTTTCCATCCAAAAAAGTATTTTCATAAGAAAATAAAAATTTTATGAGAAATATTTTTTTGAAAATTAAAATAATATGGAAAAAGCAAACGAAAATGAAAAATGATGGTGGAGCATCGCTAGTTGTCACATGCCACTTCAAAATTGGGACTCATTCCTAGTTCGAATTGATCAGTGGTTACCATCCTGATAAAATTGTGATCCATTCTGAGTGAGAATATATTTTAATTTTAGAGAAGACACTTACCAGTAATTACTTCTTTCTTAATCAGGGATGGTCCACTACGTTCCTTCCCTCCCATTTGATTTTTTTTTTCATGATTTTTAAAATTTTCAAAAGATATTTGTATTAAAAAAATGTTTTTGGATGGAAAAAGTAACGATAGAAATAAGGTGATAAAAACATGAAAAATCAGGAATAAGAATAATGAAAAATAAAGAATTAGGATGGAAATGATAAAATTATAAGAGATTAAGGATAAAAACTGGCATTCACCTATTGATATAGGGAAAAAAAGTTTATGGGTAAGGGAGTGACTTTACTTTGGGGCCCTTTCCCTTTGGGTGCTTTTTATGCGTGGTATACCACACATGCCCCTTTATGATGAGGCAATGGAAGATTGGGCACGCTAATCGTGGGTGGGTCTGTGGTATGGCGTCACTAAACTTGATCTATTTGGATTTATTACTCAATGCGAATTGCTGATAAAGAGTCGAGTACTTGATTCAACTAAAGGATCTAGCTTAAATTGGATGCTAGAATGCATGAGTTAAAGGAAAATTGGAAATTGATATTGTTCGTTGGACATAATCACTGGTCAAGCTCATGAAGTGTATTTCTTGAATTTGATGCTTGAATAGTCCAGAGTAATTGACCATAAGTATTCTCACAATATAATTATAAGTCATAGCTTCGATTCTTGAGTAACCTCTTCGATAAGAAACTCGCACCACTTTGTCAAGCCTAGGCCTCAAGCCGTATCCATCTTGAACATTATGTGAGGCAAAATTACCTTTCCTATATATCTGTGTTGTGAATTTGATACTATTGTAAGCGAGCCTCTTTTATGACAACGAATACACTCAGAATGTTTTCTCGATATACAAAAGAAGTGTATAAGTTATGAAAGGAGATAAAATAAAGAGGGAATAAAATGGTACGATGAGTCCCATAATGAAAATCAAACTCAGACATCTTAATTTCAAGTTGAGAACGGTATCGTTAGACCAACCATTCTTTCTTGGAATATACTCAAAACTCATAATTCTATTGAGCTTCATCTTTTAGACACTATATATTATGTGTCCATTTTTACAGGATATGATGCTGAAATACTTCCTATACGTGTGTTTACTGGAAAACATGTCACTGTTGGTACAAAACATTTTGTCAATATGATGTTTTGGTACAAAACTTTTTATTTTGTAATTCCGTATTACAAAACATTTTTAAAATATAATATTTTGGTACAAACCGTTAAATTTTTACTAACACCATTAATTAGGCTAATGCGGCAATGTGATGTGGACACATAGTTCGAACCACATTGACATTTAGTTGACATGGCACCTTAAAATAAATTTAAATAATAATAAATAAATAAATAAGAATTTCAAAATTGATCTTAAACAAACCGAAATTTTCAAGGACGGAACTCTAAATTCTATCAACACTTAAAACTATCCTAAAACATACAAAACACATTAGAAACATAACTGAAAAATTTGGGATAAGGACTAGAAGGATTTTAAATGGTCAATAAATGACCCAAAACGATTTGGAATTTTCAAGAACCAACCTCTAAACTCTACCAACACCTAAAACACACAAAACATATCAGAAGCAAAACTAAAAAATTTAGAATAGGGGCTGGATGAATTTTAAAAGGTCGATAAATGACCCAAAATGATTCAAAATGATCCGGAATTTTCAAGAACTGACCCTTATTAACTTTACCAGCACCTAAGTTTGTCCTAAAATAAACAAAACACATCAGAAATAGAACTGAAAAACTTAGAATAAGAGCTAGACATATTTTAGAGAAATTATAAATGACCCCAAATTGATCCGAAATAATATGAAATTTTAAAGAACCAGCATCTAAACTCTACCAACGCCTAAGACCATCCTAAAAACCACAAAAAAAAAAAAACAGAACTGAAAAATTCAGAATAGCTTTAGAAAGTTGATAAATGACCCAGAATCGAACGGAAACTATTCCAAATTTTCAATTGAACAGTGCCTCAACCATTGTTCACTCTCATTCTTTTTTTTTCCTTAAATTTTATTTTAGTTTTTTACTTAAAATGGAAAACATAAAATAATAAAAATAAAATAACATACAAGTATAAATTATAAACATAAAAGTATTTCATTTTGCATTTTTAAGTTGTGTTTCTGATGTATTTTACGTGTTTTATGATGGTCTTATGTGTTGGTTGAGTGTATGAGTCAGTTCTTGAAAATTTGGATCGTTTTGGGTAGATTCGGGGTTATTTATTGATTTTCTAAAGTCTGTCCAGCCCATATTCGGAGTTTCTCAATTCTATTTCTAATGTGTTTTGTGTGTTTTAGGATGATCTTAGGTGTTGGTAGAGTTTAGAGGTCAATTATTGAAAATTGCGGATTGATTTGGGGTCATTGATTAGCTTTCTAAAATCTGTTCAGTTCCTATTCAAAATTTTTTAGTTCTTTTTGTGATGTGTTTTGTATATTTTAGGATGGTCTTAGGTGTTGGTAGAGTTATAGGTCTATTCTTTAAAATTCTGGATTGTTTCAGATCATTTTGGATCGATTTGAGGTATTTTATCGATTTTTTAAAACTTATCCAATCCTATTCTGAATTTTCCTATTCAGATCCTTTTTTTAATTTTTTAAGTGAATTTTTTATTTTAAATTAGTTTTTTATTTTGAAATTCTTATTATTTATTTATTTATTATTATTATTTAAATTTATTTTGTGGTGCTAAGTTAGCTAAATATCTACGTGGTGCTGACTGTGCATCCACATCATATTGCCACATCAGTCTAATTAATAGTGTTAGTGAAAATTTAACAATTTGTATCAAAATATTATATTTTAAAATTTTTTTGTAGCACAAAGTCAAAAAAAGATTTTGTATTAAAATGTTACATTGACAAAATGTTTTATACCAACAGTGCAATTTTTCGCCTCTTATGGCATCCTAGTATATGAGTATGGCAAGTAATTATGGGCACATTTTTTGGTGTATAAAGGAGACATATAAATCTAAAAATGGTAGAAAAAAGAAGGAATAAAGGGTACACGAAGTTTACACCAAAAAAAAAAGGGTACACAAAGTCCTGTTGATGAGATTTGAACCCGGTACTTCTTGGTCTCAGGTGGAGAGGGGTACTACTGGATCAAGCTCTCTTTCTCAATTAAGGAAGAGAGTCTTGTATGTGACGGGTACCCCACATGATAGTATTTACATTGTATTACAAACCAATAAAATTCAATTATTTTGAAGATTAGTTTATTATTTTAATATTTTATAAAAATATCTTAAATAGTTGAATTTTATTGATTTGTCATATCGTTAAAACCAATTATATAATATACCCGTTATAGAAAATTCTCTCCAATTAGTGCCACTTTATCCTAGCCAAATAAGCACATAGTGGCATTGCCATTTAGTCAAGTTGTTGACATCATAATGGGCATAATAAATGGGGATCGGTTGTATCTTGCATTATACTGACTGGGACAACCATCTCCTTTGCAACAATTGACATAATTAACATCTCCTATATGAGAAATTTTTACGTGATCCTATCTTGTTATGTGACGCGATGAAATGCCAATAAAAATTTGATAACTAGTAAATTAGTGTTAATCATCGAAATAGTTATTGTAATTAATACTAATCAAAATAATTTAATTTGTTCTCCCTAAACACATTATTGTGAGATATGATCTTTTCAGATTTTTTTTCCTCCTATGATCGTATCTCACTAGATATGCATATATTTCCCAATACACATATATTATGGAGAATCCGACCAAAAAAATGTGTGGATGGATTTCGCAAAAGTATTCGAAATCACAACATATAATGTGCTACAACGTGGCTTTGAAGGAACTCCACAGGGAAGATTTCGGACACGTCCGTCTTTAGGCAGCTGATCCTCCTTTTATATCTCCACGTTTCTTCTCTTTCAAAATTTAATTTTCAATAAGAATACGTTAAGGTGTATTTATTAATATATTAAATTAGAAAATTTGGGTGCTGTATGATAAAAAGGAAGGTTGGCACATTGCTTACAATAATGGCCATAAGGACAGGGGCGATGACGGTACTTGAGGCAATTTTCGCATGCACAATTCCTCGGAAACTCCGAGGTAGAATTGTACAATGTATTGTCGTTGTTGTGAAATGGTGGGGTTTAATTTTTTGTGGCGTAATAAGATATAAATCCAAAACTCGATTAAAATTTTATGTATCTTGAAGTGTAGATATTTTTCTAAATTTGCGGCGAAAGCGAAGGACATGTGCCTCTTGCCCCAGCGGTATGGCATCAGTAGTAATAGGGCTTTTTATTGTGTTGAGAATTATGATTTTCGAATCCCTCTTGTATTCCATGATTCGTTGAGTTCTAGTGAAAATCGTTGATCCTCCTTTACTTGTGTACCTACAAATGGTGCCCTGCTATCTCAAATCCGTTATTGTCTTCTTTGTATAGAACTCTTGCATAACATTGTTCGAATGTCATAATCGAAGTTCAATGGGTACAAGAATTTTAATATAAAAAAAAAAAGAGAATGAATGATAGTCTTATCCAGTATGGCTTGGAAATGACATTGGAAGCAAAACCAAATTCTATGTCGGAGGATGACTGGAAGAAGCTTGATCATAAGGCTCTCTCCACTATTCAATTATGACATTCGAACAATTTTATGCAGGAGATATACACAAAGAAGACAATGACTAATCGACAGAAGAAGTTGGAAACTTAGTATTTGACGAAATCCCTAGCAAATCAACTGGTTCTAAAGCAGAGGCTGTCTATCTTCCATTTGGGCAAAGGTATATCAATTAAGACTCACATCAGTGAGTTTATTATGTTTATTAATGGCATGAAAAACGTTGATAATAAGGTTGAAAATGAGAACCAAGTTTTATTCCTTTTGTGTAAATAGGATGGCCTATAAGTACAGGTATCACTAACAAGTAATATAGAGTATGATTCCAAGAAAGACCCTTTCCACTACTAAATATTAAAATTAATATGATTAACTCCAAGTCAAGTCAAACAATTAGAAGTAGAAAGCAAATAAAGGAAAGTAAATAAATTTGGAAGTAAAGAACCAAAAATCAATCAATCAATATACTTAGCGTTAAGAACTTTTCTTAATTCTAATTTTAAGCTAAGTCAATATCTCATGCAATTTAATCCAACATATTATTTAAATAGGATTCTAGGGTTTCCTTAATACCTACTTACGCACCTCTCGACGTAAGAATGTACCTACGCAGATGACATCGACTCGCTCTATCTCTAAGTATTAGTATAAGTATTAAAAGGTCCATGCAAAGCAGCACTAATTAGCACTAACTATCATGTTCAACATATCTCGATGCGTTTACACAAATAATATCACATCTTGAGACGAATTAACGAAAATTATGCACTCTCTAGCATGATTTTGATTCCCTCTCTTGCGACTCCTCTCAATCTCAAAATTATTCTTATGGGTCATTAAGACTAAAGAAAGTATAAGCACGAGATATGCACAAATAATACCAAGAAGATGTACCACGATAAAATGAGAAATTGAACTTAAACTCAGCACATCAAATTAGGTTCCATTAATCCACTAGAAATCTAAAGGATTAGTCCAGCATTAAATTAGAGCATACAAGAGCTAAAAGATAGAACAACATCATGAAATTAAAGAAAGAAAAAGGATAGAGAAAACTCAAGATCATGAAAAATGTGAATATCTCGATTGCGGTTCTAACAAGCATTAAGCACGTCTTTCTCTCCTTCCTTCAAGTTGCCACCCTTCCTTAGTCTTGAAATACTCAAAAATATGTTGAAGAGTGATGGAAAAGCCACGTCCCATGTTGCTAAAGTGATCCCTTAAACAGTGAGGAAATTGGAATCTATCAGAATATTTTTGGTTTTTAGCTTTCTTTTCAATATACAACCCAAAAATCTAAGTCTTTAACTACTTTTCTCTCTCTCTGTTTTTTTTATGAAGTCTTAAATTACGTGGAATATATGTGAAAATACTATAGAAGCTTGCCTAAATTATTGGAACCAAGAAGAGCAAGTTTCCTCTTTTAATTAAAAAGTGTTCTACCTGCGCACCCACAGTGGAGGTCGCCCCTACTCTACCCGCAATCTTATTTCCTCAAGCATAACTTTATTGTTTTAGCTCTAATCTATGATCCGTTTGATATGTTGGAATCTTGATTTGATAAACTTTTCACTGACATCTTATCAACCATATTTCTTAAGCAAAAAATATGAAAATTTCTTGTTAAAACTTATGCATCTATCATTGCACTCTTGAGCAAGCCATTTCTTACTCCTTTCACACATCTTCTTTCCATTCCAACAATTTGCACAATCTTCTAGGATTTTCCTTAACATAAATAAGCTATTAGCAGCATTGAATTCATGAATACCTAACAATTTGCATAAATCATAAATTAAATCTCCTAAATGATAGCATGCAAATAACCCTGACATACATGGAGTATGGCCTAAAATTCATAAATTTAAGTTGGGAATGGATAAATAAACCATGCAAATTTTAATATCAATTGTTACATGCCTCATATAAGTACTTTAGAGAAATTATGATATATGGTAAAAATAAGCAGAACTTTGAGGATGTAAATTGTGGTTTGCTTAGCAAAGAAAAGTTAAGCAAAGGGTTGGTATTTGGTGGCAGTTGAGATGAGCAGGCCTCTGGTTTGGTTGTGAGAGGTAGACTACAGTTTAAGAATCTCGGTCAAGATAGATCCGGGTCTAAGTCAAAGTACGAAGATAAAGTTTGTAATTATTGTAAGAAGAAAGGTTACATTAAAGTAGATTTTGTAAACTATAGAACAATAAAAAAGAAGGCTAGTGAGAGCAATGAGAAGGCAAAATAGAAATCAGATGTGGTTGATTCTAGTGTAGTCAAAAACAAAGATAAAGATGTGTTATTGGTGATGACAACTGATATATCTAAGTTTGTTGATGAACGGATTCTTGACTCTGAATGCTCGTATCATGTGTTTCCTAATAGGAACTGGTTCCCATGTACAAGTTAGTTGAAAGTTGAGTTTTTCTTATGGAAGACAATGCACCATGTTATGGAATTGGAAGTGTTCTATTCAAAATTCACGATAAAATTGCTAGAATCATATCAAATACTAGGCGTGTGCCTAACTTACAGCTTTTTTGGTTGAGGTATTTGGAAGAATTTAAAGGGATAACACAATTCCTTATTTGGATAAATTTTTAGGAGGGAATTGAAGGGATTCACAATCTCTCCAAACATTAATTTTGTAATTTCTTCAATTTGGGAGAATTTAGTAATAATAAGTCTTTGGATAAAAATGTCCCTCATTGCTTCTTGAAGGAAACAATAGACATGTCACAATTCTTCATTAGACAACTTCACAACTATGCCTGCTTGATGCCTTCCCATGCTCGATCACCACCAAGCCATGACCGCAGCACACCTTCCCCTCTAAATCACCACCAGTCAAAACCTATAGCATGCCTTCTCCCACTTGACCACTGCCAAGTCGCAACTATTGAGTCTCCTAGACCACCATGAAGCCACCAAGCCTCCCACATGCCTTTCTCCTACTCGACTAGTCCTTCTTGCTACCCAACACATTGTCCGCCTCTGTTCAACCACCTCTAGCTCATGATTTCTACCTAACACCTTCTCTGCTCAATTGTCTTTTGTCATTTAGAACCAATGGTTCTTGATAAGCTTTTGATATACTTTTATTTATTAGAACTACTTGATTCTCGATGGTTCTTTTTTGTCTATAAGAACGTCACCTGCCTATTACAACTAATGCATTCATTTGTGTGTTCTACTTGTGCTTGTTAAAACTAATGTCTATTGCCAATATGTTTCATCCTATACTTACTACTATAGGCTCATTTACAAAATGAAATGAAATAGCTCTAGTCTGAGATCCAGATAAGTTTAATAATCTATAATTTTTTTTTGCCAAAAGTTATAGTGCTTAGGATTTTGTTGACCAAATCGTCATATTATTTTTTATCTATCAATATCCCAATCATCAAATAGTTCGATGTGAATGTCAGTGAGCTGCTATTGCACTTGAATCATGCCTTAGCAAGTGGACTCATTTGCTTTAGTTCTTATCTAATGACTATCATGCTTCAGTTTATGATTTCTTAATTAGGCTTTTGATAAACTCTTTATTTCAGCATTATATGTCTAAATGATAGATGGATTTTTGGAAACTTGATTTTGCTATTGGTGTATATAAGTAGAGGAAAATTTGTTGAAGAGCATTTGCTCATCAATCATGCTTGGTTGTTAGTTGGTTCTTTCTTCAAATTAAATCTCATGTCAATCGTATTGGTGGTGGCTTGAATACTGAGAGAGAAAATTCATACGAATATATTGAATACAATCACAATAATTGGGAAGGATTTGAGCTAATATGAATAAGAACCAAGGCATTTTTAGACTTATGTGATTTGTTAGAAAAAGATGGTGGCCTGCAACCAACACGAAGAACAACTATTGAAGAATAAGTTGTGAAAAACTTTACATATTAATACAACACTAGAAATCAGGAGATGCACTTTTGGTTCAAAAGATCTGGAGAAACTACAAGTCATCATTTTCATTGTTTGTTGAAATCAAGAATTGATGTTGAAGAGAAACTTATTAAAATAACCAGAGGTTTGAAATTCGGAGATATATGAAAACAATGATCAACAGAAAAAGTTGTGGTTGAAAATATAGAATATCCTAGACAGAATCTTTATAGATATTTAAAAGATTTTGTGTAGATATGGTTTCCTCATTTAAATAAGATTTCCTAGATCTCATACTCTATTTTATTTACAAAATATACGTAGAGAATATTTTCTAAGATTTCAAATAACATGTGGGCATGTATATATAAATAAGATTTTGTACGAGTTGTAAAAGTGTGCCTTAGTACCCTAGGGATCTTGGGGCTTGGGTGAGAGAATCTAGTAAGAGATCTTTATGATAAATTTCTCAGTAACGGGGGTGAGAACTTGAGACATCGTGCTGTGACTCTTTTTTGAGAGAATTTGTAATAGGGCTTGGGATTCGTGGTATTCTTAAAAATTGTAATATCCTAATTTGATCTAAAGTAAATTTGTACTAGAGTTAGGTTGGGAAGATATTAGAGCTAGGTGCAGAAAATATCAAATCCAAGATTTGGGGTAGTTGAAGATGTCGAGTGTGAGATTCGAGGTGGAGAAGTTCGATGGGAAAACTTCAGATTATGATAGATGGAGACCAAGATTGTGCTAGTCCTGGATAGCCTGGAAAAACATTAGGAGGAAAAGTCCGGTAACCCTAATAGCAGAAGAAGTTCTTGAGCACGAAGGATAAATGTGTGAAAGTTGTTGTACATCGTTGATAAGACCTCGATATCCCTCAAGAATAAATATATGTCCTTTGACAAATTTGTCCTAGTTGAACAGTTTAAGGACAAAACTTAAGATAAAAGTAGAGGCACTCTTGAGAGAAGTGGAGTCAACGAAGGCTCTTGAAACTCAACTTGTAGAGGTAGGAGTTGGTAAGTCAAGGAGAACCATAGTGAGACAATAATTTCTATGAGAAAAAGAGCATGCTCAAGGCAGGTAGAGGAAGTGGTCTATTGATATTGTTTCATCGTTTGAATAGGATTTCCTGTATCTCGTAACCTATTTGATTTAGAAAATATATGTCGAGAATATTTACTAGGATTTGAAATAATACATGGCCTTGTGTACATAATTCTTACGAGTTGTAAAAACGTGCCTTAGTGTCGTGAACCCCGAGAACATTGGGGGGTCAGGTGAGAGAATCTGCTAAGAGATCTTTCTGATAAATTTTTTGGTAACATGAGGGCATGAGAACATGAGAGATCGAATTGTGACTATTTTCTAAGAGGGTTTTTTAATGGAGCTTAAGATTTGTGGTATCTTTGAAGACTGTAATATTCTGATTTGGTCTAGTGAAATCTCTTACTTTGTCTGTGGTTGTTTCCTTTTGAGCTGAGAGTTTTTCTGCATATATTTGATATTAAGTTTATGAGTTTCTTTTCG
Organism: Lagerstroemia speciosa; assembly: GCA_037672795.1. Taxonomy (NCBI): domain Eukaryota; kingdom Viridiplantae; phylum Streptophyta; class Magnoliopsida; order Myrtales; family Lythraceae; genus Lagerstroemia; species Lagerstroemia speciosa. The sequence goes on along the minus strand of CM075298.1, from coordinate 12,145,563 downwards.
CTTAGGATATCCGAAGACCTGATATATGATATCAAAGCAATAATGATCCCAACAATGTAAAAGTCTAACGCGAATGGGCCAAAATACTGCGATATAAAAGATTAACCCACATCAAATGTTCTAATTTAATGTGATTTTGACTTAAAATTTACTTATGTCCTACTTGGCTAGGAAGGGGTGACATCAGATTCAAGAATTATGAAAAATGTATTGACAAGAGAAGAAAATCTTAAGGTCCATGAAGGTAATATTATTAAATACACTTCATTCTACATTAATAGGTAAAATAATCTTGTCAATGCTGGATTCCAACTGACTTGTGGGCTTAGTCCACCGTATAGAGTACAATATCACTTGAAAGAATAGTTGAGGAATCAACTACAAAATGCTCGGGATATATTCAATCATCATCATGCATCCTTGTGCAATGCTATTGAGTGAGCTCTAGGTGTGCTTAAAAGCGATTTCCCATTACAGCAAGTTCAACATAACCTATATATAGAGTTCAAGCTCAAAAATATATTGAGACAACTTGTTGTATATGACATAATTATTTGATGGGTGTTCATCTAGATAAAGAGCTTATTGTTGAAGTAGATGACAAAGTTGAAAGTTAGTATTGAGTTCAAAATGAACAAAATAGGGAGGAAATAATGTTGACGATGAGGTTGAAGGAGAAATCATAAGAAATGCTATACCTGCTATTGTGTAATAACTATGTTTTACGATTGTATATAATACTTGCATCATTTGATTAGCTATTTATTTGTTAGTTGTATTTTACTTGTGGAATGATCATTTTTATGACTAGTGGAATGATTATGTTTTATAACAATGTTGACTTGCTAATTATTGAATACTTGGTACTTTGTTAATTATATGAGTTATAATATTTGTTAAAATTTGCTACCTACCATTTTATTAGAAATGGTAGAAATTTCAATTGATCAAACTTTTGACTCGAAGGATTCTATAGAAGTTAGGAATGCTGTTATGGACAAATTACTTTTTAATGTGTTACTTCATTAGCAAAATATGGGAAACTGTGTCGATGAAACTTTTACAATAACAGTTTATAATAATATTATGGTCATAGTTTTAAGAACCAGACCGGACCGACGGTTGAACCGGTTCGATTGAGAATCGACCATGTGTCCGGTCCGGTTTTATCAATTACTCCATTTGCATTATGACTTCGGATTGACCCCACAAAACCAGACGGTTTTTAAAAAAACCCACGAACCATTAAAACTGGTCAAAAAATCGGTTCAATAAAAAATTGAAAAACAAATAAAAAAAAGGTTTTAAGTTGGACGTGGAGAGGGTTGTCTGAGAGGAGGCTGCCTTCATTGTTGGATGAGGTGAGGAGGAGGATGTCGCCATTGTTAGAGAAGGTCTTGATGTCAGGGGAGGAGAACATCATCATTGTCGGAGCAGACTACGGAGGAAGACAAGGTTATCGGTGTTGGAGAAAGAGAAGGATAACGTTGTCATTGTTGGAGAAGATTGCTAGATAAGGAGGAGAATCGATGTCGGAGAGTCGTCGAAAGAGAAGTAAATTGTAGAAGAAAAAGATCGGGCGGATGGAAGGTGGGTAATCGCATGGGTAGTGTCCACAACCCAACGAAAATGAAGAGACTAGGTTTATAGATTCTACGGTATAGATTTAGGAAAGTTTTAATAATTAAAGTAAATTTTAGTGCTTTAAATTCAATTAATTTTTAAGATTAAATGGAATATTTCTAGAATGAATGCTATAGTTAGTAATAAATATATTTATTACCATAGATGTTCATATTTATTATCCACCATATTTTATGATTAAGATAATTTATATTGTCCTTACCTCATACCTAATTCAGTAACAATAAGTTTAGTAATAAATAATTTATGATTGTGTATGTTTCATACTAGTGTTATAATGGAATATTCCCATATTTTACCAAATCTTGCATTATTGATCTTTATATATGTATATATATACCGCAATCTCTTATATATATACCTTAGTTAATGTTCCGGGGTTATTAATTTTGTAATAATATGATATTCTTAATGTTATTCTTATAACAATTGTAGAAATAAAAATATTTATAAAAACCTGGTTCGACCGAACCTTGGTTAGACCTAAGACCCGTGAACCTATACCTTAACTGATTCTCGGTCCAATCCAGTTTTAAAAACTATGACTATGGTTGAATTAAAAATTAAACTAAAGAAGAATATGAACAAAGAACGTATTAAAAGTCCTTGGAAGACCTTAAAAGGCAAACTTTACAAAGTGTTATGACATTTTCAAATCTGGTCTGACTATATTTTTTTATGACCCAAATACTTAGATGTTGAGTTAGAAGTTTGGAGAAAAGTGATTGAGGTTTGGTTTCAAATAACCTATTATCTTTGATGTTTGGAGTTCCTTTTAAAATTTTACATTGGCATTTGTCATTTCTTCTTAGTAGACTCATCCTAAAGTTGAGAAGTGGAGAAATAGGCCTATCCCATATTATGATAAGGTAGTTATTTTATATGGGAAAGATCGAGTTGCAGAAGAATACACAGAAACTGCAAGAGAAATAAGGTTTCGTCAATCATCCATCAACACTGTGGAGCTCATAGATACGATAACTGTAATAGATTAGACAGTTGTTGAGAACAAGATAGCTCTCAACTCTCAAAAAATTGCATAACGTATATGATAATTCTAAAGATCTTCATGGCCATCAAGTAGAAGGTGCAATTTGAACCCATTAATCATTAAAGTTATTTTAAGGCTAAGCTTAAAAAAAACGAAGCCTAAGAATAGTAGAATACTGTAATAGCTATTGTTGATGCAATAGATATGGTTACCAAAGCTGTTTAGGATGGCAAGAAGCAGTTTACAAATTCTTTACAATGACTACCAATGAAAGAAAGTGAAGTTTATACTCATTTGATGGAGTTGGGTCTTAGGTATGATTATTTGAGAAAAACTTATCTTTTTCTTGTTGAGCATCCCAATAAGTTAAAAGCAGCATTAGGCACCCCATCGGAGCATCATAAGGAAATCATCATGGATATTGTATTTGGTCCTTCAACCCCATTTGAATAAACTCAAAAGAGTGGATGATTTGGTGGTTATTATTTTTTAACTTGGCCGTTTCATGATTTGGATGGTTTATGAATTAACATGATTATTATCTATGACTTTTGATTGGATGGTTCATACAAGTAGAGCTCGATTGGACGGTTGCCATAGTTTTTCTTGCTATTTTGGAGTATATATTATGCTTCTCTTCTATTTTTGCTACTGATTTTTATATTCTAGTGAAATATCTTTTTTATGTTTGATATTTTAGTGGTAATTGCTCGATTGATAATTTTGTAGTCCAAATTGTAACATGCACACCTAAAAAACTAGAAGTATATTCCCTCTCCTCCTTACAATCATATTCTTCAAAAATGTTCTTATTGGTGTTGTTTTGTGTCTACTTCAATCAAAAAATCCCGGTCATGTTTCTCGTCTTACCATTTTCATAGAATGAATAAAAAGAGAATCCATTATTTATGATCAACAAAAAGACTCTGCTTCTGAGATATTTAAGTGAACCCATTATTTATGGTTAGTAGCAATGACCATGTAAGCTATAATAGTGTTCACTTCTTTAGGAGTAGACCATCATGAGAACTGGGGCTACAAATATTAGAAAATTTTTAAAATGATATCTAAATATTAAAAGAGTAATTTTTTGATCCCTCAAAATCGCTCCTCCAATAATGATATTCAAATAAAGGATTTTCCGTCACTTCCGATCGCCTCCCTAGCAAATCCCTCCAAATCTCTCAATCCAATCAAAGGATAGAGAAAATCTCACCTCCCTTGGTGTTTTAGACTTGAATGGTTGCAGAGTTGTCATCGAGTGTAGTGGCATGAAAATTTCTCAAGATTCTCTTATGTTGATGAAAGGATTGAAGGCCACTAGCTTATATGTTCTCCAAGGCTCTACTGTGGTAGGTTCAATAGTTATTTCTTCTTCTACTTTATACTCTAACTCAGCCAAATTATAGTACATGTAGTTGGGTCACATGAGTGAAAAAAGGAACATATGTTTTAAGCACCAAAGGACCTCTCCCAAGGCCGCACGTTGGGAACCTCTACTTTTATGATCATTGTATCTTCGAGAAGTAGAAGAGAGTGGCTTTCGGTTCAACAGTTCATAAAACAAGGGGAACACTTGACTATATTTACTCAAATTGACGGGGCCTTTCCCAAGTAGCTTTCATGGAAGGCTGTGAATACCTTCTCACATTCATTGATGATCTCTTTGGGAAGATATGTGTCTACTTTTTGAAGTACATGAATGATGCATTTGAGAAGTTTAAGTTGTGGAAGACTATGTTGGACAATTAGACAGGGAAAATTGTGAAGAGATTGAGAATAGGTAATGGACTCGAATTATACGGGTCTGACTTTAGTGATTTCTATGAGAAAGAAGCTAGGTATTGTTCTACATCAAATAGTTGTGAAGACTCCATAGCAAAATGGCATTATAGAGAGGATGAAGAGAACTCTATTGGAGAGAACTTGATATTACAACGAGGAGCCATATATTTTTTAAGATGCGAGCTCTGTTCCAGAAAGCAAAGTCCCGAAGACCCAGACCACCTTATCCATTAAAGAGGCAAAAGTCTTAGCAGTTCACCCTTGCTTCTTTAGCATTAGATTAACGATCTTTCCATAAGGAGCTACAAGAACTTTCCACTATTTTTTTATAACCTCGGCAGATAAGAGGTATCTTCTGCAACACTGCCCATAGAGGAATGCTAGGTGATTTACCTCTGTAAGGGTCAATTTATGCAACCATTTTTGTTCTGTTTCCAACCCTCATGTCCCAGATTCCAACATCCAAGACATCACATTATTGTTCTCGAATTGAAATATGTATATGTTACCTCTACTAAACGTTGTGACCTTCCCCAACTTCACCCATACTCTGTTTGTCAGAGCAAGAATCAGACCAAAGCCTATTGTAGAGCCTATGAAGCTGCCAACTTTGTTCCCGACACTAAGAACCTTTACCAATGATATCTTTTGGTATCTTCATGAGTTTACTTCTTCCATCTAAGAATGGCTCGTAATAACACATCTCAGGGGAATCATCTTGCTCAATTTAGATTGACCATAATTTTCTGGAGTTCGGAGCTTCAAATTGTGAAATGGAAGGATGAAGACCTTGCGAAAATTGGCCGTGGGAGGCCATAGTAATCACCTAGAGGGTGAAAAGATTCTACCGATACCCTATATTGTCATCACGTCCCCTCTGTTTGGTCAAGTAATTGTTACTGAGCCCTCTTTCCGTGTAGACTTGGGAATTTCTGCATGATGTGGAGCGATTTTATTCTCGTATTTGTCACGTTTTTTGTTGACTGGACGAAGGAAAGTTCACTAAAAATACAAAAGAGACTTTGGCCCATGTGGCAACACCAAGATGTGACTTCCTACATCACCTTTCCATGTACTGGGATTTGCTAATTCCATATTTGAGTTCAAGCTTATTTCTCTACCTCTTGAACAATATCTTATATTCGACTTCTTAAATAAAAAAGTTAATTATTGAAGGAGTTTTATATTTTAGAATAGCGAATATAAAAAATTAATTACCGAGGAAAAGGATTTCTGTCGAGAGATCGTATGGGACATGTAGAGCAGACAATGCGGCCATCCTGCGATAATTATTTTTGCCCAGCATGTTCTCAAATTTTATTTATTTTTTATTTTTTCTTTTTTCTTTTTGTTATTCTAATCATTTTTAAACTTTTTTCCCCTTGAATTTTAAGAAAGGCTCCTCCTGGCCTTTCCTTTGCTTGAAATGGAGGTTTTGATCTTTTACCTCTTAACTTTAATTAGAATTTCATCTGAGAAAATGATTTGTGAAACAATAATATGAAATTAAGAATTATTGATTTAATTCATACTAATAAGACTTCTTGTAATTCAATTATTTTTCTATTTCTTCTATTAACTCTAATCTTATGACTTCATCATTTGTAATCTATTTTATTTATTTTATTCTTTCTTTTTTACATACCACCTATTATTCAAAAGTCTGACTAATAATATTCGAATTCAAGACATTAGTTATGAGGAATGAATATCACATCATTTCAACCAACTCATACGTGTTTCATTTATTTTATTCTTGACCATATATGGATTTGACAAAATCTATCTATTACTATTTACGGAATAAAAATATAATATCTAAATTAGAAATCACATGTGGGGCCTCAAACACACGTGATGGAGTGGCGATGGATTGGTGGTGCCAGCAACCCATGCGGGTAGGCTCTTCACTTGGTGTCCAAAATCAATAAATTATCATCTATGAACTTGATTAATATACGTTTAATACATACATTATTTTAGAGAAGTATTTATCATTAATAAAATAAATAATTTTAACACTCTTACTGGTATATTTTACAGTACACCCGTTAACTAATCTACTGAGAGTAATTGATTTTAATATTATTAGATTAGAAAGAATATTATATTACAATGAAAATTTGAATCCTGGAATTTTTTTTTGAAAATGACTCAAAATATGAGATTGTATTATTTGAATAATATTATAAAATTTTATATTTATATGTAAAATGGTAAATTTACAATTCTAAGTGTTTTAGATGTGAAGTTTTACCAGTCGTACTGTAAAGTTTTAATATATATAATCCCATATTATAGAAAATTTTACAAATAAATTCCGTACTCTATGATACAAAGTGTTGTATAATGAGAGATTATGCCCCATTTTACATACTTCACCATTCGGGGTATTTATGGTTCGGTTCAGGCGGTATAGGGGCCAACCATAACCATTTGAGGAAGAAAAAATCGAATTATTTAAAGCCAGTTCGAATAATTCGGTTAACCATTTATTTGGTTAACCAGTTTTTTAAGTAAATAAATAAAACTTACTATAAAAATACAATCGGCCCAGTTTGGTTCGGAAATTAACCAAATCGAATCATAAAAATTTAATTATATTTTTGTTTAAAATTATACATTTTAATTTTATTTTTTGTTTTATTTTTTTGTTAATTAGAAAGTGGTTCGGTTTTGTTAACCATAATTAACCAAACTAATAATACCAAGTAATTAACTGAACTCCTTCTCACTAAAAAAATTGAACCGTTAATGAACCAGTTTCAACGATTCAATTAATTTTTGATTGATTTGGTTCAATTTTTCTGTTCAGTTTGGCTTTGTAGTTTTTCCTTTTTAACGGCCCTATTAACCACGAAGGAGGCTATCGTCGGGGTAAAAAAAAACGGGGGGGCAGCGGAAGCGGTGATCAGTGCAACGTGGCACAACCTTGCGCTTTCTTGCTGTCATTTAATGCATGATGCGGCCAGTCAGGAAAGGATAGCCTGTATAGTGTGAAATGAGTATATTATGTAATAGTATTTATATAGTAATATAATTAAATGAAATTTAGTATTGAGAAAAAAATTGAAATTTAGATATTTTAAAATTATTTAAAAAATTTTAAAAATAAAATAAATAAATACTATTGAATTATAATGCAGTAGCAACATTATTATAGGATACACACGTTATACTCAAGACTTCCTACTTAGTATAGCGTGACGGCGCGTGATAAAGTCACGTGACTTGGACGGTACTTGGGTTGGGTTACTCGCCTAACTAAGGGCCTCAGTTGACAAGGCACGTGGGATTGATTGGATCTCCTGCACTTTTGCTTCTGGCAGGGAATCAATTTTTCTTTTTCTTCTTTTAAATATTTCGTTATTGTGTTATCATTTTTTTTTTCTTTTGATCGGTACTTTGTTATCAATAATTGATTAAACCAATTACTGATTAAAAAATGATTGGACCAGTGCCCTGCTAAGTGCATAGCTTATTAAATGATAAGATTTTATCTCATTTAACTCAATAATACCGATAAATCTTAAATATTATTATTTTATATTATCTTAAGAAAAAAAATAATCATATGTTAGTAGCAATTACAGAAATAATATGAGTGACAAATCACTTAGATGGAGAATCTATTACTATATATTAAAGCGCAAATAATTAACACGTGTCTACCTTTTCATATCTTACTAGACGTTGATCCATCCTACTGTGAGCCGAGGGACAACCCACAAAGCCCAACCCCAAAAGAAAATTCAATTAAGCCCCTTATGAATATTTTATAATTTCCCCTCCCCTCCCCTCCCCATCTTCTACGGTTCCCCACCTATATATCCACTCCTTTTTACTTTTCCATCATTTACCCATTCTTCCCAAAATCCACAAAAACAGATAGTTAGACGGAGAGAAAGACGAAGAAGAAGTTTGGAGATAGAGAGCTCAAGGAAGGTAAGAAAAAAATAAAATAGGATGTAAATGAGACTCTTTTCGAGTTTAGTAGATTTTATTACTTGATAGTATATTATAGTTGGTGTGATTTGGGTATAAAAATATGGATAATAGGATATGTAGAGGTAATATGATTGATCATTGTAGAGTAGATAAACTCCAACATAGAAAGCGAGGGAAAGAGAATTGCCGAGACGAGAGGATCACGGGTGAGAAAGGAATAGGCAATTGAGGTTCAATTCGAATCAAATAAATTATATTACTCAATATTATATATATAGTTTAGTAGGATTTAACTAGAATAATGTATCCTCATGAGTTTTAACTTGATAGGTGAAAATCATAGGTAGCCCTGGCCACGGTTCCGAAACCGGATGGTTCCGGTTTCTTGGCACCTTGGAACGGATGCGGTTCGGAACCGGACGGTTCCAATTCGGAACCACGGTTCCGTCCGGTTCCGAACCTACTTGTTCAATTTTTATTAAAATTAAATAAAATTTAATTTATATAACGAATTCGTTGTGTAAATTATAGTTAAATTTTTTTCACTTATAAAATTTTTACAATTATTGATATTTAACTCTACACATATCAAGATTTAAACGGTAATTTATATAATGCATTAATTTATATTTTGCATCACATATATTTAAAATTGAAAATGTGAAAAAAGAAAAATTAAAGTCCTATCCTATGGGTAGGGTAGGCTAGGGGATGGGATTGGGTGGGGTGGGGGGATGGGAATATATATATATATATAATTTTTAAACTTTTTCGGTTTTGGAGCCAGTGGAACCGGCCTTGAACCTTAACCCTCACTGTTCGAGGACAGTTCCGAGCCAGTTTCGGTTTTGACCGGGCCAGTTCTGGACCCACACCGGCCCGTGGCCAAGCCTAGTCATAGGGTCAATAAAAGTACAATGAATAATTTACAAGAATAATTTTTGGGATCATTTTCAATATAAATATAAATATATATGATATATTTTAATTTATTGTAAGTGATATTATAGGACTTGAAGAGACTGGGAATAGACCTGGAATAGACCTGGAATAGACCTCTGGGAGATCAAGACCGGTAGATTGATTGAAGGGGATTGTGAGTACTTTTTTTCATTGGGGAATAATTTATAGTATTTTATATAAATTTATGCGATCATCTCGTGAAAAATAATATATATATATATATGTAGCAATTGCATGGCTAATTTATGCATGTCTATTACATGTAAATATAAGAATATATATATATACATGTATATTGCATATTGCATGCAAATATCAATTGGTAACACAGTAGATTATAGAAATTATATTAAAAATCGATACATAGGAATGAGATTGCTTTTAACTGCTATGAAATTTGTATGTCAACGTGTGTATTTTATATGTATTTTGCATTATTATATGTGATTGTAAATAGCCATGGTGACTGTTAAGCCGATGGACTAGAAATAGGCCAAAACAAAAAGCAAATATAAATCAAAGAGGAAAGAGAGAGATTTAATTTACCGCCAATAGCTAGCGGAATATAAAAATAAGATAATTTAAAATTGCTTTTACTGCCAAAAGGTAATGGGCGGCCCCCTGTGGATGTGAGATGCGTAAACGAAAGGTACCGGGAGATTGGGAGGAAGACTGATATTAATTATTTCATGAGGTCACGATATCTTCGGAGAGTGGAGAATCGATACCATCGTAACTCTATCGCAGAGGAAATGCGACCCCATGGCTATTATTTGTTATGATTATTTTCTTGTATTACATGTATCATGTTTTAGCACATTGATTTGATGTTCTTCTTGTTACATGAATATATATAATGATTGTTAATAAATAATATTTTATAATATTATTCTACCCTAGAAATTCTTACTCACTCAACCCTGCAGCTCATCACTTGCGATATTTTCTTTTCAGTTAAGTAGGAGAAGGACAATCCGCTGGAATTAGTATTTTGGTTTCGGGAATCATCGTGAAGCTTCTTGTAGATAATTATAAAAGGTATATAAGTCAGAGTACAATAGTTTTATATACTCTGTTATGACTTGAATTTTGGTGGAGATGATTTTTGGATGGCGGAAGGATGAGCTTTGATTGTGACTATGTCATTGGAGTAGATATTATTTGGATGAACATATAGCAGGTTTATGTTTATGTGGAATATCGTAAAAATAATGAGAAACTTTGCCAAATTTTCAGATAGGATAAATTTTGGTATCAAAGGTTAGGTTAGGAGATTCTATAAACTAATGTAGACGCATGATCTCTGCATAATTTTGTGATAGGTTAGATATTCCGCGGCTGAATTATTATTCATTTTATGAATTACATATCATTTATATTTGGATAGGGAATTAGCACTGAGACCACAGCGTGCTCGACGAGTTCCATCGAGATACCGATTTGGGGAGGGTGCAAGTGATCAAAAAGCAACTCCAATTCTAGTGGAGGATCAGATTTCTCAAGCCCATTCTCAAGAAGTCCTTGTTGACACCCCCTGAGAGGAATCTAAATGTTCAAGGCATTTTAGATGCAATGGCGCGTCTAGTTGAAGAGCAAACACAACTAATTTAGTAACAAGTAGCCTTTTATCAGTAGCAAGCAGCTGCACAAGCGAATCTTGAGAGGATACCATAGGAAATTTTTAGGAAGTTAAGGCTTCCTTCATTCTCAGGAATAGTAGAACCTGAGATAGCATAGAACTGGGTTGCCGATATTGAAGGGATCTTTTCTGTCACGGGAGTTCCAGATACACAATAAGTCGTTCTTGCTACCTTTATGTTAACATAAGACTTTAGAAATTGGTGGGAGGCGGCTAAAAGACGACTTGATTCGACCTCCGCAGGTATCATCACTTGGGCCCAGTTCACCCGAGAATTCTTTGAGAAGTATTATCCAGTTTCGTACTGGCGTCTTAAGGAGAGAGAATTCCTGAACTTGAAACAAGGAGATGAATCAATGGCTGAATTTGAACTGAAGTTTACTCGTTTATCTTGGTTTGCTCCCACTTTGGTTACTGATGAAGCTGCAGGTGCACTCGATTCCTGGATGGCCTAAACATTGAGCTGAGATCTCAACTGTCAATTTTTGAGCTTTCCAGATACTCTAAACTCTACAATAAGGCTCTCATTGCTAACAAGATTTGCGAGATGAGATGATAGAGATGGGGCAACAAGGGAAAACTCAACATGATCCAATTTCGAAAGCATCGCACAGGACTTCCAAGCAAGGCAGATTTTCCTCGAGTTCATCAAGGGATAAGTCAACTTATAGGTCGAATCCGGTCTCATCTAGTCATTTATCAGGAGAAAGGCACAGTAGATCCAGCTTTCCTAGAACCCATCCTTGCCAAACGTGTGGTCGTATACATGCAAGTGAATGTCAGTTACGACCTAGAGTGTGTTCCAATTGTGGGTGGCTTGGCCATATCAAAATGCATTGTCCCTTGCTAGTAGGAAGAGATGTGCTTTATTTTCGATGTGGAATGAAAGGACACTTACAGCAACACTATCCTCGAGCTACCTCCTCAGTTGGTAGTGCCAATGTAGGCAGTGGGATTAGAGGGAGAATATTCTCGAGCAGAGGAAGAGGACAGATGAGTGGATCTAGGAGTTGCCAGGGGCATGGAAGCAGATCAAGTGAGAGAAATGCAGTCCAATCGACTCCTAGAACAAGCCAAGCGGACAAGCCCATGACACAGGGAAGAGTCTTCACCTTGACAAGACGCGATGCAGATGGTATCCCCGTTGTTATCACAGGTAATTTAACTCTCTTCAGTAGGTCTGCACAAGTACTCATTTATCGTGGCTCTACTCATTCATTCATATCATTAGACTTTGCAATACATACCAATGTACATCAAGAGCCATTAGATTTTCATATATCCATAGCAACACCTACTAGGGGAAGGGTAATATTTGACAAGATATGTCAGGGGTGTCTTATTCAGCTTGGAGGGAAGGAAATGTTAGTGGATTTGATCCCACTGGATATTTGAGATTTGTTCCATTAAGTATGGATTGGTTTTCTTCTCACCATGCATCCATTGAATGCTACAAAAAGGAAGTCATATTCAAGATACCAAATGAGGCTGAGTTTAAGTGGCACGAAGATCAAAAGGGTATTCCATTTAGCTTTATATCTTATATCAAGGCAACCAAATTGTTGAGGAACGGATGTGAAGGATATATAGCTTATACCATATTTGCTGGAGTAGAGTTACCAAAGATAATTGATATTCTAGTAGTTTGTGAGTTCCAAGATGTATTCTCAGATGATCTGCATGGGTTGCCACTAGATAGAGAGATTGAGTTCACCATTGAACTAGAGCCAGGAATCGCACCGATTTCCATTACACCTTATTGTTTGTGGCTCCGGCTGAACTCAAAGAATTGAAAGCTCAGTTAAAAGAACTATTGGAAAAAGGATTCATCAGACCGAGTGTGTCACCTTGGGGAGGGAGATCCAGTGTTATTTATAAAAAAAAAAAAAAAAGATGGCACCTTGAGAAGGTGTATTGATTACTGACAGTTGAATTGAGTCACGATACACAACAGATATCCATTGCCATAAATAGATGATTTATTTGACCAACTTTGGGGTGTCAGTGTGTTTTCAAATATTGATCTTCAATTGGGGTATCATCAATTAAGAATAAGAGATTCAAATGTGCCTAAGACTACCTTCCGTACCAGATATGGACATTTTGAATTTCTTGTGATGCCTTTCGGTTTGACGAATGCTCCTGCAGCATTGATGGATTTGATGAATCAGTTGTTCCAGCCCTACGTTGATAAATTCATGGTGGTTTTCATTGATGATATTTTGGCATATTCAAGGGACAAGAATGAGCATAAACAACATTTGTGAATTGTATTGTAGATTTTGAGGGAGAAACAACTGTATGTCAAGTTCAGTAATGTCAATTCTGGTTAGACAGAGTTGAATTTCTCGGACATGTGATTATAGGAGAAGGCATATTAGTGGATCCTACCAAGGTTGAAGCCATCTTGAATTGGAATCGGCCTGGCAATACAACTGAAGTGTGAAATTTCCTAGGATTAGGAGGATATTATTGAAGATTCATTAAAGGATTTTCTCTTATTGTTGGTCCTCTGACAAAGTTGATCCGGAAGAATGTGAAGTTTGAGTGGACAGATGCTTGTGAGTAGAGTTTTCAATAACTGAAGAGTCAGTTGACCGATGCACCAGTGCTTATTATCCCATCCCCGGATGAAGGTATTGTGATCTACAGTGAAGCAACTCATCAGAGATTAGGCTGTGTTCTGATGCAACATGGTAAACTGGTGGCTTATGCATCTCGACAACTAAGGAATCATGAAAGAAATTACCCTACACATGATCTTGAGTTGGCTGTAGTAGTGTTTGCCTTGAAACTTTGGAGACATTAACTTTATGGGGCGATGTGCGAAATCTACACTAATCACAAGAGTTTAAATATTTGTTTACCCAAACGGAACTTAACTTGAGGCAAAGGCAATGGATGGAATTGATAAAAGACTATGATTGCATTATTCATTATCGCCTAGGAAAGGTTAATGTGGTCACCGATGCATTGAGTCGTAAATCTTCTATACAAGGCACATTGTTCAATGAGTTGAAATATTTGAGAGCTAAACTGGAGGTGACAAAGAGTGGATCATTAATGGCTATGTATGAGGTGAAGCTTATTCTAATTGATTGGATTCGGGAGGCACAACAGAATGAGCCATTTCTAATGAAAGTGAAAAGTGAGATAATGGAAGAAAAGAGAGCTGATTTTGTGCTTAATGAAGATGATACATTGATATTTAAGTTTAGAATTTGTATACTAGATAATGATGAGTTGAAGAAAGAGATTCTTACAAAGGCTCATAACTCACCTTATGCCATGCACTAGAGTGGTACAAAGATGTATCATAATCTGAAAGCAAGTTACTGGTGGAATAACATGAAGAGGGAAATAGCAGACCTTGTTGCTAAATGTCTGGTGTGCTAACAGATCAAAGCAGAGCATTAGTATCCATCTAGATTACTGCAATCACTACCTATTCCTGAGTGGAAATGGGAGAGGATTACCATGGATTTTGTTACTAGACTTCCTCGAACTCAAAAGGGCCATGATTCTATATGGGTGATAATCGATCGATTGACCAAATCTTCTCACTTTCTACTAGTTAAAACAACAAATGGGGCTGATAGATTGGCACAACTTTTCATAATGAGATAGTGAGACTTTATGGAGTTTCAGTATCTATCTTATCAAATAGAGGCTCATATTTCACTTCAAGGTATTGGAACAGTTTTATAATGCTATGGGAGCAAAGCTGAATCTAAGCACTGCTTTTCCTCCATAGATCGATGGACAATCAGAGCGAACCATTCAAATCTTAGAAGACATGTTGAGAGCTTGTGTCATTGAATTTTCGGGTAGCTGGGATGATCATTTACCTTTGATGGAATTTACTTACAATAGTAGTTATCAGTTCAATATTGGTATGGCTCCATATGAATATCTGCATGGAAGAGTTTGTAGGACCCCAGTAAGTTGGAATGAAGTTAGAGAACGACAAGTTACTGGTCTTGAGATCATTGACTTGACTGTTGAGAAAATAAAAATCATCAGAGACAAGCTAAAGATAGCTTAGGATCAACAAAATGACTATGCAGATAGACGAAGTAAGGACTTGGAATTTGAAGTGGGCGATTGTGTTTTCCTGAAGGTGTCTCCTTGGAAAGGTGTTATGATGCTCGGTAAGAAAGGCAACTTAGTCCAAGGTACATAGGGCAGTATGAAATTCTTGAGCGCATTGGTAAAGTTGCATATAGATTGGCTCTGTCTCCTAACTTGATCCGTATACACAATGTGTTCCACATCTCGATGCTACGCAAATATGTGCCAGACTCTTCTCACATCTTGACTTGTCAGCCAGTGGAATTGAACGAGAACTTGACATATAAGGAGGAACTAGTGGCAATACTCGACAGAAAGGAACAAGTACTTTGAACGAAGAGGATCCCATTGGTAGAACTCTTATGAAAAAGTTAGTCAGGGGAGGAAGCAACTTGGAAATCTAAGGATGCTATAATGATCAAGTAGCTTTGCCTTTTTCTTGAGTCAAGAAAATAAATTTCAAGAACAAAATTTTAATTAATAGGAAGGAATTGTGAGCCCTGGGACTTAACCCACAAAGCCCAACCCAAAAAAAAATCAATTAAGCCCCTTATGAATATTTTACAATTTCCCCTCCCCTCCTTATCTTCTACCGTTCCCCACCTATATATCCACTTCTTTTTACTTTTCCATCATTCTGTCATTCTTCCCAAAACCCACAAAAACAAAGAGTTAGATAGAGAGATAGATGAAGAAGAAGTTGGGAGACAGAGAGCTCAGGAAAGGTTAGAAAAAAATAAAATATGAGACTCGTTTCGAGTTTAGTAGATTTTATTACTTGATAGTATATTATAGTTGATATGATTTGGATATAAAAATGTGGACAATAGGATATGTAGAGGTAATAGGATTGATTATTGTAAAGTAGATAAACTCCAACATAGAGAGCGAGGGAAAGAGAAGTGTTGAGACGAGAAGATGACGGGTGAGAAAAGAATAGGCAATTGAGGTTTGATTCGAGTCAAATAAATTATATTACTCAATGTTATATATAGTTTAGTAGGATTTAATTAGAATGATATATCCCCACGAGTTTTAACTTGATAGGTGAAAGTCATAGGGTCAATAAAAGTACAATGAATAATGTACAAGAATAGTTTTTGGGATCATTTTTAACATAAATATATATGATATATTTTGATTTTTTGTAAATGATATTATAGGACTTGAAGAGACTGGAAATAGACCTTTGGAAGACTAAGACCAGTAGATCAACTGAAGGGGATTGTGAGTACTCTTTTCCATTGTAGAATATTTTATATAAATTTATGCGATCATCTCGTGAAAAATAATATATATATATATAGCAATTACATGGCTAATTTATGCATGGCTATTACATGTAAATATAAGAATATATATATATATATATATGTATATAGCATTTGCATGGCTGATTGCATATTGCATGCAAATATCAATTGGCAACGTTGTAGATTATAGAAATTATATTAAAAATTGATACATAAGAATGGGATTGCTTTTAACTGCTATGAAATTTGTATGTCAATGTGTGCATTTTATTATGTATTTTCTATTATTGTATGTGATTGTAAATAGCCATGGTGACTGCTGGCAGACTAGAAATGGGCCCAAAAAAAGGAAGAAAGAAAATATAAATCAAAGAGGAAAGAGAGAGATTTAATTTACCGCCGATAGCCAACGGAATATAAAAATAAGATAATTTGAAATTGCTCTTACCAACAAAGGGTAATGGGCGGCCCCCATGGGTATAAGGTATGTAGACGAATGGCACCAAGAGACTGAGAGGAAGATTGATATTGATTATTTCATGGGGCCACAATATCATCTGAGAGTAGAGTAACGATACCGTCGTAACTTTGTCGTAGAGGGAATGCGATCCATGGCTATTGTTTGTTATGATTGTTTTCTTGCATTGAATATATCATATCTTAGCACATTGGTTTAATGTTCTTTTTATTGTGTGAATATATATGTATAATAATTGTTAAAAAAATAATATTTATAATATTATTCTACTCTAGAAATTTATCTCATTGAGCTTGCAGCTCACTCCTTTCGATGTTTTCTTTTCATTTCAGCTATGTAAGAGAAGGATGAGCTGCTGAGATTAGTATTTTGGTTTCGAGTATCATCATGAAACTTCTTGTAGATAGTTATAAAGGGTATGTCAGTTAGAGTATAATAGTTTTATATATTCTGTTGCGACCTGAATTTTGGTAGAGATATTTTTGGATAGTGGAAGGATGAGCTTTGACTGTTAAAGTATCATTGGAGTAGATATTATTTGGATCAATATATAACAGGTTTATGTTTGTGTGGAATATCGTAAAAATAAGGATAAACTCTGTCAACTTTTCGAGGCGTGACAACTACATACAGAAATATCAATTATATATTTGATTACAAATTCTTACTTTTAACAATTGAGTATTAATTTTTTATAAATAATTAATTTTTAAAGAGTATATAATAAGAAAATAAATAAAATATATAGTAAGAAATGAAAAATTAGAGCATAGTTATAATGTTATTTTACAACTCCATCTCCATTTGTTTCTTTTTCTTATTGGTTAAAAACATAGGTATCAATGGTATTTTGAGGACTTCAAAAGTGAGGCCAACCAATCCATCTTCTCCCATTTAATAATAAATATATATACGTTTATGTCCAACATTTAAAACAGCAACAGTTGTTGGTCGGTTGTTTGCTCCTCATACTTTCAAGGAAGAGCTCTAGGTTCGATCTGCCTTTTAAGTCCTGCCACTCTCTGGGCTTGGCCTGGTTGAAGGGAATGGTTCAAAATATGAAAAACTCTCTGGGCTGCCGGCCCATGTTTGTCGGACTTATTATCTCATTCAAAATTAATACAATGATTATTTAATTGAAATAAACTGATTTTATTAATAACATATTGGAATTCAGTAGTTAAAAAAATAAAAATTAAAAAGCAAGGACAATAGGAGATAAGATATAATATACTGGTCCCCCATTCTCCCACCCTCACCCGAAAAATCTCTTGCACCGGTAATTGTCTTTTTCTCCCATCATATTCTTTTTACAACAGTAAATGTTAATATATCCATTACAATTAGGGTGTCTACTTTTAAAAAATGTAACATGTCGAAGTCTTTATCTTGCCTTCTTGAACCATTTGACGGTCGAAGGAATTGAGTTTCTATATATATATATATATATATATTTTTTTTTACACTTCCAAAACAAATATTAGAAATATTTGTTAATAATAATTATATATATAAGGGATGAAAGAAGAATATAAAATTGTAAGTCTTATAACGTATAATTTTAACTAAATTTCCAATATTTTTTTTTGTTTGTAGATAAGAGAATGCAACATCTAAAAAGGAGAATGGTTTCATGAAAATTTCAATATTACAAAATGATTGCAATATCAATCTGCCCATTTAGCATTTTATTAATCATAATTTTTTCTTTTATTGGACATATTAATATGATACTTTTATAATTATCTATAAATATGTGTATTGATTCCAAATATCTTTCTTACTCCACATGACGAGTTTCAAGAGTATCGTACGTGCATATGCATCTATCTTACTATTATGGCTTACATAGTTTAAATTAAAAATTCATAACCAGGAATCTCATATTCGATATTCAGCCTTTATAGCTCTCTCAAAATTCACAAAACACAATATTCTATATTATCTTATTTTACCTCCTTGAACTTACCATTTGAATGAATAGAAAATGTAAAAATTATAAAAGATTAAAATGATCTCAAATATGTATTTTAAAATTTGAAATTTTTTAAAGGAGAGGTAGAAGTAAATTTAAGAAATAGTTAAGTGTAATTTTATCATTTTATTTTCATTTCTCATAAGTAGTAGCTATTCTTTATGTGAGAGAAGGTAATACTCATTAACCCTCTATTCATGATGCATCTTAAATTGATATTTCTGATATGTCAACCAAATACCACAACAGCTATTCCGCACAAAATAGATAACTAAAAAAATAGTTATTCCAGCAAATGGAATGTGCTGCAAATGGTTATTTTGAGTAATCTTAACATAATCTCACTCTTAGCCCTTCAATAATAAGAATGAATGAATCTAACTCCAAGGGTTAGCTCAAGTAATAGGACAGGCATACGACTCGTGTAAAAATTCACGAGGTTAGAGGTTTGATTGTCCTTTAGAGGGGCGTATACCTTAGTGAGACCACCAATATATGTATTTTATACATGAACTTACCTCAATTTATGACTTTGTGGGGGTATTCATGGGTTTTGTTCGCCATAATCTCTTATTAAAACCCAATTCCTAGCAAGTTAACTTTAATAAGAGTTTTCACAAGGCAAAATATATAGCCCAATTTCTATCGTTTATGCAATCTCTAGGCTTATACTAAAGAGATACCTTCTTTTTTCTCCGAATACAATTACACAGGAAAAACATAAACGTAGAAAAAGAAAGAAAAGAGAGAGAATAAAGGGGCACGAAAAGATAAAAGGATATTCACATAACTTTAGGTAATTATGTGGATATTAGATGTTGTCATGTGCTCGAACGAAATTATTCATTATATAATTGATTACAAATTTTTGCTTTTGACTATATGTCTAGCTTGACACGATCGTGTGACAAATCTTACATGATACGAGAGCAGACATGTAACAACAAATCTGATCTCATCCTACAACAATAACAAATCAGACCTCATCTGGTAGAATTCCATTATTTTTTATCTGTATTTAAATAAAGATGGATCATTGTCAATAAAAATGATACGTTAGTATACACTCCATCATCGATTTAATGCAAAATTATATTGGTATCAAGTCTGTGACATTTTGTGGAAAAGATATGAAAGCAGGTGACAATTTCTAGCATTATTGAAGAGCATGATGAAATAAAGAATTTCGTCTATCATTATAATTGAATAGGCAATATTCTTTTTATAATAATGAGTTTATTCTCCCCGGACCCATAAATACCGTACAGGCGCATGTATAAGGCACATATATGGGTGATCCACTAAGGGATACATGCTCAAGCGAGGAATCAATTTAACAAGTAATGTACTCATTTCAAAAATATGATTTGGGTTAATTTTGATAGTTGCAAATTTAATTTATGCAGCAGGTCTAGCTAAAAGTAATTATTCTTTACTATCAATATGAATTTTAATCAGCGGTTAAATTATATTTTTTGGGGAAATAAAGCTTATTCTGAAACCTATATTTATTTTACAATAATTCTATTTCAACACTTCTTTTGATCAGCAACAACACTATCAAACCAAGCCTAATAAATTTGAAAAGGAAATGCCGTGTTCTCCTTTAAAATTCTATTTAACGAACATGTTTGCTTTTGATCGAAATTCTAACGTGAGAGGATCCTTGGGGTCCTGTTCTGGTCAACAAAAAACAAAAGATTGGATCCTTAAGTTTGGACCAGATGCAGATTTCAAAGTTACGTTGACCTTGAATTGTGATAGCCCACTTCAGAATACTCATATGTACGTATGTATATGCATATAGTTCTCTAAGTTGGCCAGAGCGTATTTACGATCTTTCAATGAATTTTTTTTTCGTTTTGGGCCAAAAAAAAGAGAATGTTTTGTTTGAAATCACTCGCTGACCTTGGCTTTAAGTTTTTGTTGGTGATTCGCCCATCAGGTTGGGGTCTTCATCTTCGGATCTTTCACGGTCCCACATCCTCGATGGACAACTTGTAAGAAAGTCGAGTTCAACTATAATGACTCAAATCGACTCTTCGATATTTAAGTCAGAAGGATTTATAATAGAGTAAGAGGAGAATATGAGAAGAAAGTGTGAGTAGAGAGCATGGAGAGTGCTAAATATTCACATGACCGTAAGAGAGTGGGTCCATACCCAACGTAAAAGTTCAAACTAATAGGACGGTAACACCCACTCTCTCATAAATTGGTTTCTTTTTATTATTTTTCTGATGCGAGATACGTTTCTCAACAATAATTAACTCGTTTCTTGATAGTCTTAATATTCTAATATCTTATTAGATTTTTCTTGTATCAATTTTAGTGTACTATATAATAAAAAATTAGACTGATTAGGTTGATCTACAAAAGTCCACAACTTGACCATAGTGTCTAAAAAAATATATTTAGTTACTGATTAATTAATTCCTTATAAATTAATTATTTAGTTATAGAACCTCAATCATATCTTTACATGTATAATTTTGTAACAATAATTTCTTTGTTTAAAAAGAAAAGAAAAAGTTGTCATAATCAAATATCATAGTAATACCTTCAATGGGTTGCAATTCCATTGATCTGATAAAATGGTACTCGATCTATTTTTCTAATTGGATTATTCACATTTAGTTCTAAATATTATTGATTACGTGTACATGTACCATCAACTATTCCTTGTTTATTCTTTGTAAATACTTATTAATTTTGTAACTTTAATTTATTATGAACTAATTTATTTTGATAGTACCGTTATAGCAAACTTGGCAAAACTTGACTTTATGGCATTTGACAAGTTTTGATGCTGAAATCTATCCAGAAGCAAATGTCTGTGATACAATTAAAGATGGCAATAAGGCATCCGAATAGGAGAAAGCAAAAGCAATAATTTTCCTTTGGCACCACCTTAACGAGGAACTAAAAGCAGAATATGTAATGGTAAAAGATCTCATTGTCCTGTGGAATAGCCTTTAAGAGAGGTATGACTACCAAAAGACATTAGATATGACTTGATGCACTTATGTCTACAAGATTACAAGTAAGTGAGTATAATTTAGCTACGTTTAAAATCAGTTCCCAGTTGAAATTATGTGGGGAAAAAATAATAGATGAGGATATGTTGGAAAAGACTTTTTCCACTTTTCATGCATCAAATTTGCTCCTACAACAGCAACATTAAGAAAAAAAACTTTAAAAAATATTCTGAATTAATTTTTTGTCTTCTCATGACTAAAAATATAATGAGATTTTGATGAAAAACCATGAAACTCATCCGACCGGTTCTATGCCATTCCTTGAAGTGAATGTGACTATATATCAATATCATAATCATAAACAAGGTCGTGATAGTGGTCGTGGTTGTGGCTGTGGGTGCAGATGTGGTCGAGATCATTTTAGCAATCATTATGGTTATTCCAAAATTCTATCTCGCCACCTAAAGTGGGGGAGAAATGAAAAGAAAATTGGAAAAGGTAAAGGTACTCATAAAAATTGAATAGAAAGTTTATGCTATCGTTGTGGAATGAAGGTCATTGGTCCCATATCTATGGCACACCAAAGCATCTTATTGAGCTCTATTTAGAGTTCTTGAAAAAATGAGAAAAATGTAGAAACAAATTTTGTTTCTGAGTGTGGTCCTTCTGATACGTAATTTGATAATTTAACTCATCTTGACGTTGCTAACTTTTTAATCCAACCGGAGTACATATACTAGTTTGATTGATAGCGTAAATGCCCAAGGATAATTACATTGTTTTCATTTGAAGAATGCATATGTTATCAAATAATGTTTTGTAGTAAAATAATATCTCATTCAATAATTGTTTATTTTAAGTGCAATAATGACATGACTTTTATGCTTTTACATCACTTATATATAGATATATATATATATAGTTTTAATGTATGCCTTTTTTCCATGAAAAATGTAAAATTATTTTGGGTTGGACCTTTGAAAATGATTTGTTTATTAGGGAGGATGCGGAGAAAATCAAATGAATGCCTTCGACTCAGGATGATGGTGCTAATGAGATTTTTTGGAAACCAACCCAACATTAGGATCCCATACTGCAAAAATCCTTTATTTGTTTGATTAAAAGCATATATTTTTAGATTCAAATGAAGCTTTAGGGGAAAGAAACTATGAAGCCTTCAGATCTATGAAAGATTTTGGAAATGGGTGAATGAATACCTCCCATCGATTACAAGTAGTGAAGGAATATGCTATTTGTAATTATGGCGTCGATAATCTAATACATCTATGTAAGGAGTGTCTATTTCATGGAGTGATATGGAGAGTTACCATGAAAATTATGGAGCATTCCCTACTCATTCAACTCATCTTTCATCTTAGTAAACTTTTTAACAAATCGACCAAGGGATTTTATCAAGACGGTAATCAATCCATGTGAATTAGCTCATTTCCTTGCTATCTTACTCTACTCTTTATGGGAGCTAAAAATATAGTTATTCACGATTTGACGGAGCTAAACTAATTGATTTTCTATCTAGAATTTTCATGTTGTGCCAAGAGCACACTAGTACCAAACAATAAAAGGGTATCAAAAATACAAAGGAGATCGAAGAAAACATCCTAGAATGCCAAGAGGGACGATCATTGTATGCTCAGATGCCTTATGGCTGAACTTTACAAATGGGATAGCCGGAATTGCATTCAACTGCCAAGGTACATTCTCAGTGTCTGTTCGAAAGAAAATACGCCTCCAGATTACTACCTGCAAATGTGAAGGCACTACTAGATTAAATCAAAGTCACTGCATTGAAGGATTGGTTGAAAGTGAGATTCTACCCTGACTCAATATCGCTAATCGATATTGTGAATGGAAAGGAGTTGCTCTTGTGGGAGATCAGAAATCTCATTCTAGACATCCAACTCTAGCCTTTCATCAACAGAGTGTGTTTGGATTAGTAGGAACCTAAATAATTAGCGGACTGTGTTTCTAGAATGAGAGTGATGTTGAACACTTAGGGATTGTGTGTGTGGTGGAAGGAGAACGCTTGAGCACTTTTGTCTGTGAAGCGAATCACCGAACTCTAACCCCT
The DNA here is from genome assembly GCA_037672795.1 of Lagerstroemia speciosa. Taxonomy (NCBI): domain Eukaryota; kingdom Viridiplantae; phylum Streptophyta; class Magnoliopsida; order Myrtales; family Lythraceae; genus Lagerstroemia; species Lagerstroemia speciosa. The sequence continues at coordinate 12,121,752 of CM075298.1, read as the reverse complement.
TTTGTTAATTTCTAGTAAAGACATAATATAAATCTGTTATTGAATAAAAGAGGAAGAAATAATATCTTTGCAATCCAAGATGACTTCCTCAAATAGGGATAGGCTGTACACACAAATTTGCTTAAACTATTAATAGAATCCTCATTACGAGTAGTCCTAGCAAACCAATCCACTTACATTCATCATGAATGAAAAGGCGAGGCCCACCCCATTTAAGGGGCAGGGAAACCATCTCTTCCACTCAGAATTGGAAGCTAACCCTTTACCAAGGACCCCTACTAGGTCAAGCAGTAAAAAGCAGTGGCAACATCTAGAACAAATCTATAAAAATACTTGAAAACAGTAATAGATTAATGCCAAAAAAGAAAACGGTAATAGAGTAATGCCACTTCTTTTTGGAACACAAGTTATAAAAGGTATATCTAATACGAACTTTGTCAACAACATAATAAAACCCAATATCAAGTATGATAAAAATCTTAGCAAATATGTAGCAAAACCCATATGCGACTAAGGACTCCATAAACATGTTCTTTTCAAGCTCGAATAGTGGAACTGTGACTCATTAATTATATAAAGGGAAGAATCTTTGTATGATGAAAACATCACAATCAATTATGAAATGGTTAACTGATAAGTCAATGATGAACTTCACGGAAAACTCTGATAAGTTCATTTAGTTCTTCAAAGAATTAAAGTGAATAAAAACTCACTTTATTAATGAATAATATAGTCTTCAAATTTATCTAACCCCTAGTATCAACCTTTAAATAGGCCAAAATACAATATTGATATATAATCTTCATAAATAACCTTCATGAGATATGAAACTAATAACAATTTAAATCTTTGAGTTATGCTATAGAAGGGGAGAGTGATATGGTCTACTTGTCAAAAGAAGAAAGTAATATATTCTAATAGATAACTTAAATATATCAGCATTAACTTTTACCGCCTTTACCGTCTTTGCTTCTCTCAACTTTATTTTTTAAAAATATTCTTCATCTTTATATCTGGTTGAGATATTTTTTTTCAAAATATTTTCTCTCTTAACATTTAGCTAAAATATATTCTTAAAACACTTGCAGTATTGACATTCAGCTGAAATATATTATCTTCATTATTGTTATCTTTTGAAATAACATGGATAATATTGTCTAATTCTACCTACCCATCACTTGCATACATGTCTATGTCTTCTTCTCCGTCTCGCTTGAGTTTTTGTTACCGAATCAAGAGAAATATCAATTGTATTCTTCAAGTCCATGCCTTCAATCACACAAATATCCCAATCTATAAAAAATTCCATGCCAAACCTCCATATTTCTAAGTTTTCATAAACTTTGTAGGTTATGTAAAGTGATCTCACCCATAAGATATTTGCACTCAGAGCCAGCCATGACTTAAAACATCAACAAGAGCAAAGTGCAAAAATAATAAGGATGGAAGAAAGAAGATCACATCTTAAAACTCGAAAGTCGCTGGGAGGGAGAAATAAAAGGAAGGAAAATCAGAACCATAAATGAACGACATGTTAGGAAATACTACAGGAAGCATCATGGCGTCTGGGAAGGTGAACCTGCGACAACCTCCAATCTAGCATCAAAGAGAGAGGCGCAAGACATATGTCGAAGCTGGGCGTGACTCTCAAAAGCTGCAATAGGCCCTTTTACTACCTATCGATAGAAGAGGAGTAGTACTAGTAGTCAAGTGTTGTGAATAAATCCATGGGCTTGAAATCTATGAGCCCAATGGAAAAACAAGGGAGGCCCGCTGGATTAGAGTGGCCCATTGTAAGCCCAATACTTGAAGTCCAAGGTGGGAAGATTAGAAGTTCAAAATCTGACTGCTGTAATAGTAAATTTTCACAAAGATGAACAGAGGCAGTTGTAAGACAAAGGGACGGTCTTAGTGAATGAGTGGCTCTTGCGTATCAAGCCAAGCTTGCATCCATCGGCCTTCAGCAATGAAAATTACTAAACAAAACATAATATCAATATTTATATTATCGATAGGGGGCCATGGTTAATGATGTAGCTTTTGTTTTTGGAAAGAAACATTGTATTAATTAGAAGCAAGCATTCGTTTTTTTTTTTTTGGTCAATCTACAAGCAAGAATCAAAGTTTTGGCAAACCGAGATTTTAATGGATAGATTTTTAGCCGTCGTGCAGGAGTCTACACTCGACAGAAGTAAGCCAGACCGGTAACAAGCTGGCATCCAGACTTGGGAAATACGACTCCAAAATCCTGCAGAGAATTCAAGTCCAAGGTTGGCGGTATCGATCCTCTGATGCATTTGTCAGTGAGAGTGAAAGAGTAAAATCCATGTGGATTGGGGCTAATGTTTGAATGACATTAAGAGTGAGACACTTATGCCCCCTCAATATGGGAATACTTATAAATGTATACTTGTTGGAATTAGCGTGTCATGTCCATTTGATTGAGCTATCATTCTTATCTTGACATAGGATAAATTGAGGAGGTGAGATCGATTGCAGAGAGTCGGTCAGCTAGATGACTGTTGGGAGTCGGTGAGTGTGTCATCCACCTGAGGGATGATTGGGAAGGTGCCCGGTAAGAGGTAGTCGCGTCAGTATTATTATGTAATTGAAAGAAATGTAAAGAAGAGGAAATAAAATAATATAAGGAGCTCCAAACATGGTAATTAAATCTAAAATATATCGATTTCATATTAAAGACGATACTATCGCAGCAAAACTTCGTGATTAAGAATGATAATTCAACCCTTGATTTGAATACAAGACAAATCTCCTCTTTCCCTTTTTTCCCCTTTTTTCTCATATTTTCCCTTTTTTATACGTTATTATTAAATCAAAATAATAAAGAAACGAAAACAAGTCAATGCATGATTAGGAAAAGAATCGTCACGACAATTCTGATAGTTGACTAGGGGCCACCTAAGTCTGCCAGCCCAGAGAAAAAAGGCTAAAGCTTACAAAGCAATGCATGGCCCCAGTCTCCACCACACCGCTTCAATCAATAAAAGCAAGTTTCACAAAGAGACTCCATCTCCCTTAAACAAATTCACTCAGTGAGGGAATAAATTAAAGCAAGGTGATCCGACAACGGCAAAAGTAATTTTTAATGAGAGGCTGATTGTTTTCCGATTTGATTTGTCATTAATAATGTGGGACAATGTTTGGTAAATCTATGTGCACTTTGAAAAACGGTGTCATGTCATATAAGATTCGGTTATATTTATTGCATGCATGGCGTTATCTGTTTAAGGGCACATGTAAACTGTAATTACATTACCAATAAGGGCGGATGTTGGAGTTAAATCTTACATCGATTGAGTTGAAGAATAAACTTATATTTATAAAAAAATTTAAGTGTCACTAGTTAATAATTTAGACTTTTGATATAAGAGCATGCCACTAATATCACCAACAGAAGTTCACATCTTCAAAATACGTGCATAGATAGTGTGTCATCTCTCCCTAAAAAAGAAAAGAAATCAAATCAGAGAAATTTTGTGAATCAAACAAAACTCCTTTTTTTTTGTTGTGTCCGATGATGGAGCATTACTCGATAAATCAAACCCAATAAACCATGAGTTGAATTTGTCATTACAAGATGAACATTTTCTAACAGCTTCATATTCATCTTGAGGGGAGTATTAGAGATTTTATTTATGTTTAATAGCAAATAAAATATTTAGATTTAGAATCGCATTCATTAGATACAATAATTAATATCTTTGAAATTTATGAGTATTTGCTTGATATTTGATATTGTCAGTTTATTGGTGTCTACTTTGTATAAATTAGTGAGTTGCTCAGTCTAATGAATGCCGTGATTTACCTTATGACCACCACATGTATCTTCTCTCAATATCTCTATCCATCTTCTCTTATTTTATTTTAAATTTCTTCATTATCAACATGGGATTTAACTATTATCAATCGCCCTTACACTTGTTATGTACCCTTAAATACCTATCCTCAATGATTAGCCTCAATCCAAATATTTTTCTTCTGATTTTGGACATGGGACAAACTAGCACAAGACATGCCCTTTTCTTACATCCTTGTACTAATATGCAAGTTTGACTTTTATGTTCGTACTTGATAAACTGGCGATGAGTTAAGTATTTTTCTTTCAGTCTTGGACTTAATTGACCTTAAGTTCCACATTTGGACAGAACGTGTTGTAAACTCAAAGGAAAACCTGTTTTGACACCACGTGAAATATCTACCTGAGCCAATAAGAGATACTACCTGTTTTCACCTAAAAGTCCGAACTAGTAATATATGGTATACAATTCTCTTGTAAGCCCAAATTTTACTCTTGAACTCAATTGATGTATGATTTAACTATCAAATGAGAATGGTAAATGTTCTCCAACTACCATTTTTGTTTCATGAGCAGTGCGGTTCACATGCCCTCTCAGAATATAGCCGTGACCTAAGATCTCCATGATCGCAAGGATAATTTAGATTTGGTTAAGATAGGCATTCGGATTCCATTGCAAAGATATCCCAAAAGCAAGCCGATAAATTGCTACACCACCACTGCAATCGAGGATGACCCTAAACGACTGCACAGTGTTTGAACTAGCTGCTACTTCGGCACGGTGCATTATACACAATACTTGCTTGTCTGTGAAAATTTGGTCGAATCTAAGTTGATGTAAGACTCCACAAGCTATCAATTCAGTAGTACAAGCACCAATTCCCAGAGGAGAAGAACAAAAGCTTGAACCCATGCGGTGATACTCGTTTCTTTTTTTTTTTTTCCGATATCGATGGTGTCTAATGTTAGGTTCGGAAGTTGTAAGAGAGTGATCGAGAGAGAGAGATCTGAGTTAAGAGTATTGTCTTATATCCATCATTTTGATTGTACAGACCCCATTTATATAGGAGTGGGGGAACACGAGTATTAAATACACGTCATGTAACTTGTGAGATATGCAATCTCTGTGGTACGGAAAATGTCAGACTGTGGAGGTGCAGGCGGCGTCAGTCGTATGGACTGACGCGACTCTGAGGTGGCGTCGGTGGTACGGACGCCGCCCTAGTGGCGTTGGCAGCTAAGCCTAGGCGTTGGCAGCTAAGCCTAGGCGTTGAAACAAGCGAACGGGCTTCCTTTCTGGGCTGTGACATGGGCCGGCCTTCAGCAGGGGTGAGGGCTCCAGGCCCGGCCCCTACACTTGCCCCCGAGTTTCACGCGTCAAAAGGCGCGAGAAACTCACTCTTGAAATTCAAAAATTATGCCAAACCCGGGGTGACACATGTCCGTCCAGGGGGTTATGAGCCGTCACGTCCGGGGTAATGGAAAGGTCACGCCGCCTGTCTCGCTTCCCCGCATGCATTAATTGGGGCTTGCCCGTTTCATGCCCAAGGTATCTTCCTTCTTGCTTTCGTTCGGCTCTTCACTTCTGTCGTCTCATTTCCTTCCTCCTTCTGCCCCCATCCTTGTCTCCTTCGAGCTCCTCCCCTCTCGACCCAGTCCCGATGGCATCCTCAAGTCGCCCGACCTCGGCCATCGGTACCTCAGGTGAGGAGATCTTCGAGAATAAGCTTACCCCATCCTGATTTCTTTCGACCTTGAAATTAGGGAGAATAGGAGCCGATTTCTCCCCTAGATTCCCCCGTGAGGGCGAAGAACCTTCGGAGCCACAGCCAGGGGAGTTCGCCGTCTTCCCTGATCAAATCAGGGCCGGTCTTCGGTGGCCGTTGGCTGAGCCAGTGGCAGCCATGCTGAAATACTATCGCATGGTGCTGGGATAGCTTTCCCCCACCTCCTGGCGCGTCTGGATTGCCTTCTACCTATATTGTAGAGAGCAGGAGATAGGGTATAGCAGGCTCCTGTTTAGGTTTTTTTACTTGCTGGTGCAATGCTTCGAGGGGGGTTACTATCACTTCCAGTCGGGTCGCAAGAAGATATATGGGGCATTGGTGACAAATTACGGATCCACCAACTCCGGCTGGAAGGACGCCTTCTTCTTCATGAGAGACATGGAGGGATGGAAGTGGTGTCAAGACCCTCGGGAGGAATTCCACGATGGAGACCCCTGGAGGTCCATGAAGAAGGAGGAGCGGGCTAATGCTGAGAAGTTCCGCGGCGTGAAGATCGACGCGCGGAGCATTATCACTGATGAGAACCTGATGAAATATGGTCTCGTGTCTGAGGCGCCCTGGAGGTGGAGCGTTGATGAGGACACATGCGGGTTGCCCAAGGGTATCTTGGTAACTCTCTAACTCGGTTCCTTTTCTTTCTGTTTCAGAGAAGGGCGAGTGGGCTAGGATCATTGATAAACTGCTGATGCAGGAGAAGGCCCTCAGAGAAATCAAGAAGAGGAAGTGCGATGAGGAGGAAGATGTTCTCCTGATCTCTTCTTCCGCGGCTTGGGGTTCCAGCGCTGCCGCCTCAGCAAGGGAGGTCCCCTCCGAGCGGGACTCTAGCGAAAGCATGGTGCTGGTGCTGAAGTGGCGCAAAATTCGCTTCAAGTCTTCGGGCTTGGCCAACGCGTCAACTCCCGCGATGCCCCTAGGGGAGGCTGATCCTAACGTGCCTCGGATCCCTGTCTCGGCGACCCCAGAGCTGGCGGAGCCTCCTTCTCTGGGGCCTAGTGTCCCACTAAGGCTATCTCCAGCTCCAACGTCTCCGGTGCCACCAGTGAGCCCCTCCCTAGCGCAAGGGTAGGTTGAGGGCTTAGAACATCTAGCGCCCCCTCCGGTGGATCAGGGTGAGGAGCATGCTGAGGTAAGTGACGCCTACTGTCGAGTTCAACGTTAGAATAACTTGGTATATTCCTGATCTTCCTACGCTCTTGTGCAGGCGTCCCTTCCTACAAATGGTTCGCCCATCCGGGGGCTTCTAAGAGACGTGGAGACACAGCTGCGCTTCACCAGGGCCCTGCAGCACCTTGGGGGGGAGTTGCCTCCACTGGAGACGAGGGAGGACCTCTTCTCTTATGCGCGCTACTACTCGTTGATGGTGAGCATTTTTCTGCCTTCATTCCCTGACCCTTTATTCTGAAATCAGTTGTTAACAGTAGACTTTGGCAGGGAGCTATGGTCCCCGGGCTGCTGATGGAGGCCTGGAACCAAGAACGAGTGAGCGTTCCGGAGCTACATGCCCAGATCCAACAGCTCAGGAACAAGAGGCGCTATTGGAGGAAGCAGCGCCAAAACATGTGCTCCAGCATCCAAGACTTGAAGTCCCAGGTGGATGCTGTGAAGCAAGAGGCCGCCGGGGTCCGAGAAGAGGTTGAGGCACTGAAGATGCGACTCGCCTCTAAGGAGGCGGGGAAAGTTGAACTCCAAAAGGAGGTGTAAGCCCTCAAGGAGCAGCTGGATCGGGAGCGGGTCGACAGGGCTGCTGAAGAGGGGAGGCTCCAAGCCCAGCCGCAGGAATCAGCTCTGGCGCTGTCTTCAACTGCTTCGGAGAAGGCGACGGAGGTAGCGCGCGCCCGGCTTGAAGCCGTGGAGGAATACAAGGCCAACAACACCTTCACAGAGGAGTTGGCGACGCGAGGCGGCAAAGCTATAGAGGATTCCCTCCGCTCTGTCAGAGATGACCTCCAACGTTTGCATCCAGGCGTCGATCTGACAGGGATCCCTGGCCTTGACTGTCTCCGCCTCCTGGACGAAGCGCGTGGTGCTGCAACCCCTTAGGCTTAGGGATTATGCAAATCTAGTGTAAATAAAGCCTTGTAAAGACATTCAATGAAACTTTGTTTTTCTAGTCTGGCTTTGTAATTTTGCTCTTAAGTAATGGAACGCTTTCTTATTTCGACGCCATGGAGTATTATGCGTAATGCTTTTGCTTTTGCTTTTCACAGCGTTGGGTACTACTCATGTCTGACCAGGTGTTGGGGCGCTTCGTGGAGCCTCGGGCCAATAATTGCTCTGAAGTGTCACAGCGCTTTCGCGGCGCCTTTGCGTTGATTTATCATGTTCCTGACGTTTCATGCTTGAGGGGTGTATCATGAGGTTTACATACCCAGTGTCGCGTTTCGCATTGCTTTACATCGAAGATCGAATCGTGATAGGCCATTATAGATCGAATCGTGATGGGTCATTATGGCTGTCCTGACGCAACATGTGACGCTGCTGCTAGCTCCTCTTAGTTTTAACGCGCTGAAGCTTTCCTTGAGTGGGCCTCCGCCTCCGGTTGAGTCATACGTGCTCAGACGCTTTAATCGTGCCCCTCGTGGTCTTGTTGCCTTGGGTTTACTGAGGTCTTTAGTTTAGATGTCGCTAAAGCGTGCCTTTGGCAGAGGTCTTTGGTGCCCCCGAATGACGAAGGTCTTCGAATAATGAAGGTCTTTGGTGCTCTCGAATAACGAAGGTCTTTGGTGCCCTCGAATGACGAAGGTCTTCGAATAACGAAGGCCTTTGGTGCCCTCGAATAACGAAGGCCTTTGGTGCCCTCGAATAACGAAGGTCTTTGGTGCCCTCGAATGACGAAGGTCTTCGAATAACGAAGGTCTTTGGTGCCCTCGAATAACAAAGGTCCTTTGGTGCCCCCAAATGACGGAAGTCTTTGGTAACCACGGAGGTCTTTTGGTGCCCCAGAATGACTGAGGTCTTTGGTGCCCCCGAGTGACGGAGGTCTTTTGGTGCCCCCGAATGACGGAGGTCTTTTGGCGCCCCGGAATGACTGAGGTCTTTGGGTGCCCTAGAATGACTGAGGTCTTTGGGTGCCCCAAAACAACTGAGGTCTTTTGGTGCCCCTAAATGACGGAGGTCTTTTGCTGCCCCCGAATGACTGAGGCTTTGGGTGCCCCAGAATGACTGAGGTCTTTGGTGCCCCCGAGTGACGAAGGTCCTTTTTTTTTGTTTTTGTTTTTGGAGAGTTCTTGTGAAGCAAGGATTAGATTCAGTCAAGCATACAAAGATACACATGAGATAAGGCATACTAATAGAAGAATTTCTTGATCACCTCCGCGTTGAATGTGTGTGGCAGTGTGCGCCCCTCCATATCCTGTAAGAGGTATGTGCCCAGATGCGGGATTCCAGTTATGCGATATGGGCCCTCCCATTTGGGTGTAAGTTTGTCTGGCTGGTGCTGGTGAGAGAATTTGTTCTGGCGGAGGACCAGGTCTCCTACGCTGAATTGCCGCGCTCGAACCCTGCGGTTGAAGTAGCGCACCGCCGCTTGCTTTGCTTTGTGCATGTTTGCGAGAGCTTGCATGCGTCTTTCTTCTACGAGGTCCAAGTCCTCCCCTAGGATGCGATCGTTTTCCTGTTCCCCAAATGCGGCCACTCGGTGGGTGTTTACTGCGACCTCGGCAGGGATAACCGCCTCAGACTCGTAGACGAGGGAAAATGGTGTCGCGTCAGTGGCAGCACGGGGTGTTACACGATATGCCCACAGCACACTATCCAGCTCATCGAACCATGACCCCCCGAGGGCATTCAGCCTTGTGCGCGAGCCATGTAGGAGGGTCCGGTTGGTGACCTCGGTCTGCCCATTTGTTTGTGGATGCGCCACCGAGGTGAAGCGTTGCTTGATTCGAAGCTCTTGGTACATTTCCTGGAAAGCTTTCCCTCTAAACTGCATTCCATTGTCTGATATAAGGATGTGGGGGATGCCAAAGCAGTACACTATGTGTTTCATCACAAACTTGCGCGATACTTTGTCAATTATGATGGCGACTGCTTCAGCTTCCACACACTTGGAGAAATAGTCCACCGCGACAAAGAGGAAACAGCGCTGCGCAGAGGCTATCGGGAAAGGTCCTAATATGTCTATCCCCCATTGCGCGAAGTGCCAGGGAGACATCATACCAGTGAGCTTGGTGGGTGATCCAACGGGGTGGCGTTAATTGCCTGGCACGCGGGGTAGCTTCGAACCAAGGTCTGCGCATCGTCCATCATTGCCAGCCAGTAGTACCCTTGTCGGAGGGCTACGCATGAAATCGCCTTGGCTCCCTGGTGACTTCCTGCGATTCCCTCATGAATTTCGCGTAACACAGTTTGCCTCATTCGGACTAAGGCAGCGCAGAAGGGGCTGGGATACCCCGCGTCGATAGAGTGCGCCCTCCAATATGGTGTATCTTGCGGCGCGCAACTTGATGCACCGAGCCTTGATGGGGTCGGCGGGGAGGTGATCCTTTTCCAGGTATCTAAAAATGGGCGTCATCCAGTTCTCCTCATTCTGGGCGCATAATACCGCGAGAGGTGTGTACGTCTCGGAAACCCAATGACGCTCAATAAAGTTAAGGGAAGAATAAGCTTGCCCTGCGGCCGCCTTACTGAGTAGATCTGCCCAGTGGTTTTCGTCTCTGTGGACTTGGACGATTTTCGCTTCATCGAACTGGCGAACCACTTCCTTCGCCCTCTCCAGACAACGCTTCATGTTGTCCCCCTTGGCCTCACATTCTCCGTTTAGTTGGTCGACCACAAGTTGCCAGTCGCATTTGGCAAGAACTCGACGCGCCCCGGCCCCTCGTGCTATTAGTAGCCCAGTGATCAGGGCTTCATACTCCGCTTCGTTATTAGTCGCGGGGAAGGACAGTACAAGGTTATAGGTGAGCGGCGGTCCTTCCGGGGAAATTATCACACAACCTGCCCCAGCGACGCCTCTGGTGGAGGACCCATCTGCGAGCACTTCCCAGACGTCAGCAAGCGGGTGGGTTGGGGGGTTGTTTGGCCCAGTGTTCTCTGCAATGAAGTCAGCCAGCGCCTGGGCCTTAATAGCTCCTCTTGGCTCGAAAAGGATGTCGAACTCGCTTAGCTCAATGGCCCACCGTACCATTCTCCCCAATAGTTCAGGTTTGCGGAGGACTTGTTTTAGGGGTTGGTCGGTGCGAACAGCGATGGTGTGCGCCTGAAAATACGGCCTCAGTTTTCGCGCTGCCAGGATGACGGCCAGGGTAAATTTCTCCATTCGTAAGTAGCGGCGCTCCGCCGGGATCATGACCTTGCTCATGCAATAGACTGGGCATTGTGTGCCCTCTCGTTCCACAATGAGGACGGAACTGAATGCAACCTCGCTTATCCCGAGATAGAGCCGCAGTGTTTCCCCCAGCATCGAGGTCGCCAAACACGGGGGAGAGTTGAGGTATGTTTTGAGCCGAGCAAACGCCTCCTCGCTCTCCGCCATCCAAGTGAAGGCTTTTCCTACCCTTATCCTTGTGAAGAAAGGGAAACATTTGTCTCCCGCCTTAGAGAGGAAACGGGAGAGCGCCGCAAGACGGCCTGTGAGGCGCTGAACCTCCTTGATCGTTGAGGGGGATTTCATGTCTTCTATAACTTTAATTTTTTTGGGGTTCATCTCAATACCTCTGTGCGTGAGCATGTACCCCAGGAATTTCCCCGACTTCACCCCAAAGGCACACTTTTCAGGATTGAGCCGGATGTTGTAACGCCTCATCACTTCAAACGCCGCCCGAAGGTCTCCTTGGTGCGCCGCCGCCTGCCCCGACTTGACGATCATATCATCAACATACGCTTCCATGGTAGTCTCCAGCTGGGCCGCGAACAACGGGTTGATCAACCGTTGGTATGTGGCCCCTGCGTTTTTAAGGTCGAACGGCATCACGCGGTAGCAGTAGACCAGTCTGCTGCGTAAAATGCCTTTTTTGCCTATCTCCCGGATGCATCGCTATTTGGTTGTACCCTGAATGGGCGTCCATAAAGCTGAGCAGCTCGTGGCTAGCTGTGGCATCTACCAGCTGGTCTATTCAGGGCAGCGGGTAGGCGTCCTTGGGGTATGCCTTGTTGAGGTCCGTGTAGTCCACGCACATCCTCCATCGCTCATTCGGCTTTCGTACCAGGACTACGTTGGCTACCCACATTTGGAAGCAAACCTCCTCAATGAAGTTCGCCGCCATGAGCCTCGCTACCTCCTCGCGGACGACCTCTTTCCGCTTCGCCCCCATAAACCGCCACCATTGGATGACGGGGTGGGCGTCTGGGTTGACTGCGAGGCGATGGGTGATGATCGATGGGTCGATACCTGGCATGTCTGCAGGCATCCATGCAAACACATCAGAAAATTCTCGTAATAATGCAATTAAGTTTTGCTTACTGGAGGTGTCTAACTCCGCACCAATCCGGACGCTCCGTGTCAGCGCTAGGAAAACTTCGTCCAGTTCTCCCATCGGGGCAGGCCGCTCAATTCCATCACGAGGGTCGGGTTCAATCTATAGAGCGAGGCGAACACGGGTCTCTTTTAGGGTTGCCAGATGGCAACGCTTCGCCACCTGATGGTTTCCCCAGACACCTCCTGTGCCACGGGCAGTAGGGAATTTGACCATTTGATGGTAAGTGGATGGTATGGCACGAAGAGCGTTCAGCTTTGGGCGTCCCATGATCGCATTGTAGGCAGAATGGATGTCTACTACCAGGAAAGTATGCAACTTGAGCTTTTGCTGCCATCTTGCAAGGAGAAAGATAGGGCAATAGTTCCCTTTGGATACACCGTCCCCCCGTTGAATCCTACCAGCGACGTCTCTACTGGGGAAAGGTCCGCGTCGGAGAAACCCATTTTTCGGAAAGCGTCGTAGTACAATATGTCGGTCGAGCTTCCATTGTCGAAGAGAATCCGTCGCACCACGAATCCCCCAATGTCGGCCGTGATCACCAACACTTCATCTCGTGCCGAAGGAGGTACGGGCGCAGCATCTTCGTCCGTAAATGTGATCGAATAATTTCAGTCGCGCTCCAGCCATTGCATCTCGTGAGCGGGACGCTTACTTCCGGAGGAGCGTTCGCCGATGATCACATGTATCGTCCCTTGACGCTCCTGGGGTGGTGGGTCTCTGGCCACTGACCTCTCATTTCCTCGCCTGTCTCCAGATGGGTTCCTTTCCTCCGGGTCTCGGCACCAAGTGTTTCTAGCAGGCGGCCGTTGCACGTACTCCTGCAGATGTCCCCTTTGGACCAGTCGTTCGATCTCGAACTTCAACTGCCGGCAGTCTTCTGTATTATGGCCCATCACCCGGTGATATCGACAATACCGATCCACATCCAGGCCCAACGTTTCTTTAGTTTTGAGGGGAGCTTTGATCAAGCGTCGTTTCTCTCCTTCCGCGAGGACAACGGCGCGCGGGGCCAACAGCGGGGTGAACTTCTCTCGTTTGTTGTCTCGTCCTCACTCTTCATGCCGGTCGGTAGAGGTTTCTTTTTGCTTGGTATCCTTGCGTCTCCAGTCAGCCTCCTCGATTGTCATGAACCACTGGGCCCGCGCTGCTAGGTCGGCAAAATCGTTGGGGGGATCGATGATCAAGTTTTTTGCAAATTCGTCATCCCTTAGGCCGCATTGGAATGCGGCCATTTTCTCCCGTGGGGTCAGGTCGTCCACCTCGGCCGCACTCTTACAAATCGTTCGCACCAGTGGCGGAGAGACTCGCGATCTCGTTGTTGCATTCTAAAAAGTTCCATCGGGGTGCGCATAATCCGAAGTGAACCTGCGAAGCGCTCCAAGAACCTCTCTTTCAGCGAGGCAAAGTGGGAAATGGATCCCAGCTCTAGCGAGTAGAACCAGTTTGCGGCGAGACCTTTCAACGTTCCCGGAAAAAGGAGACATTGGATCGCATCCGTGGCTCCTCTCCCTAGGAGGGAGTTGACGTGGGCACGCAGGTGGTCACGCGGATCAGATTTTCCATTGTAAGCGACAATCTGCGGGACCTTAAACTTATGGGGCAAGGTAACCGCCTGGATTTCGGCAGAGAACGGGCTGGCAACATCCTCCTCAACGGCTGGGAGGCCATACCGGCGACGGTTTTTGGCTTCAAGGGCTCTGGCCACACGATCCTCGACCAGTTTCTGCACCTCCCTCGCGGTCATGCTGGTGCCCGCTTGGGAAACGTCGTCTTCAGAGGGAATAGGCGTCAGACGCGAGCTCACGGCTGCCACGGGAGGGGGAGCACGCGGCGCGCCTGAGGTGTTCCCCGCGCCCTCTTGGCGCCCGTTCAAATGGCGAGATAGAGCGGCCTCCACTAAGGTGGTGACGCAGCGTTCAATGAGCTGCTCCACAGCCTAGTGGGTCCGAATGGGGAGGGCCTCCAGGAACTCGTCCTGATTTGGATCAGCACGCGGGGGGTCCTCTGGTGTATTCTCAGTGGGAAGGTTAGGGAGGAATGCTTGTTGATCATGAGGAGAACTGGTCGCTTAGCGGTTGCTACGGGTACGAGCCATGGCTTCTAGTTTGTTCCCACAGACGGCACCAAATGTTAGGTTTGGAAGTTGTAAGAGAGTGATCGAGAGAGAGAGAGAGAGAGAGATTTGAGTTAAGAGTGTTGTCTTATATCCATCATTTTGATTGTACAGACCCCATTTATATAGGAGTGGGGGAACACGAATATTAAATACACGTCATGTAACTTGTGAGATATGCAATCTCTGTGGTACGGAAAATGTCAGACTGTGGAGGTGCAGGCGGTGTCAGTCGTACGAACTAACGCGACTCGGAGGGGGCGCTGGTGCTACGGACGCCGCGTAGCGGCGTTGGCAGCTAAGCCTAGGCGTTGAAACAAGTGAACGGGCTTCCTTTCTGGGCTGTGACATGGGCCGGCCTTCAGCAGGGGTGAGGGCCCCAGGCCCGGCCCCTACATCTAACATTATAACAACCGATTAATCCATCGAACGGCGTATTATACTATTTGAAGCCTATTATTAATCCTCATATACCGGCCTCTGTGAGGAGTCGAATCCTAGACCTGACTTACTGCGTGTTGTCAGCTTACCAACAGATCCTTCCCTCAGAAACATATGTGGCGATACTCAATTCTCTGGTAAACCAGTTTTTCAATCTCTTAAATCTCTAATTTATAACTTATTCCTCAATAAGCTATAACAAAAAGTTCGACGTTTGGGTAAGAAGCCATTAGGCGTAGGGTAATTTCATATTTTCTACTTTTATTTCTCTAACTCCTCTACGTAGTTTTAATTTACATTTTGGAGCGTGATAATCTCACGAGATTGGATCCCCGGCTGGTACACCGCTTGCTCGGTTTCAGAAATCACAGCATCAGTAGTGACCTCTTTGGGTGGAAGTAGAAGCAATATGGCTTACGATAGTCACTAGCCGCCACCGGAAAAGAACTGTGAGGAAAATTCAAAAAACCGTCTCGGATGCTGCGCCAGTGCTAGTGATTCGTAGCTTCGATAAGATTAAAGTCGCGCCATGAAAAATCAAGCACATAATAACAAATATTTGGAGCCTTTCGCAGCAAATACACTGGGGGGAATGCAATATGGACCGATAGAAACTCCAGATTGACTAATCCAACGAATCGTTCAATTAAAATTCATAAATTGTGAATTTTTAATTTAAAATTATTCTTTAACTTTATTTTATTTAATTGTCAATTTAAAAATTATTCCTTTTCCATTAACCATAATTAATTGAGTCACCGACACGGTGAGAAAACATGCTCGACTTTCTCTTTTCCTCAACGGAAAATCCGAGATGTTTGTTTTAGCCCTTTTGCTCTCGGAAATATTGCACGTTTCGACGTTATTGCTACGCACTATTGTGTCCGTGATAATTTAAACTAATTAAATTTTAGTATTCTTAGAGTTATTTTTATATATTTCTTTAAATTTTACTTTAAAAAATTATAAAATAACTCATTTTTATTAATTCATATTATCACAAAAATAATATCACGCAATAATACTGTGGGACAAAATACCTTGTGCTTAAGGCCTATTTCTGCCACAAAATTATTCTCCCATCAAGTCCAGAATACCATTTAAGCAATGTTAACATGGTATATCCCTCCAATTAGAATTCATATTTGTTGAATTAGAATTAACCATTTATTATATTTTTAAATATTTTGTTATCATTTATATATTATTTCCTATTAACTATTTATTTAAGATTTTTTTATATTTTTTAAAGATTTTTAGGATTTAATAATCATATCTGAATAATTATTAATTATATATCAAATTTTAATTAACTAGATATTACATTAGTATCACCTATGCGATGTGACTGCTCAACTGAATACTTTCGCCAGAATGAGAGGCTCTTTGTTTAGGGTGGAGATCATTGCACCAAATCATTGTCTCGAAGCTGGGCCACCGAAGGCCCACGCATTCTTATGCCGCTCACGGGAAAAAATAAAGAAAATTTTTAATGGAGCCGTCACATTTTATAATAATACTAATGTGATATATTAATCTAATTATAATCAATTATTTAGAAACTTACATAGTTAGAGTTTATTATTTATTATAATTTTAATATTTTAAAAAAATTTAAAATTTAATAATTATATCTCTATAATTATAAATTATATATTAAATTTAAATTAGATAAATACATCATATTATTATTTACACATGCTCCACCGTTTGATCAAGAACTTTCTCCTCGGCGGGACCTGCCTCGGCTGCTGGCCGACGCCCCGACCACCCCACCGACAGCTTTTCTTGATGCACTTCAGGTTAGCCAGCATTGTGCTTTGTGCCTCTGATGACATGGCTCTTGAATTTATCCTTTTCTTCTTTTCCTTTGAACGTCCAAAAATAACAACACAATCAAATTAAATTATTTTGCGGGTGACAAAACGAATTTTACTTTATTTAGAGAGTTTCTTGGCAGAGGAACATTTGCAATAAGATATTTTATTGAATTCTTTTTGACACTTCCTGTATTATTTTATTTTTTTATTCGCTAGTGTAATTTTTTTACCTTACTTAAATGGAACAAAACTATAATTTTCACTTAATCAATGTATGTTAATCTCATACAATAGAGCTAGACGAATGGTGCTATGTACGGATTTTGTCATTTAATAAAATTATGAAAAAATAACAAATAAATTCTTAATTGTAATCAATGTTCAAAATATGTAGTTTTTCAGTAAATTAAATAAAAATTAAATAGCAAAATTAGGAAAAGTAAAATAATTATATATATAATAATACCGATGAAAATTGTAGTGAAAGAAAATCTCTATGAAATAACAAATGGAAAGTCGTAATAAAGAAAGAGTTTGTAGTTATATATTAATAAATTTACTGTCATACTCTTATTTTTTTATCCAACAGATGCTAAAAATTAAAATTTATATATTAATAGATAGTTTAAAAAAAAAGTGAAAAACACACCAAATATTTCAAACATTTTCATATATTAATATATATATAGCTAAAAGAGTTATAATTTAGAAACTTTCACTAATACGACATCACCGGTATTTAGGGATGTCAAAATTTCCCTAACCTATCAAGGTGATCTCTCCCCAACTCACAATGGGGCGAGTAAAAACCTAACCCGTACATGAGGCTAACGAGTCCACGTCTGTTTAATTTTTGGATACTTTTATCTTAATAAATTGATAATAATCATTTTATTTTGTTAAAATTATATAAATTTTAATTGTTTTTACATTTATTTAAAAATATTACCAGTTTGATGGAACCCATTGCCATTCTTATTGGTATTCACAAACCTACATGCCTCTAACTATTACAGTTCGAGTTAAATTGGTCCATTAAAGAGATAAAACACACCAAACATGAATTTTCGCCTTTCACAATGACTCTTTAAGGGTATGTGATAAGTGTAAGCTACATCCTTGTGCTAATAATAACTATATGAGTCGGATTATGTCTTCTAAACCCAATAAATTAGTCATTAGTCGGGCATTTTCTTCTAGTCCCGGGTTCAATTAGCCACAAGTTCCACACTTGGGCTCGACACAGTTTGAGCCCACATGAAAACTTGTTCAAATACCATGTAAATAGCTAGCTCAGCCATCAACATGTTCAGTCCATTTTCACCTAAAAGTTTAAGTTATTAAATCGTGACATCCAATTCTCTTACAAACTCAAGTTAACTCTCTATCCCATATTGATCTAGGATTAGCTCTCAACAACTCGCCCTCACCTTGTAACATGACCTACACTTACTATGTACCCTTGAACGCTTGACCTTAACGACGGACCTCAAGTCTAGTATTTTTCTGCTAGTCTCGAGAAGAGGGACAACTACCACAAGACAAACTTCTTTTTTCCTTCCATCCTTGGGATAACTACTATACGAGTCGGGTTATGTCTTCTGAACTTGATAAAATGGTCGCGAGTTGAGGATTTTCTTTCAATCTCAAGTTTAATTGACCACGAATTCCACGTTTGGGCTTGGTGTGGTGCGAGCTCACGTGAAAATCTGCTTTGATACCATTTAAAATTTTAACTATGTTTACAAGAGGTTGGACATATGTACAACTCAAAAGTTTAAGTTAATATACGAGTAGTACACGCTCTCTTATAAATCAAGTTTGAACTCAATAACGAGTTAGTTACACCGGCAATACAAAATCTTTTTAAAGTATTTCCTGTTGGTACAAAATATTTTTTTTATTACATTTCGGTATAAAACTTTTCAAAAGTGTGTTACCTTAATATATTCCATCAACTTTCGACTAACGATGTTAGTACTTGTTGACTAAAGAATCTGACATAGATGCCATGTGTACGCAGTTGTCTTTTTTTGGTAGAGAGTATACGCAGTTGTTGATATGGCAAGTCCATGTATTTAAATGGAATAAAATGTGATCATTTTAAAATTTTGGAAAATTCATATAAAATTTAAAAAATTAAAAATTAAAATAAAACATCAAAATAAAAAATCACAAAACAGTTTAGAAAAATGGAAAATACCTATAAACATATTTAAAATAGTTATAAAAATAAAAATGTAAAAATCAAACCCTAATCACTCATATATCCCAACCAAAATCCCCAATAACCTCTTCTCCACTCATTTCCCATGTCCAAATCCCTAATTTTCAACTCATTCCCAAAATCAGACCAGAAAATAAGATGGAAATGTGAGACTCCATGTTGAAGGTGTAGGACCGCGACAAGATTTGTGTTCCATAGGCATCAGTGACATTGTCAAGGGACAGAAGCAGAGTTGGTACGTGCCCAGCAGGGACAACGTAAGAGTGGCACCGAAGCTTGGATGCCGACAATGCAGGATCCAAACCTTGGATGCCGACAATGCAGGATCTAGATCTTGGATGCAGGTGTAGAGGATTCAGGGACGAGGGCTTCCGTGGTGAAGTTGGAGAGAGGACTCGGGGAAGAAGACTTCAGCGGTGGAGCTGGAGAGAGGACTCGGGAAGGAAGACATCAATGGCGACTGTCCCTTCTAAACTCGGGAGTATCCACAATATATTATATAAAATTTACTGATTTATTTATATTTTCGCTAGATAATGTTATTTCGTCCCCTGAAATCCATCATTTATTTCTTTCTTCAATTTTTTCATCCTTAACTCAATTTTTTAGATCTGTCCCAACTTTCATTCCGCCCCATATTGGCTCATCATGTAGAACATCCATGCCATATATTGCAGCTAGCTTGATGAGAGCCAGCTTTGTTTTCTCCAAATTCCAAAACTAATTTTCCTCTCTTGCAAATAAAAACCCCAGTACTCTCGGTCCTCCACATCGAGGAAAACCCCAACAACCTCCTCCGAGGGTGGGATAAGTCCTAGATCTTGAGGACTGAAACTGGTTGAAGGGGTGCGTTGTCTGTCAAAGCATTAACATTCCATGCGTATGCACGCACACAAAAGCTGATGATATCAATGATTATCATATCCACTCTCTCTTCTTAAGAACTGGCCACAGAGATGACCAAGGATAAATGCATGAGCCACATTTTCACGTTAATCTGTACCAACGTGCCCTGATTTACATTGTGAGCTCTTAGGAGAAAGTCTATATTACGTAATAGTACTAACATAGTGTCATAAACTAATAGAATTCAATTAATTCTTAGTTTTTTTCTTTTAGGATTTTATTTTAAAAAGCTTCAATAACTAAATTTTATTAGTTTGTGACACTAGATCAACACTCTAACTTGCAGGGATGGATTTGGGATCGTGGGGATGATCAACCCTAAAGTTAGGATAATTTTTAATATAATATGCATATTTCACTTAATTTTATTTAATTTTTTATTGAACTATTATATTTCGCTCTCTCTGACTCATCATGTTAGTGTCTTCTAGAGTTTCACCCCCTCTAAACTTGTCATGTTATTCCTCCCTGCTCACGTGGTATACTCGTTCTACATAACCATTTCCCCATATTTTAAGTTCGAATATTGTAAGTTGAGAAAACATTTTATATATTTTTAATAATTTTTATATAATTGTTTATAAATATTTCTTTAGATTTTTAAAAAAAATTTTCCTAAACTTTATCCCTTTTTTTCTTTTTTGAATTTTAACCTCTTTTACAATTTTTTTCTTAAATGTATTATGTAAACTAGCTACATCAGCACTATGCAGATGTGGCTGCCACGTCAAATTGCTATGTCAACTGCATTTAATAATGTTAATTAAAAGTTAACAATTTGTATTATCATGGAACTGTTTTGAAAAGAAATGTACTAAAATGAAATAAAGTAAAGAAAACGTATCAAAGTAAGACATCCATAAAAGGAAATATACCATCCTTATAATTTTCCTTGTATATCGTTCCATTTATCAATGGGCTAACTTGGTTTGGACATGAATTAATCATTAAGGTTTATTAAAATTTTAGATATCAAGAAATGTAGATAAAAATATTAAAAGATAGGGTAAATAGTCTATAAAATCACATAATTTTTAAAAATTTTATATATTGTCACGTAATTTGTTAATAACCAAGAAAATCACGACGTTTGCTTAATTTTTCCTATTTTATTACCCGTGATTTTTACATTATAAAACAATCAAAATTGCTTACATGGCATCCTACACAACACCATAAGACATGTCATAATACACATGATGATTTCGCTGAAGTGGCATTGAAAATTCAAAAAGTACTCTAAAATTTAGGAAAAATCAGAAAAAATTTTAAAAATTTATAAAAAAACCAAAAAAAATTTAAAAAATACCAAATTCTAAACTTATTAGAAAATTTCAAATTTTCACAAAAATTTAGAAATGTTTTTTTAAAAAATTAGATTATTTAGAAAAAAAATTAAAAATAAATTTTGTAAAAAACTAAAATGTTGTCAAAACCAAACAATAAAATATAAAAATATTGATACACTTAATCGACATGATAGACCAAAATGCTTAGCTAATA
The DNA here is from genome assembly GCA_037672795.1 of Lagerstroemia speciosa. Taxonomy (NCBI): domain Eukaryota; kingdom Viridiplantae; phylum Streptophyta; class Magnoliopsida; order Myrtales; family Lythraceae; genus Lagerstroemia; species Lagerstroemia speciosa. The sequence goes on along the minus strand of CM075298.1, from coordinate 12,100,719 downwards.
ATAAATCCCACCACAAACTGCTTCATCTTTTGAATTTTTTGGATTAATGAGTTTAAAGGAGATAATTATGGGGAGAAGGGAGGGGAAGGTTGTGAAGGGATTACTATCATAAAAGTATCTAGAAGTCCAATAATTATAACTATTCTAGTTCAAGCCATGTGGACGCACTATAACTAGTCCACTTGGTGTTGAACCACCTCAATCAATGAATCAACCTTGGTCTATTACTATCATAACTAATCAATCTTAATAGTTCCTCAAAGATGGGGCTGTACATTCTGGGCTTCATTGTTTGTTGGTGGGAAATTTTGATTCTATCCTTTTTTATAAAATTTTATGATTTTTATAATTTTGCAAATTTTATCTAAAATTTTAAATATTTCTTTTTTAAAAATCTTATATTTTTTCAAATTCTTCAATTTTTTAAGTTATTTTGACATTTCTGTTAAATTTAGAATTTTCAATATTTTATTATTTTGTTAAGTTCTATATTTTTGGAAATTTTTCGTAACTGTTTGGAATTATTTTAAAATATTTCTTTTTTTCAATTTTTTTGAAATTTTTAAAATTTTTTATAAATTTTTTATTTTTTAATTTTCTAAATATATTCTAAATTTTTATTTTTAAGAAATTTTCAGAATATTTTCTTATTTTTTGAATTTTTTTAAAAATTCCTATTTTTTCTTTGAAAATTTTTTATTTTTTATTTTTAAATTTTAAATGCCATGTCAGCAAAACCACCACGTGGCAATTGTCTGTATTGGCACGCGTCCTCTAGTGCCTCGTCATAAGCAATGTTGATGATTAAGTAACGGAAAAATTGACCGGTGATAAAATGAGAAAAATAGAGCAAATATTGTGATTTTTTAAATTATTAACAAAGTAAGTAATAAAATAGAGAATTTTAAAAAGTCACATGATTTTCTAGATTATTTATCCAAAAAATATGGTAAAAGTGAAAATGAGAAGTTACTTCTCTGAAAAAATATGTACAGTGCCATCTGTAGGTGTTGTAATTGAAAGCCAATAAAAAAAACATGATCGATTGTGTAATGATGTTGGTGATACTATGTATTAAGCTAGAATTGATACGGTTTACTGTGTAATGATGCATGTAGCTCTAGCCTCTGCTTGTGTTAAACCCGAATATTAACACAGGAAATGGATCGTGTGCAACTTATAAATAGTAATCTGAACAGTGTAAAATGAAAGGTGGCTGTTAGAGGGCAATTAATGACATGCACATCTCATCGATTAGAAAGATTAAATCAACAACATTGATCACAATTTTAATGTGTATTTAATGGCTGATTAATTTTACATGTTGCAAATTTAACTATCGATATTTAATTTCTAGATGAAAAATGCTTTTTTTAATAGAAAAAGTAACGATATGGTCAAAATAGTAAAAACTGAAAAAGTTTGGGATATGAATGATAAAAAATAAAGATTTAAAATAAAATTAATAAAAATACGAAATGTTGAAGACTAAAAGTGTTTTTTTACCCCTCATCCTCCTATGATTCTTATCCTTGGGATATTAGATCATAGTACTAAATACTAGTTCACTATTAGATTTTATCGGTATAAATGAAGGCAGCAGTAGTGGCAACGCGACTACTTTGCTAGCTTTTATGTCTAACCACGAATATATCAAACAAATTGAACAACTAGTACTAAGTACTAATCTGGCTCCGTCAACGTAACAGTATAGTAAAAGGAGAGAGTGCTTACTAGATAATTTTGAGAGATTAAATACCAAAGCTCGTGATTTAGGACAATGAGGAATGACGTTCAATTTTGATAATCTCTGTCATATCCGTTACACAAATACTCTCTCCTAGTTTATGAACAATATATGTATATTGACGTTGCTTACGGGCAAAAAAAAAGGATTACAGTAAATTTGTGTACTTTTAAGGAATATCCTAATATCAACTAATAAAAACAAATAGATGCCTAGGGCCAGTTCAGTGGTAAGTAGGGGTCTCGTTATATCTGAGTTCGATCCCTCAAAAGCAGAAACCCATCAGGATTTATCCTGACTTACATAGTACATCTGGTTTACAGGCTATTGCGGTGCCCCGTGGAAGAGGTGTCACACCCATCGTTAGTTAGGTCTGTAAGGCACTCAGATACCTCGATTATAAATAAAAAAAATACAAATAGATGAATTGTTTAGCCAAAAAGGGAACGAACTTGGGATTTGGGTCGAGTGACCATAATTTATGATATGACACTGTAGCGTGATATGATATGATTGGAATTAGTCGGGATCAGGTTAAGTCTTGTGATTTTTATGTTTAAATCAGTTGAGTCGAATATATTTAAATACACTAGACAAACATGTTTTTTTTTTTTCCGGCCAAAGAAATGAGATTTTATTATTCAACAGAACTAGCCACCATCAAAGGTACAATCATCATAAGCAAAAGAAGAACATATGTCTTTCTCTAACAGTAAGGCTAAAGAGAATGGGGGTTTAGAAACCCAACTCAAAGAGCACATTCCCTTCTTAGCTTGGTCAGCGACCCAGTCTGCACAATGATTGGCAGATCTTCGAACTAAGCTCAGCGTAACTTGGGAGAAAAACTTCCTCTGGGATTTCAGCTCATCAAGAAGAGGAAGAAGCCTCCATGGAGCAGAGCTATTGCCTCAGAAACTATGGAATACTTCAGCAGCATCAGTCTCTAGAATTATGTTCTTCCATCTATTTCTTTTGGCCAAGTAAACAGCTTCAAGAATAGCTAAACCTTCAGCTAAGTATACTGAATCACAGTAAACTTTTTTCTCCATACCACCTAGAACCAAACCATGTGAGTTTCTCGCAATAACTCCCAACCCAGCAATAGAATCATTCTTATTCCAGCCAGCATCACAGTTCAATTTAATAACATCATCTGGAGGTTTCATCCATTTATCTGGTGGATCAGCAGACTTCTTCTGTTTACTCAAAAACAGAGAGGGAGCCTTACTGGTATTGGAAGCATGAAGGAACTCAGAAAGGTTATGAGCAATAGCTCTCACAACCTTAGCAGGTTGCGGAGTATGATGGTGAAAAGTAGCAGAACATCTTTCTTTCCAGACTTGCCAGAGAGAAAAAGAGATCTTCCCACTAGACAAACATGTTGGAACAGTTGGAACCAGTGTAAGCCTTTTAAGTAAACAATCAAATGTAAGAAAACAGGTTATTTCCAACGGAAAATGCGATCGGTGATCCCTCGCTCCTGCATTGGTATGGGAAATTACGGACAGAATAGATCCGTGATGTTTTCGCTTGTCGAGAAATAGTTACCAATAAATTACCAATAATTATTCGTCGCTTGTCTTGATGAATGTTTTTGTCAGCTATCCATCTTCATTACTGATGAATAATCTATTGGTGTTTAGTCATTACATCCCTATGAGTTTCTGACAGATAGATCCATCAGTGTGGTCACTAGCGATGGAAATCGAGGTGACACACGAAGGCTTTTCTAACGGATTTTCAATCAATGTTTTGTTAGTAGTTAGTATTGATATTTCATCAATGTTTTGTCAGTTAATACATATTTAAAATTTATTTATTTTTATTGCATAACTAATTACATATTTAATTTATTTGATATGTAAATTTATTAATCAATCCAATAAATTATAGATAATGGCTAATTTAAAAAAAGTTAGCAATTAGAAAAAAATAAAATGTCATTAATTAAAATATTTAAAATATCTTTTGCAAAGAAAATATAAAATGCTAAAAAAAATTAAGAAAACCTAATTATTATGTTTTCGAGCCTAACTTGCAAACAAGTTTAGCATCACTGTCAACTATAAGATTTATTATGAATTTATTACCCATTCGAACCTAAGATACTGGTTATTTTATTGACTTTAGGCTAATTAAGGTGAAAGCCAACATAATTTTATTAAGTGATTGTGAATTTATTTTCATATTTGGATATCTGGATACTTCTATTTTGTATTTCATTGATGCAGGAGAAGTTTGAGTATCAAATCACGACAAGAGAAGATGAAAGTAAAGCACGATAATGCTTTTGGTGGAGGAACTGCGGCTATAGGCTATACAAAAGGAGCGGCCGCGACTTCAAGTCGCAATTGTTCGGTCGTGAAATTTTCATGACTTTAATTTTGCCCAAATTTATCCTAGAAAATTCCCTACACATTCCAAGGTCTTTTCTCGATATTTGAGGACCAAACAGGAAGATTTACTGTATTAAAAATACCAGAATATTACGGGAAGATTGAAAGCGAAAAAACATATTTCGAGAATATGTCAGAAATACTCTAAGGTTATGACAATTTTCATTATTAAAGGAGGCATTCATCAGCACTTAATAGAGACGAACACAAAAACAAGAATTGCAGTTTTAGTTAGGGTTGAAGAATTCAAGGAAGATCAAGGAATCAAGTAAAGGAAGACGTTAAGAGTGACTAGGACAACCTCGAGAGATTAAACCTTCCAGTTTATTTATTCGCCATTCTTTCTATTTTCTTTTAGTTTGAACTTTATGAATTCTTCCTTATTTTTAGTTATTATTTTTAATTTTGTTATGAACTAATTCCCTCTTTTTTTGAGGTATCAATTGATTCTAGTTTAATTTTCTAATTTGCATCTATTCCTTATGTTTTTCGGTTAATTGATGAATCTGTATTCAATATTATTTATACTAGCTCATGTTTAATAGGGGCGTGCATCAGTATATGGTAGTCTTGGAGCCAGTAGGAATCTACCATAATGGATAGGTTCTGGGTAGATCTCAATAAAAATAGAGTAAGTTCCGAGTAGGGAATGAATGAATCGGTCGGTTCCGGTTCCCACACATGGGGTACCCGGAACCGGTACCGGAACCTGTGAACATAATCGCGCAGTTAATTTTAATCGTTCATAATTTTCTCGTTTGAACTTCAATTCACGAACCGTTTAAAGCGTTATATTTCTTACTCGATGAACTTTCATTTGATATAATAATTTTACATATTTTACAAATTTTTCATGTGTAAAGTATTATTATAACTTAAAATTAGGAATAAATATTACTTAAATATAATGCAAATACACTTAAAATTACACATATTTTATTTTGATAACAAATATATAAAATTATAATAATCAGGAAAAAAGTATTTAAGTAATCCATATTTTAGAGGTAAAAATAAATAATAAACAGGCTCCAATAGGGTATCCATAATATGTGATATCTCAGAGGTTTCGAGTAGGGTCTGATATCAAGAATCAATAGAGTAGGGTGCGAATCCAAAAGTTAGGAACTGGTTCTATATAAGGTAGACTTCAAGTATCATAAAAAAATATAGAGTACGTGCCCCCAACACCCCTAGTGTTTAATGCCTTCTATTCGACTGCGCACTTATTAGAATATTTAGGAGAGATCGATGAACTCGAGAGGGGAATTCGGGATCATGCCAAGACCAGTATAACGTAGGAAAACTTACTTCAAGATGGAGAGGTTATTTCTAAGGAGTACCAAGAGATAATTGATCACCTTAGGGATCCACTTTAGAGTTAGAGCTTATTGAAGACTCAAAAATATCAATTTCACTACTAAACATATAGTAATAATTCTAAACCAAACCAATTTGAATTAAATAAGAGAGAAATTAAAGAGAACTATTAAAGAAAGTAAAGAGCACCGAAGTAATTAATCAAGAATTCAATGAATTATGGTTCTTTAGGTTCACAAATTTATCTAGTTTTATTCTTAATCCGATCTATTCTTATGCTAATAGCTAATTTAATGTTATTATCCTTACATTACTGTTTCGTACTAATCTCCAAGAGATAGAGTAGGTTAGTATCTTGAAAGGAAGAACACCCTTATTGTATCAGGAGGTGGATAAGGGAGGCTTATTAAGTAATGTAAGGATAATAACATTAAATCAACTGTTAACATAAGGATAGATTGGTTTAGGAATAAAACTAGATAAATTTGTGAACCTAAAGGACCGTAATTCATTGAATTCTTAATTGATTACTTTGGTGCTCTTCGCTTTCTTTAATAGTTCTCTTTAATTTCTCTCTTATTTAATTCAAATTGGTTTGGTTTAGAATTATTACTATACGTTTACTAGTGAAATTGATACTTTTGAATTTTCATGAGAATGATCCCTTATTCATCATTATCTGTGATACATATACTTATGCACCATATTTCATATTTATCGCAACAGTCGTCCTCCTCCCTGTCGGTGCCATCTTGCCATCATCATTCTTGCATTGTTGTTGTCGTGCTAGAGGATAATGGACCATCTATCTAAATCTCTCAAAAAATCTTTCTTGTCTAACATTGATTGAGGATTCCATCCTATTGAGCATCTAATTCATCTATAACTGTAAGTCCTCTAATATCAGATACACACAGTTTCACCTTTTCTTAATCTATACCTCCCATGCCTCGGAGGAATTAAAGCTCATGTCTTTTGCTGATCTTATCGAACTCTTTGATGCCCTGTGCCTTAACCTGATTAGATTCTCCAATCATGTCCCTAGCACCTCCATTTCAATGTGGATGCATGTGCGGATGTAAATTATTTATCCAAATAAATGAAATTCAAGGCAAGAGTAAGAATTACAAGAACAATAGGATAAAATATAATAACTCAATAAAAAGGATAAAATTAAATGGAGTTTATATTATATTTCTCGAATTTAGGAGGAAGTACCTTCATATACAAGTGTAGAGTGCAAGTGGCTATAATCCATCCTCGCCATGGAGTGCATCAGAAACAAGCGATTGGTAAGGGCCGATGCATCTAAAATGCTATTTATATTGGAGTCTAGCTAGGGCAGTTGCCTCGACACTGGACCCTTAGCGACGAGGCAGGACCAATAGAAAGTTGCATGCAGACTCGAGCAAAACCGGTAAGGGAACTATCAAACTCGATTTTGTAATAACAGTTGATGGACAATATAGCCCACATGAACGCTTTTGTTTATTGAAATTACATCTTCTCTCACACTATACTAGGCCATCACAAATACGAGACATGTGATTACCCGAATCGTGTGAGATCTAGCATATGATCTTATGGTCTAAAACTCACTCTCATATATTTTGGTGAGGTCGACATTGAATGTTTGAGTCCCACACAAGCGAAATTGCTGGAAGTAACTCTATGAGCGTGCGCCTTGACGACAACGGCCTCTTGAATCATACAAAACCTTGGTAGTATTACATTAACGGGATCGGTGTTAATAACGATTATTCAGTTTTTCTAATATTTTCGTAACTGAAATACAGAAACTCTAATCTTACATAGCAAGATGATAGGATTATAACTACTGCCTCATTCTCTATTAGAGATTAAAAGAAAAAAAGAATCGGGAGAGATCTCGGCAGGATAGATTGAAAATATCCCGTGAGCATTCGAAAAGTATAAAAAGGAAAGGGAGAAGATCCGAAAAGATAAGAAAAGAGCGAGCAAAAGTGTGGCAACGGCTTGGGTGTAAAGCTTTGCTGCAAGTCCTCACGCGTGCCGAGTGTGGGCCCCCGCCACTACCAGCAACCTGGTCGAAGATAATGTCCGCCTGTCGTCGATCACACGCTACCAGATGCGGTCACGCACGTGTCAGCTTGCTACACGCGCTAGACCAAAAAGCAAAACAAATATCTTCTTTCCAACCTTTTTCTTCTTCTTTATTTTTTTTTAATTTCAATCTTTTTTATTTGAACCACGTTATATCCCGGATCTGTCGTATCGTGTCTCAAGGTTAATCTATAATCGAGTAAAAATTCATAAGAAAATTTTTGTCAACTCTCCTAATTTTGAAATTGATTATATGATATCTTATTTAGAAGTTTAGGGGACGAATAAAAAATCCGTTAGTTATTTTAATCTTTCTCGGAGGTGGCACCGAATCTCTAATTCACTGGCGGAAGTGGCGGGGCGTGTAGGCGCTTTTACCAGCCAATTCCACTGTCACAATCGTCGACACTTGAAAAAAATGTCGTGTAATAAAATAATTTTAATAATTTGATTAAAAACTTCAATATCTCTTTTGAAGAAATGAATTACATTTAAATTTTATAAATAAAAAAAATTTATATTTAAAGATTTTTACTTCTTACTAGACAAACTCATTAAACATGAACCAGCCAGAATTAATAGAATTTCAAGAGAAAAAAGTAATACATATTTGTAAGGAAAATAAATTTAGCAAAAATAGTAATGTAATTATTCCAATAAAAAATAAAAGGAAAATCAAGATAATGCCCTAAATTCAATCTTAGCCTTCTTTTTCTTTTACGTGGATGTGTTGCCTTTTGAATTAAGCCATCCATATCGCTCGTTGCCTTATCTTCTAAGCTTGGATTATTAATTTTGTCTCGGTAAATCCCACTTGATCATGGGGCACTCACATGGTAATGCAATTTTATTTTTTTATATGCATCACTGACATCCAAAATCTTTTGAGTTACTAACTAATCCAGTTCGAGCAGAATCGATATACTAAGGAGTAAAGTTCTCTCAGTATGAATTTTCTCTATTCATAAAGTGTAGAATTCGAGATTTTTACTCAAGGGGAACAAGTGTTTTATTAGTTGCACCAACTCATGTTGGTTACATTGTACCTTTTGGGAAGTTCGGGTGCACCATGCGGTAGTGAAGAAAAATGTGATCACAATTCAATATTTACCTTATTTCAATAGAAAAATTTTATGGTTCGGTCATTAGACGGTTAAGCCAACTGGAAAAAATTATCAACCACCAATTCTTTTCTTTAGTTTAAATAGTCGACTGTAAATCGTTTATATTAAACTATTGGATAGTGCAATAACTAAACGTAAAAGCTTCTTATTTCAATATTATGTCTAAAGAGGTTTTGCGCCCGTCTATTTATACCAATTCACGCACCTACGCATTACCGTTATTTACCAAAAAATGTTTATAGTTATAGTCTCTTTAAATAGAGAAACTTTCAATAATCTTATCTTAGAATGTATCTTGAGAAGGTATCAATCAAATTACAGTAAAATAATAAATGTGTGTTAATAATTATTATTTTATTGGTAATTTTTCATCTTGAGATTTTCTGGAAGTTTAGGTAATTAGAGTCTTTGTTTTGAATGCAAGCAATGGTAGAATCAACGTTCCACTTTGACTTGGTCTAAGCCAAAATCGCTGATTTTTAGCCACGTATTTAGTTATTTTGTCAATGAACAATAGTTCAATATTTGAATTATTTGGGGGCAATTTCACAAAAAACCAAAAAAATAATATGAATTTTGAAAATTTTGGGGTCCATTAGTATTAAAATTCTGTTGACTTAATTACCCAAAAAAAAAAATTCTGTGGACTTGAGATTCCCGTAAGGCTGAAATACAGTGCAATAGTTGATAGTGTAAAATTTATATGTTCTTTTCCCTTGAAAAAATTTTTATGAAATAATATAATTATTATACAGTAAAATAACTCAGAGTAAAGCAGTGACTTAAAAAATGTCCCATTTCCAATATAAGAATGGTAAGGAAAAATAGTCATCCTTTTTGAAATATTTCCAATATGTAAGAATGACTTAAAGAAAACTCCCCAGAAGTTTTTATCAAAATAATCTTTTTTTATAATATTTTCCAAACTAATCTTTCCCATAAAAAAATTTCTCATTCTAATCTTCTAAGTGCTAACTTGACAAGGATTCCATTTAATTTATCGCATGTCTTCCAACCCATCCCTAAATAATCTGATATGGCATCCCACTCACTACTATATGTATTTGTAAAAATACTATTACTTTATTTTAGTCTTCCTTATAGTTTTCTTATAATCGACGTGAAAATAAAAACTGCACAAACATTATTCATGTCCAAGTAAAAATCAAGGAAATTGGTAAGCTACTTGCATATTTTAATCTTCCCTTAATAGTTTTCTTATAATCGACTTTAAATTTTTATTATTAAACTTTAATTTTATCACTTATATTATTTTTATTTTGATACTTCGCAGATTTTCTACTGATTACAAATGTTGTTTTGGAGAATGAAAGATGTGGCAGATTCTCACGAAAGATTAGAATATTTTGTATATTGGGTTTCTTGAATATTAGTATGATACCTTTTGTATCTTGTTAACAGTAATGGATTATTGTAATGAAATAGCTCATGGACTACTGTAATGCAGCCAGAAGCCTTTTTTTCCCGTAACCACAAAGAATGAATAGTTGATGGTAAAAATCATTTAAGGGAGAAGATAAAAGTTAAAGGAAGGTTAAAGAAATATAGGTTGGAGTGAGTTAATCAATTGGGATACCGCCGTATGAGCATTAAGAAGATTAGAATGGGAAATATTTTTTAGGGAAGACCAGTTTAAGAATTTTTTTTAAAAAAGAGGACTATTTTGATCATAAGTTAGGGACCGAGAGGATTTCTCCCCTCGAACTCAGTAAAATCTATGAGATATCATGTAAATTTTCACTTAATTTTAATTTTTTATTAAGTTATCTTGTTTCGCACCCGTCAAACATATACTACTTCATTAATTTTATTAGTTTCTTTCCCATAGTTACATTATAAAGTAAGATCATTTAAGATTTTTTTGATAAAAGATATAGGATATTGAATTGGTATAGAATAAATTTTAGCCATCCCATTAGTACTTCAAAGATATATTAGTCATCAAACTAGTTTTGGAAAGTGTATTATCCAAAAAGATTTTGACCATGGAATCGATGCTTCCAACATGTACCAATCCTACTACCAAGTACAGTTCTTTAGTGCTCCTAAATTAACTCTTATCTAATTTAATGAGATTGAGATATCATGTTCGAATCCTTTTTATACACTTTTCATTGCAATCAACTAGAAGTGTGCCCTTTAAATCCAAGTCTTGATGAATACCGATTTCTTAAATTATACTATACCTTTAGTATATAGTACTGCATTGTTGAGGACAATGTTAAATGCTAACTATTTAGCTTCATGATATGTTTGTAACTAAACATGAAAGCCCCAACACAATTTACTATGGATAGTTGAACCATCACGACTACTACCCTCCTCTGCTCAAGAAACATGTCCTAGCCATAAAATTGATTCCAAAGAGATGCACTCTGTCTCTTCATGTAATAAGTGTACTAACCATACCGGATCACTGTTACTCTATTCAGTGATCTTACAACTAGGAACAATTTTAAATTAACATTTACGAGATTTTAAGTCTCACTGAGATGATCTCATCATGACCTTAAAATTAATAATCTAGTTTATGAGTTTTATCATAATAATTAAATATGCGGCATATGATGAATAATAAATACCTCAATTATTTATTCATGAATCAAAGAGGGTTCAAAATTGTACCAATCACCTCAACATGCGATTGATTGGTTTATATTCCTAACATGTTCATATTATAACAGACTAATACTAGATTTTTTAAGTACTGAGATGGTATATAAATACCTAGGAGTAGGAATCTAACAGCTCATAACTTATGTCAATTGGTAAGTACTTTTCTTTTTATAATATGAAGTTTATTCTCCTGAATCCATGAGCAATTCTTTAAACCCACAGATTCAGATAAGTTTATGTACAAAATACATATATGGATGACCACCAAGTGTTACGTGCTCAAGGAAAAATTGAACTCCAACTTCGTGTGCTTGTATTTTTTTGAAGACTGTTCCTATTTTGTTTAATGAAGTATCATTCACATTCACAGATAAAAAAATGGCACGTGAGATGAATTACAGTGGTGATAGTACACTGGAAAATTTCAATTGAAGCTTCTGTGTAACATTGAGACATGTTCGGAAGTAAAAAAAAAAAAAAGGTAAAAAAATAAAAAGGAAAAAGAGGAAAAAAATGTGGGGTTTCTGACAACCTTATAAACGAAAACAGGAAAATTTATGTCAAAACAAAACAGAGCCGACAGTCTTTGGTCCCCTCCGACCCTGTTTGATTGTTGGGATCTTCTTCTCTCTCCCCGAGCCTCCCTCCAAAATTCCAATCCCACGATTCTATCAGTCACTCTCACTCCCCTGTTCACAACGTTTTCCTCGGAACGAAGGACACGAAAGCCCGTTTTCTCTGTCTCACCTTACCACCTCAGCTAGTTCTACTGGAAAGCTCTAAATTCTTCAGTTTCATGTGTAAACGACAGATCTTTGAGGCGCCAAGTTTCGCTGCCTACCCATTAAGAAAAGTTTTTGGTTTTCCAATTGATCGGTAAAAGGGACACCGGAAAACGGTGATGAGACAGGGTCTCTGTCTGTCTGGGTCTTTGGCACTGACGGCGGCCCTCTAATCCATCCTCTGTGAAGCGTCAGTCGAAGGTGGAGAACTGCTCTGTGCAAGTGTTTGTTCGGCCTCTTTTCAACGCTTGGGATCGAATTGTAGCTCAGCTTTGAGTTTCTGTTAAAGGAAATCTTCTTTTTCACTTGTTTTCAACCATTTCTATAATGAGCTGAGGAGTTCTTGCATCCTCTTTGGAAATTTCTCTTCTTCTCAAAAAATGCAGCAAATTAAGCAGACAGAAAATTCTAGGACTTCTCCAAAACTGAATTGATGAAATTTGAAATTAAATTTGCTTGTTGCGTTGGTTGATTTTGAAGGGATGATGGCGTTGACTTCAGCTTGCAAGGATGGTGGGAGCAAGATGGGAATGGACAACGGGAAGTATGTGCGGTACACTCCCGAGCAGGTCGACGCCCTCGAGAGATTGTACTTCGAATGCCCGAAACCAAGCTCCCTTCGAAGACAGCAGCTTATAAGGGAATGCCCAATCCTCTCCAACATTGAGCCCAAGCAGATCAAGGTCTGGTTTCAGAATCGAAGGTATAATGATAAGCTCCAAATCGCATCGATTTAAACATCACTTGAATCTCCTCCTCCTTAAGAGCCATGAGGCTCTGGGAGAACTTAAGGTTTCTGTTTTCTCTTTCAAATGGAAATGTGGAAATAAGGTACAGTTGGGTATTGATCGTCCTTTACTGGGTTTCGTGAGGCGTTGGGTTTCCTTTCCTTAATTTTCATTTCTCCATATGACAAGAATGAAAATCTAGACATCTGAGAGCAATTTTCAAGAAGCTGGATACATGCTAACAGAAGTATTCTTTGTTTTTGTTTTTTATTCCAATTTTTTGCCTACTTTCAGTAGCTTTTCTAGTTTGGGGTTTGCCTATTTTTAATCTAACTTGATCTTTGGAGTTTTGCTTAAGTATTGCCTAATTGTCTCAAAGTTACAGGTTTCCCTTTTCCTCCTCATTTCTTGCAGATGCCGAGAGAAGCAGAGGAAAGAGGCATCACGTCTCCAAGCTGTGAACCGGAAGCTGACAGCAATGAATAAGCTTCTGATGGAGGAAAATGATCGGTTGCAGAAGCAAGTTTCACAGCTCGTCTATGAGAACAGTTACTTCCGTCAACAGACACAAAATGTGCGATATTCATTTCACCTACTTCTCAATTTTTCTTTGAAGATTAGTTTTTCATTCATAAGTTTATCCTTTCAACCTTTCAGAAACTACTAAATAAATTGACAATATCTTTACACACGGCAATGGAAGTGTGCGTGAATGAAATCGCTATATGTACCACTGTATGGTGATCCTAGTTCGCTCTCTGTCATTCAAAATCATGAACACTATACCGTTATCTCAACTGAAAACTTCTATGGATGCTCTGAGCAAAGATCAATTTCATCTCAATGATCTCATCAACAAATCATATATGGAAAATGACCATTTAAAGCGTTTCTTTTCAAATAGAATAATACATGGGTAAGAGGGTTTCTTTTGCCCTAGAAATAAAGTGTTGATTACTAAGCTGCCAAAATGTATGTACTAAGGCAATGGCAACACCTTGAAAAGGAACAGCTTTGATATTCCAAGCTGTTTCTTATTGCAATTTCACTTTCTTTTTTGTACAAAATTCACCATTTTATTTGAAACATAACCTAAATATCTCATCTGCTTCATCTTGCAGACCACTCTTGCTACCACAGACACGAGCTGTGAATCTGTAGTTACGAATGGTCAGCCCCATGTGACTCCTCAGCATCCTCCTAAGGATGCAAGCCCTGCTGGGTTAGTTTGTACTACCTACTTTTAGATTTTTATGATTTTTTTTTTAGCTATTTTGTAATGGAATTGTCTTATTAGATGAGTTTATGTTTTCTGTTTTCTAGACTAATGTCCATTGCAGAGGAGACTCTAACAGAGTTTCTTTCGAAGGCCACTGGAACTGCTGTCGAGTGGGTCCAATTGCCTGGGATGAAGGTAATCCAATTGTCGGCTTTTGTCTTGTTGTGAGATAAATTTCGGGTTTTCCTTTTTGTCGTCTTGCTAGATTGAAAAATCTTTAATCTGTTGGCACTCCCCTTTTATTCTTGGTAAGCTCCAAATGAAGCATGTGCACCTTTGGGAAACTACATAACACTAAATCTTGCTTGTTATTGTAATATACAAATGAATATTTGTTTCACTCTCCTCAGAGAATGCAAGAGAATGTTGCACGCTTTCTGTGAATGCAGTATAGAAATTGTTAAAATGGGGACTTTGAGGAGTCCAAGTAAATTTTATTCAATTGTTTATGCTGATGCCTCCCTCTCTCTCCTTTTGATAAACTCCCCCCACATGATGCTTTTAACCCAAAACAATAAAAATAAATAAAATGAAGAGAAGAATTTGAACATGAAATACTTTCCTAGTTTCCTGGATGTTGTAGCAGCACCTTCTCCTTTGTATATCTCAAGATATTTACAGAATTTTGATTCTAACAATTAAACGTACACAGCCTGGTCCGGATTCCATTGGAATCATTGCTATTTCTCACGGTTGCACTGGAGTGGCAGCACGTGCCTGCGGCTTGGTGGGTCTTGAACCAGCACGGGTAAGTCCTTTCGCAATTAACTTTGATAATCGTTGTTTATATGTAATTCTTCAATACTCAATGAGGACCCCCAACAGGTTGCCGAAATCCTCAAGGATCGGCCCTCATGGTTCCGAGATTGTCGAGCCGTGGATGTCCTGAATGTGCTGTCCACTGGAAGTGGTGGAACCATCGAGTTGCTCTACATGCAGGTAATCCACCATTAGATCTTCCTCTTATGTACTAGCTGTACAGATTGCTCGCAAACTGTTGGCTTAATTAGTTTCCCTGTTTCTTCTGATGTATATAGCTCTATGCTCCTACAACTCTGGCACCAGCTCGTGACTTCCTGTTGCTTCGATATACTTCTGTTATGGAAGATGGAAGTCTCGTGGTATGCACTTCTTGAATTTTTAATAATACCCTTTCCCTGATATATATTGTCTTAACATGTTCTCTCATGCATGGAAATCATATAAGAAGATCATGGATTCTTCTTTTACGTGATTTGTTTTTCTTCATCTAAGGTAATTAGCATCTCACTTTTGCTCAATAGCCTCTGACTCAATGTTGCTACCTCAGGTCTGTGAGAGATCGATTAACAACACGCAGAACGGTCCGAGCATGCCTCCTGTTCAGCATTTTGTGAGGGCTGAGATGTTGCCGAGTGGGTACCTGATCAGGCCTTGTGAAGGGAGTGGGTCCATCATCCACATAGTTGATCACATGGACTTAGAGGTAAGAATTACAAAAGACTCTCTTTTCCTATTTGAATGCATTCCAGTTTTCATTCTCAGATAATTTGCTCTCTCTTTTCATTTCTTCTTTGTGGAAATAGCCATGGAGTGTACCAGAAGTGCTACGCCCACTTTACGAGTCCTCCACTTTGCTTGCTCATAGGACAACAATGGCGGTAAGCCATCTCCCCAAGTATCTCCTTGCAATTTGCTTGTTAGTTTTGTCAGCATCCGCTTTGTCCATTGTGGACTTCTCATAAAAAGTGTATCTTTATTATCCTACACTTGCAGGCTTTGCACCATCTGAGGCAAATTTCTCAGGAAGTTTCGCAGCCAAACGCGAATGGATGGGAGAGAAGACCTGCCGCTTTACGTGCATTAGGACAGAGGTTGAGCAAGTATGTGTTTCATTCTACTGGCTCCTGCTCATATTTTTTTATAACTGGACCAGAAACTAAGCCAAGATATGACACGAGCATTCAATTTTTTGGCAAGAACGATCTCTTTTTGCCAGTTTAATGGGTTCACTTGTGTTCCGAGTGGTCAGATCGATCTATCACCTTTTTTGGTCTGATTTTCAATGTCTATGCTTCAAACATGGAGTTTCATATTGGGCAATTGATACGTAAAAGATGAATGAACGTCAAGTCTGTTAAGTCATACTTATAGATTTAACTGATGTAGTGGGTTTCTGTGCAGAGGATTCAATGAAGCTGTTAATGGGTTTACAGATGATGGGTGGTCAATGTTGGAGAGTGATGGTCATGATGATGTTATCTTACTTTTGAACTCATCGCCAGGCAAGATGATGATGGGTACAAATATTTCTAACTACGCCAATGGCTTCCCTTCCATGACAAGCCCTGTCCTCTGTGCCAAAGCGTCAATGCTATTACAGGTAATGATCGTCATAAAATGAAGAATTTCTGTCAATGTTTTCTCACTGGTAAGCATTTCAAGTTTTTGCTTTTGTGCTTCTGTTAAATGCATGAGACAAGTGATAGCTGAATTGTGTTGCATTTCCTGATTGAATATGATTTTATTATTCACAAGATCAAAAAGACAAACGATTCATAGAAGAAAAAGTTTCCTTTGTGTTGTCAGAACACCTTATTTTATCCTCTTTCTTGAGCATGTGCAGAACGTTCCTCCAGCAACACTCTTGAGATTCCTGCGAGAGCATCGATCAGAGTGGGCGGATAATAGCATCGATGCTTACTCAGCTGCTGCCATTAAAGCAGGACCCTGCATCTTACCTGGGATCCGGCTTGGGAGCTTCGGGAGCCAAGTTATTCTCCCGCTGGCTCACACGATTGAGCATGAAGAGGCAATTTGACTATCTTAATCTTGTTGGGAGTGGAAACGAAAAAGACATCATTATTGCTGGTCAGTTACTAATCAATGTTGCTTTGATTGTTGGAACAGTTTATGGAGGTCATCAAGCTCGAGAGCATGGGCCATTATCGGGATGACATGATTATCCCTAGCGATGTCTTCCTCTTGCAAGTATGAAAGCAAAATCACCCCTTTCTTGGATTTTAGAAACTCTCTCTTGTGCTTGTACTCGATCACAGTTATTGTTTCCTTCAGCTGTGCAATGGATTAGACGAGAATGCTGCTGGTACAAGTGCTGAGCTCATATTTGCCCCAATTGATGCATCGTTTTCTGATGATGCACCCATCATTCCTTGCGGCTTCCGCATCATTCCTCTTGATTCAAAAACGGTAATGAATATTAGCCTTGAAGAATTTATATGAGGCTCTCTTTTGCTTTTATACCAGCTTTAAAATTCCATGTTATTGGGCAGGAAAGAAGCGTTGCCTTTCATGAAAGCTTGAAAAATGCAGTTTGCTTTTTGAGTAGAATTGATGATCTTCAGTAGTTCTCAAAAACTATTGATGTGTAATGGTTCTCCAAAACCAAACAAATCCATTCTAAGCCCATATTGATGTGCAGGACCCCTCAAGTCCGAACCGCACACTCGACCTTGCTTCTGCTCTTGAGGTGGGACCAACAGGAAATAAAACATCGGGAGACAGCTCCGGTAATGGCAACGGCACCATGAAGTCCGTTATGACAATAGCATTCCAATTTGCGTTCGAAGTACACCTGCAGGAAAACATTGTGTCAATGGCCCGCCAGTATCTCAGAAGCATCATAGCATCAGTCCAGAGGGTGGCTCTGGCTCTTTCCTCCACGAACATCAGCTCGTGTGTCGGCCTGAGGCCACCACCTGGCATTCCCGAGGCTCATACACTGGCCCACTGGATCTGCCAAAGCTACAGGTGCCATAATTGATCAGAAATGCTTCTCTTGGTCAATCTTTCTTCATTTGCGGATTATTGCTGCATGCATAGTAGACAAAAGCTTAAACATTGACTTCTCTAGCACGTTTAGCGGCCTAGTCAATGAAACATGTCTAGATATAATGCAGCTGTGGTCTCATCTGTCGAATTGAGCATTCAATGGGTCTAACTGCAATGTTGAAAAAGGAAAAAGGACTGCCAGTTTAAATTTATTTTTCCAGAACTCGGTGATCAGAAGCATTTCCATGCATGAGCCAAGCTGGCTTGGTTGATCAGGAGTCTTCATTCCAGTCCCTAAATATATTGAACTGCGTACAAGAACCGTGCCAGCATTTCACCACGTTTTTGAATACTGGACCGGCTGTCCCAGACTTGTTCTAAATACATGAATATTGGACAAGAAAAGAAATTCTAGAAATTTCTGGTACTGTTAATTTGTGGTACAAACTAAGAAAATTGCTTGAGCAATAGTAGCCTTTTCCACGTTAAAATCTTACCCTAGAAATTTTATGGCAGGTACTATTTAGGTGCTGGATTGCTGAAGAACGAAGCGAGTGACTCGCTGCTCAAAACGCTTTGGCATCACTCAGATGCAATCATGTGCTGCTCTTTAAGGGTAGATATATGAACATTTTCTTTTACCGTGTGTTTATGGGTTTGATCTCTTATCCATCCTGGCTCTAAACCTCTCTTTCCAAATCATATGTCCAGGCTTTGCCCGTATTCACGTTTGCAAACCAGGCAGGTCTTGACATGCTCGAGACAACCTTGGTCGCGCTTCAAGACTTGACCCTGGAGAAAATCTTTGATGATAATGGAAGGAAGACTCTATGCTCCGAATTCCCTCAGATAATGCAACAGGTATTGGCAAAATGACCCATTTTAGTTTCTCAGTCTGTGCAGACGATTCATTCTCAGATCTCTGATAGGGCAACTTATTGGAACGTGTTATGTGTGTTCTCCGACAGGGTTTCATGTGCCTCCAGAGCGGGATATGCTTATCGAGCATGGGAAGGTCGGTCTCGTATGAGAGAGCAGTGGCATGGAAGGTTTTGAATGAAGAGGAGAATGCCCACTGCATTTGCTTCATGTTCATCAACTGGTCGTTTGTCTGAAAGTTTTCCCTCACAATGACAAAGGGACTTGAAATTTTTCTGCGCTAATTTTCTTTCCTTTTGCTTTTGCCAGTAGGGGAGATCGCTTTTGTCCAATTTGAGCATTGCCTGCATTTTGCTTTCTACAGAATTCCCCTAATTTATGAAATATCTGCATCGATATGGATATCAACTGAAGTTAATGATTTACCGGACTATAAGCACAAAGAATGACCAAACCCTAACCCTAAAACTGCCGTGTTGTTTCAGAAGAAACGGAATGAAAATCGCCCGCCATGCAAAAGTCGAACATTTCACTTATTTATTGTTCTTAAGAGGTTCCTTCCTGTTTATTTTGTGGGTAAAGGTGGGTGAAGCAGGGGGACAGCAAATATTGCGGGCGGCATTCCTCTTCGTTTATTTAATAGAGTTTGATTTAGGAAGTGTTGCAACTTAAGGAAGGAGAAGAGAACAGGGATAGATGGGGCCGACAGAGAAGAATGTTGGGATGTCTCGTCATGAACTGAAACTCGAAGATTAGAAAATTTTAAAAAATAAGTTGGAGATCAAATTCAATGTACAACAAATGTGTGAATAACGATTAACAGTTAAAATTGCGGTTGGAAGTAAAGAATACCATGAACAAAATTTTTAGAATATTTAGAAGATTTTATAGATTTTATCTTTTTGTTTGAATAAGATATTCTAGATCTCATAATCTATTTAATCTATAAAGTATATGTAAATAATATTTTGTAAGAGTTCAAATAGGAGATGCTCTTGTATACATAAATAGGATCTTGTATGAGTTGAGAGTGTACCTTGGTGCCGTAAAACCCTGAGGCGTGGGGAACGGGTTAGAAAGTCTATTGAGATATCTATCTGATAACATTCTCGATAATGTGAAGGAGAGAACTTGAAATATCTAGCTATGTGGGGTTTGTATGACTTGGAATTGGTGGTATCTCTGATGGTTATAATATCATGATTTGATCTAGTGAGTATCATGCTCTTTCTGTGATTGTTTCCCTTTATGTTAAGGATTTTTTCACGTATATCCGGTGTTAAGTTTTTGAATTTTTCATTTCATCATCTCGCTTCGGACATCCTGAGGCCTAAGAAGAAGTATTGAAGCAATCACAATTCTAAAAAAGAAGAAGATAGAGAAGATGGAGGGGAAGATGAGAAAGAAGATATTTGACTTTCATTTGTATGTAGTTTAAGGAGGTGAAATTGGAGGTACATAAAGATGAAGACTTTTTATTATATTTAGGTATGCATGAGTATAGGGTAGAGCTAAAATCATTGTGGTCATGGGTCAACTTATAAACTCGGTCAAGTTTAACAGCTTACTTAAGTTGAAGGATTTAGAGGGATTTGAATGGGAGGAGTTTAGAGGGATAATACAATCTTTTATTTAGATAAATTTTTAAGATGGATTTGAAGTGATTGCACCCCTCCAAACCTCAATTTTATAATTTCTTCATTTGAGGAATTTTGGGATAGTAAATTTATGGGAAAAATGTCCCTTTAACAAGAAATAGGCATGTTAATTCTCATTAGACAATAGCACATGCCTGCTGCCTTCCTTCTCAATCACCGCCAAACTATGACCATATCACACCTTCCTCGCTCAACCACCACCAAGCTGTAGTCATTGAGCCTCTCGAGATAACCACGAAGTTGCAGCTCTGCTCGAATCTCGAGACCATCACAAAACCATTGAGCCTTCTGCATACCTTTCTATGGCTCAATCGGTCCTCTATTGTTGCTCAACACATTGTCCTGCCTCTATTCGACCATCTCCAACTCAAGTTCGCTGCTTGACCTATTCTCTTGTCGATTTCTTTTTGTTCATTAGAATCGATAGTTCTTCATAAGTTTTTTTATCTGCTTCTTTCTAACTGAATTACTCAATTCTTGATGATTCTTTTTTGTCTGTTAGAATGATGCTTGCCTATAAGAAAGATGTACTCAATTTATGATATGGTTTTGTCTGATAAAACTCTTTGTATATTAGTTGGTATCTTTTGCTAATCTTTTTCAGCGTTTCCCTAATGTCTATCATGCTTAAGTTTATGATTTCTTGATCATATTTTTGACAAATTCTGTTTCAACATTATATGTTCAAATAATGGATGCGCATTCTCAGAAATGTGATTTGACTATTGTTGCATATAAGTGGAGGTAAACTTGTCTAAGAGCAGTTGCTCATCTATTATGCTTGGTTGCGAGTTTGTTCTTACTTTGAAATAGATCTCGTGGGAATCATATTAGCGGTGGATTGAATACAAAGAAGGAGAAAATTCATATGGATATATTGGATAGAATCCCCAAAGAGTTGGAAATGATTTAAGCTAATACTGATGGGACCTAAGACATTTTTAGACAGATGTGATTTGTTAATGAACGATGGTGGTCTGCAGCCAACATGAAGAGCAACTATAGAAGAACAAGTTGCGCAAATACTTTACATATTAACACATAATGATAGAAATCGAGAGGTGTGATTTTGGTTCAGAAGATTTGGAGAAACTACGAGTCATCATTTTGAAATAATTTATTGTACTTGATATTTCAAGTTTTATTTTCAAATTTTGCATTGACATTTGCCATTTCTTCTTGATAAGCTTATCCTAAAGCTTAGAAGCGGAAATGAAACGTTGTCCATCATCCATCAATGTTGAGGAGTTCATGGACACATTAAATGGAATAGATTAGATGGCTGTTGAGAATGAGGTAACTCTTGAAATTTGACATCTTATGTGATGATTCTACGGAATTTCATGATTAGTTGGAGGTGCATTCTGAACTCACTAATGGTGGAAGTTGTTCCAAGGCTATGAAAGGGAAAAAAAATTCAAAGCCTGAGAATGATGTGATAGCTATTGTCGATGCAATAGATGCAGTTGCTCGGGCTATTTGGACGATAATGAGTGCTTTGAGAATGCCTTTGAGCAACTGCCAATGAAAGAAAG
The DNA here is from genome assembly GCA_037672795.1 of Lagerstroemia speciosa. Taxonomy (NCBI): domain Eukaryota; kingdom Viridiplantae; phylum Streptophyta; class Magnoliopsida; order Myrtales; family Lythraceae; genus Lagerstroemia; species Lagerstroemia speciosa. Next base: position 12,078,781 of record CM075298.1, on the reverse strand, counting down.
TGAAGTTTATACTCATTTGATGGAGTTAGGTCTTAACATGAATATCTAAAAAAATCTTATCTTTTTCTTGTCTAGCATGCCAGCAAGTTAAGAGCAATGTCGGGTGCGTCATTGGAGTGCCGCAAGGAAATCACCATGGATATTGTGTTTGGCCCTTCTATTCCAGCTGAATGAACTCGAGAGAGTGGATGATGTGATGGTTATTAGTTTTTTAGTTTGGTGGTTTTTGTAACTTGGATGGTTTATGTATTGACATGGTTATTATCCATGACTTTTGATTAGACGATTGTCTTTGTTTTTATTGCTACTTTGGACTATATGATGTGCATCTCTTCTATGTTTGCTAGTGGTTTGGTATTCCAATTATGGTTGCTGTTTTGATGGTAAGTGTTTGGTTAAAAAATTTTACAATCGTTTCTTGAAAAAATATTCTTATTGGTATTGTTTTTCGTATTCTTCGATTAAAATACTCGTTCATGTTTCTCATCTTCCAACTTATTAATGAATAAAAGAGGAACACATGATTTATTATTAGCAAAATACTCTGCTTTCGGGATTTGACTGATTATGAACATAGCATGGACTATGTAATTGATAATGCAATGGTGTCCACTTCTGTAGGAATCAACATCATGAGAAATGGGGCACTAGTACCAGCAAATATTTACAACAATCTCTAAACATTAAAATGATAAAATTAACTTCATTACCCCTCCAAATCCCTCCTCTAATAATAATACCCAAACGAGGGATCTGGAGGTATAATTGTCCCTCAAAATCCCTTCCCTCCGCTCCAAATCCCTTCAAATCACTTAATCCAAATAAATTTTTGCATAGAATTGAGTTAACTTGAAGAGGATTCGGAAGTTATAGTGAACTCGATAAACTTGAAAGTTAACTTAGTAAACTATCAAGTTGTTGAATTGAAATAATTTAATTTTTTGAGATCCAACGAACTATATAATGTTTAGAGCCTAATCTTTTAGTGACAAATGGACTAGGCTGGCACATTAAATGGAGTCAGATACCTTGCCTTAGAGTCTAAGGTGTAACCCTAAGTTTTGCCCTTCTCTTTCGTGTTTTATTTTGCGCATTAGTTTCTCATTTCTCCTTGCCATGGATGAACTCTTTTGCCTTAATTATTTATTTTTTTGAGGTAAATACTATTTGTGTTTGCTCTTTGCAACGAGTCAAGATTGGTGACAATTTGCTCTTTATTGTTTCGTTACAATGGTCGATGTTGTCTAATGCTACTTCACCTTGTTTCAGCTATTTCGATAATTTATTATTGCTACTATATCTTTCATTGTTATCTATTGACTATGTAAAGTCACAGGTCACTCCTTAGGATATCAAGGATTTTGATAATCCGGTGAATGACTCATTCCCTTATTTAGGCTATGCTAGAACAATGTGGGAGCAAGTGATCAATCTAACAAAGAAGTTAAAGTTAATGAAAGGTTTTAAAAACTTAGATTTGGGCTGGCATGGATTTCATTGGAAAGTTAGATATTATATCTTTAGATGACAAGTTAATATTTAAGACGAATATTTCTACATTAATTTTAGGAAGTCAATATAATAGCTTCCTTATTTCTTTAGGATATGTTTACTTTCCTTTATTTTACTTTACTTTCCTGTTCTTTCCTAGCATTAAGAGTTTTATAAATACCAAGATGGAACACATTGTAAGACACTTCAGTTATATTCAATACAATATTGGATTGCTTTGTTCTTTCTTTCTTAAAGTTATGTATCTCTTGGGTTTTCTAAGAGTGGTGAATGTCATGTATCCTTAGCATGACCTTCCAAGGTAATAATCATGGTTATACGTTCTTAGAGTCATGATATCTATATCTCTAAGAATGTATTCATCTTGCACTTTCATTCTCTAAGGTGCTGATATATCCTTCGAGTTTGAAGTGCTATCCCTTTCCATTATTATACCGTCTCGATATCAAGTTGTATCAAAGTATGGTTTGTAGCACTTTTCGTGGTCTTATGATGAATCAACATGCTGTAGAAGACACTTGTGATTTGGAGATGGAACAACTTTAAAGACAAATCGAGGAACTCAGAAGAGAAAATAAAATATTGCGACAAAATTGAAATCGATATGAAACTCGTGAGTATGATGATGATAATCCTTTTCAATGCTTCAATTCTTATTCAAGTGATTCTGACTTTTCTACTATGTATGAATATCGCTAAAATAAGCAATATGATTTTTTGATCAAGATTGATGTGCCGGGTTTCGAGGGAAGGTTCCTGCCGAATGAGTTCCTTGATTTGTTTTATGGCATCGAGGGAGTCTTTGATTATAAGGAGCTTCTGGATGAGAGTAAAGTGAAACTTGTTACCCTTAAGTTGAAGGGTTTATGCTTCCTTATGGTGGAAAAAAATATCAAGAAATAAGAAATAAAAGATTCGTGAAGGAAGGCAAAAGATAACAATTTGGGATAATCTTTCGGAGCTAAAGGAGCAAACTATTACTCGTTATTTGGGTAAATTGAAAGATGAGATTTCTGATGTTGTATCATTGTAACCTTATTGGAGTTTTAGTGATGTGAGAAAACTTGTATTAAAGGTAGAGACAATGAAAAGAATGTGGAAGGGAGGTTTCAGCATAGCGGTTCAAGACAGAAGCTTCTACAAAGGGAATGCTCATCTTCAAAGCTTCCACCAGCAGTAAAACTACCTATGTACAAGGTGGATGACAAAGGCAATGGCAACAATAGTTTCAAGCAGATGGACCGTGTGAGTATGAATTTCAAAAGTGTTTTAAATATCATGGCTTTAGGCATATGTATTGGATTGTTCGAATCGCAAGGTGATTACCTTGATGGAAGATGATGTTGAAAATGATCAAAATATATGTAAAGATGACAAAGATGTTACCTATGCTAATGAAGGGAAAATTCTCATTGCTCAAAGAAGCTTGACTGCTGCGCATGAAAAGTATGAAGGTTGAAGTTAAAACATCATCTACACTAGGTGCAGCTCTCATGAAAAGACATGCAGTGTTATTATTGATAGTGGAGCTTGTGCTAGTGTTGTTTCAAATGAGATGTAGAGAAGCTAAAATTGAAAATCAAGTTTCATCCACATCCATACAAGCTGAAGTGGCTAGAAAAGGGGCATGAGCTTAAGGTGAATAGAGGATGTCTTGTCTCATTCTCAATTGGCAAGAAGTACCATGATGAAGTTCTATGTAGCGTTACTTCCATGAATGCTTGTCATTTATTGTTAGGGAGACCATGGCAATTCGATCGGAGAACTCAACATGATTGAAATCGAAATCTTACAACTTCATCAATGATGGTGAAAAGATTGTTTTGGGTCCTTCTTTATTGGAAGTCACACGTAAAACCCATGTGAAAGAAAGCAAGAACTTCATTGGCAAGATTGAGTTCTAGAAGTTTCTTGGAAGCTTATATTCAGCATATGTTTTAATTGTGCTTGAGGAAAATGCTGAAAAAAATTTTATGGTTCCTGAGATGAGTCACTTGCTTGACAAATTTTTGATGTTTTTCCAGAGAAAATTCCGAACAATCTTCCTCCCTTGAGGGACATTTAGCATTGTATTGACTTCATTCATGGATCTATTATCCCTAGTAAGGTAGCTTATCAAATGAGCATAAATGTAACACCACTGGTTCGTCACCCAAAAGGACTAGTTGTTGGTGCTCTTGAGGTTATAGGGCCTTACATATACCCAAGATCTCTTCCTTATACAACCAATGTGGGATTGAAGCATCACACCAAAGGAGCATGAAGATTTACAAAGGCAAGTGGTGGACCTCATATCCAAAGGCGTGATTCTTGAGAGCAAAAGCCCATGTGCAGTATTGGCTCTTCTTGTACCCAAGTAGGATGGCTCATGGTGAATGTGCATTGATAGTCGAGTAGTCAACAAAATTACAATCAATTATTGTTTTCCCATTCCTCAACTTGATGATATTCTAAATCAACTTAATGGCATGACAATTTTCTCAAAGATCGATCTAAGGAGTGGACCATCAAATCCCTATGAAACCTACAGAAGAGTGAAAAACAACTTTCAAAAGAAGAGACAGAATCTAAGACTGGATGGTTATGGCATGTGGTTTGTCTAATGCCCCAAGCACCTTCATGCAACTGATGAATCATGCCTTTACAGGGAGTCATTTATGTATTCCTTGAGGGTCTTTGATGCAAATCAAGAGCATGGCGCAAGAGATTCGGTTAGAGTTCTAGAGGGGCCGATTACTAGGTCATGAGCCTAGAAATTTAAAGAAAATCTTAATGGGCTGGTTCGAGAAATTTGGACTCAAGCGAATTCAATGAAGCATGTTGAAACAAGTCCATATGTGCCAGCAACATATATCAACTTGATTCAAGTTTTAGAAGATTCGACCAATGAAAAATAATATTGTGTTATATTCTCTTCTGTAGATATTTAGGTCAGATTATAGAGTGATATTTCAAGATTTCTTAGAGTAGATATAATATTTTATTACCTATTATTTAGGAGGGCAATATCATAGCAGAATCTTTGCATAACTTGCAATGTTAGCCTATGTAAAGGCTTGGGTATGGGGTTAGATGAATGGAATAGATTTCTTTGATTCAGTACATATTTTCATTCGTTTGAGTGAAGAATTTGCTCTTATTGGTTCTTGAGAAGACTCGTAAACCTTATTAAGTTTTCTTGTGGCATTCTACAACCGGACTTATCACTCCAATCCTCAGAGTGTGGCGTCCTCTTTAAACCGGAGTTTTGGTTCTTATCTTGCTAGGTAAAGAGTCAAAGCTCACCTCTGGAAACTTATCCTTTGCAGATCTTTGGGTTCTAATTCATATGTTGTTGTCAAGCTTTGCCACGTATTGTTAAGGTTCATATCAGTTGGTATCAGAGTTATGGTTCTAAGATAGATTTCATCTATCCTTTTCTTTTTTATTTTTATTCTTCTTTTTTTTATTGAATCATATCCTTCCTTTTCTTAGTTTATTCTTAAATTTGCTTTAAAAAGACAAAAAAAATTGTGCCAAAAAATTAGCAAAAAAAGTATCAGCGGCAAAGAACCAAAAGAGCAAAAGAAAGAAACCAACAAAAGTGGGGGAAAAAAGAAAGAAACCAACAAAAGTGGGGGAAAAAAAAAAGAAATCAAGGAGAACACAGAAAGATATTATATTGTCTAAGTATCTTTACTCATCAGTCATAAATCCATCTAGTTTTCTTCCTCTATTGTCAAAATTGTTTCTCATTCTCATGTTTAGGGTTCCTACACATCTATTTTCTTGACTCTCCACCTCTGATCATCATCTTTGTGATTTGCTCGGTTGTATTCATCCTTGAATTGCTACTAATATCTTGGTTGGTTTCTTGAGTTTGATTAAGAACTAAAGAAGGCAATCAGAATGGAAAAAAGCAAGAATGGTCAGCATATCAGAGGGTTATTGAGAGAAATGCGAGTGAATTGAGTGAATTATCTTTAAAGAGAAACACTTGAGAGAGTGAGGTGTAGTCCTTTATATATATATATATATATATATTCGTACTGACATTATTGTAGAATCTATACATGGCTCAACATAGAGAAAGAGATACATTCGAAGAGGTTCCACAACATGCAATTCTGAATCGTCAAATGGAAGCATTGCTAGGGAAGATGAGACGGATATTACATCATGAATTGGAGCCCATTCAAGAGAGGTTAGATCAGGTTGAAAACATAATATCGAGTGAGCCTTGACAAAGCGATAATAATAGGTGGCATGGACGACGTGCTCCATTGGGAGATACTGAGGATGATGAGGAGATAGAAGAATCATACATGAGATGGGGTAGGTTTGGGCATCTGAATAGAGAAGTTAGGAATGAGAATATAACAATTTGGGGAGTATCAAGATGAAGATTCCATTTTTTCAAGTCAATTCTGTTCCGGAAGCATATGTTGAGTGGGAGAAGAAGATGGAGTTCATATTTGATTGCCATAACTATTCTGAAGCAAGGAAGGTGAAAATTGTCGTGGTTGAACTTTCGAATTATGTTGTTACATGGTAGGACCAGCTTGTTTTAAGTAGGAGACGGAATAGAGAACAATTGATTGAAACGTGGGAGGAGATGAAAACGGTGATGAGGAGGCGGTTCTTTCCAAACTACTATTACCGGGAGTTGCATGAAAAGTTACAAGTTCTTCGACAAGGGAACTGAAGCGTTGAAGACTATTACAAAGAGATGGAGATTACAATGATACGAGCCAATGTGAAGGAAGATCGAAAAGCCACTATAGCCAGATTTTTATTTGGCTTGAACCGGGAGATTCATGATAGGGTGGAGATGCATCATTATATAGAGTTGGAAGAGATGGTGCACATGGCCATCAAAGTAGAACAAGAACTCAAGAGAGCAGGATGCACATGATCAGGTCCCAACTCGGGGTCTAATTTTTGGAAGCCGAGCACCTCAAAGAAAGAGGTAAAGCCACAAGCACCTTTGACATTCAAGGCTAGAACTGAGCCTAAGTTGGAAAACACCAGCCATGATTCTCAAGATAAACTAACACCTCTACCACTTGGAATCATGATATTAAGTGCTTTAAATGCCAAGGCATAGGTCACATATCTAGCCAGTGTCCGAACAAGAGGGTGATGGTGATAAAAGCCTAAAGAGAGTTAGAGTCGGAAGATGAACAAGACTATCATGGTATGCCACCTTTAGAAGATGCCTATGATGGGCAATATACTGAAGAAGGAGAATTATTGGTTACAAGACGAGCTCTCAATGTGCAAGTTAAGGAAGAAGAAAACAACCAATGGGAGAACTTGTTCCATACTCGATACTTTTTGTAAACAATAAAGTATGCAGTGTTATAATTGATGGAGGAAGTTGCACCAACATGGCTAGCACTGAATTGGTAGAGAAATTGGCATTACCTACCTTGAAACATCCACGACCTTATCGAATTCCATGGTTGAATGATAGTGGTGACATCAAGGTAAAAAAGCAAGTTCTGGTTACTTGTTCCATTGGAAAATATGTTGATGAGGTGTTTTGTGATGTAGTTCCCATGCATGCATGTCATATACTATCGAGAAGGTCATGGCAATATGATCGAAGGATTACACGTTATGGTTTCACCAATAGGTACTCCTTTGTAATGAAGAAATAGCCCATAGCACTTATGCCATTAACTCTAAAACAAGTTCTTGATGATCAAGTGAAGTTAAAAAGAGCAAGTGAAACGAATGCAAAAAAAAAAAGTTGAAGTTGAGAGAAAAGAAAGAGTGAGAGAAGAAAAAGAAAGTGAAAAGAACAAGAAAAAAAGTGATAGAGAAGAAGATAGAGTTTATGCCATGGGGAGAGTAAGAGAGGAAAAATTCAATTTTATTGCGAAGAAAGGTGAGATCAAGAGAGTATTACTTTCTAATCAACCCCTTATAATACTTATGTACAGGGAGATCCTTTTAAATACTAATGATCTTGTAGGTTCTTTATCAAGCAATGTTATTTCCCTTTTGCAGGAGCTCAATGATATTTTTCCCGAGGAGTTGCCTTCAGCTTTACCCCGATTCAAGGAATTGAGCATCAATTCCAAATTGACCAGCCTACGGAAGTAATCTTAAGGAAACCAAGGAACTTGAAAGGCAAGTGAGCTATTAGAGAAAGGGTACATATGAAAAGGCACGAGTCCTTGTGCAGTTCTAGTGTTACTAGTGCCTAAGAAGGATGAGACGTGGAGGATGTGTGTTGATTGCCTTGCCATCAACAATATCAAAGTAAAGCATCATCATCCCATTTCTCGATTAAATGATATGCTTGATGCATTGCATGGTTTTGTGTTTTTACTAAGATTGATCTTAAGAGTGGATATCATGAAATTAGAATGAAAGAAGGTGATGAGTGGAAAACTGCATTTAAAAAAATATGGTTTGTATGTATGGTTAGTTATGCCTTTTGGGTTAACTAATGCACCTAACACTTTCATGATACTTATGAACCATGTTTTGTGTACTTACATTGGACAATTTAGGATTGTCTACTTTGATGAACTTTTGATTTATAGCAAAAACTTAGATGATCATGTTGAACATTTAAAACTTGTTTTCTATGTTTTAAGAAAAGAGAAATTGTTTGCTAACCTCAAGAAATGTCTTTTGCATAGATAAACTTGTATTTCTTGGATTTGCTGTGGGTGTAGAAGGTATTCAAGTTGATGACGAAAAGGTGAAGGCAATCCGAGATTGTTCCACTCCTACTACTATAGGGCAGGTAGGTAAGAAGCTTCTATGGCCTGGCTAGTTTTTATCGGTGTTTTATTCAGAGCTATAATAGCCTTGTTGGACCTTTAACCGAAGTGATCAAGAAGAATACTTCATTTAAGTGGGGAGAGGAACATGAAAGGGCATTCAAGGTGATTAAAGAGAAGTTAACAAATGCACTTTTACTTGCTTTACCTAATTTCACTAAAACCTTTGAAATTGAGTGTGATGCTTTAGGTATAGGTATTGGAGGAGTTTTAATGCAGGAAGGAAGGCTGATTGCATACTTTAGCAAAATGCTATATGGAGCGGCTCTAAATTATCCCACTTATGATGAAGAGATGTATGCATTGGTTTAGACATTAAGGACTTGGCAACATTATCTTTGGCCAAAGGAATTTGTGATCCACATGAATCATGAATTGTTAAAGCACTTGAAAGGGCAACACAAGCTGGATAAACGGCATGCTAAGTGGGTGGGGGTTCATCGAGACATTTTCATATGTGATCAAATCCAAGCAAGGTAAGGAAAATATAGTTGTAGATGCGTTATCTCGAAGGTATGTTCTACTTTCCACTCTTGATATTAAGTTGCTTGGATTTGAGTACAGTAATGAATTGTATGTATTTGATTCTGATTTTGGTAATATGTTTAAAAAATGCACAAAAGGACCTTATGAGAAATACTACATGCTTGATGGATTTTTGTTTCGAGAAAATAAGCTTAGCATTCCCCATTCTCCTTTACGTGAGTTACTAGTTAGGGAAGTATATTGTGGTGGTTTGATGGGTCATTTTGGGGTAGCTAAGACATTAGCTGTATTGCATGGTCATTTCTTGTGGTCTCATATGAAACGAGATGTTGAGAGGATTTGTGAAAAGTGTATTACATGTAGACAAGCTAAATTTAAATTAAAACCACATGGATTATATACAGCACTTCCTATTCCTAGTGAGCCTTGGGTTGGTATTTCCATGTACTTTGTTTTAGGGTTGCCTACGTCTAAGAGGGGGAAAGACTCACTTGTTGTGGTTTTTGATAGATTTTCTAATATGGCATGTATCATTGCATGTCATAAGACGGATGATGCATCCCATATAGATGATTTATTTTTCAAAGAGATTGTTAGGTTTCATGGCATGCCTAGGAGTATTATTTCTGATAGAGATGCAAAGTTCCTAAGCTACTTTTGGAAGATATTGTGGAGAAAATTAGGCACCAAGTTATTACATTCTACGACTTGTTACACGAAACTGATGGACAAACTGAAGTAGTGAATAAAACTTTATCTACTTTATTGCATGCTCTCATTCAAAAGAATTTGAAAACATGGGAAGATTATTTGCCACATGTAGAATTTGCTTGCAATAGGAGTATTTATTCTGCAACCAAGTTTTCACCATTTGAGATTGTTTATGGTTTTAATCCACTAGCACCTTTGGATTTAACTCCTTTACCTTTGAGTGAACGTTCTAACTTAGATGAAAAGAGGAATGCTGAATTTGTGAGACAAATCCATGGGAGGGCACGACTGAGTATAGAAAGGAAAACTGAACAATATGCCAAACAAGCCAATAAGGGAAGAGAACAAGTGGTGTTTGAACCTGAAAATTGGGTCTGCTTACCCATGAGGAAGGAATGGTTTCCCGAACAATAATGCTCGCAACTACTTCCAAGGGGTGACGAACCTTTTGAAGTGCTGGAGCAAATAAATGATAATGCCTACAATTTAGGCTTACCAGGTGAGTATGGTATTAGTGTAAGCTTTGATGTTTCTAATTTATCTCTGTCTGATACAGATGATGATTTGAGGACAAATTGTTCAAAAGAGGGGGAAAATGATGCAAATCAAGAGCATGGTGCAAGAGATCTGGTTAGAGTTCCAGAGGGGCCTATTACAAGGGCACGAGCCAAGAAGTTTAAAGAAGATCTTAATGGGCTAGCTCGAGAAATTTGGACTCAAGTGAATTCAATGAAGCATGTTAAAGGAAGTCCACACATCCAGCAGAACATCAACTTGATTCAAGTTTTAGAAGATTCGGTCAATGAAAAATAATATTTTTGTTATATTCTTTTCTGTAGATATTTAGGTCAGATTATAAAGTGATATTTCAAGATTTCTTAAAGAGTAGATATAATATTTTGTTAACTATTATTTAGGAGAGCAATTTGACAATAGAATCTTTGCATATCTTGTAATGTTAGCCTATTTAAAGGCTTGAGTATGGGTTAGACGAATGGAACAAATTTCTTTGATTCAATACATATTTTCATTCCTTTGAGTGAGGAATTTGCTCTTCTTGGTTTTTTATAAGACTTGTAGAATTTATTAAGTTTTTTTGTGGCGTTCTACTACTGGACTTATCATTTCAATACTCAGAGCGTGGCATCCTCTTTAAACCATAGCTTTGATTCTTATATTGCTAGGTAATGGGTCAAAGCTCGCCTCCCAAAACTTGTTCTTTGCAGATCTTGGGGTTCTAATTCATATATTGTTGTCAAATTTTGTCATGTGTTGTTAAGGTTCATATAAGTCTCTAAATGAAGTAATCATATTTGAAGCATTTACATGAGACAAGACTTTGGCACGCATTCATGAGCACTTCTATTGGCTAAGATTTGAAAGAGACATGAGCCATTTCATTCAACGGTGTAGGACGTACCACGTTGCCAAATCTCATGGTCAAAATAATGGGCTTTATACAACACTACCGATTCCTCAATCTCCTTGGAAGGATGTGAGTATGGATTTCATTCTTGGACATCCAAAGACACAACGAAATAAAGATTCTATCATGGTTGTCATTGATCGGTTTTCCAAGATGGCTCATTTCGTTCCATGCAGCAAATCATGTGATGCTACTGCTATTGCTGATCTTTACTTTGGTGAGATTATTCGACTTCATGGAATTCCTAAGGCAATTAACTTGGATTGATATACCAAATTCATGAGTCAGTTTTGGCATACACTTTGGAGGAAGTTTGGGACTCTTCTTCATTTTAGTACTACTTGTCATCCTCAAACGGATGGGCAAACTGAGGTGTTTAATAGAAGCTTGGGAAAACTTCTACAAACTCTCATTGGAAAGCATGTTCGAGATTGGGATCTTGTAGTAGCACAAGTTAAGTTTGTTTATAATCATTCCAAGCATCATACTATGGGGATGTAGCCATCTTGAAGTCTATGGACAAAATTCTTGTATTCCATTAGATCTAGTGTCATTACCTTCAATCGAGCGATTTAGTGCCAAAGCTAAAGAACATGCAAGACAAATGAAGAAGCAACATGAGCACGGTCGGGAAAAGAAAGTAAAGCAAAATAGGAAATACCAAGATCAAGCAAATGATCATTGAAAACATAAGAAATTCATAGAAGGTAACTTAGTCTGGGTGCATCTTCATAAGGAAAAATTCCTTGGAGGGCAATATGCAAAACTCAAATCGCAGAACGATGGACAACTCAAGATACTAAAGCATATTGGGATAGTGCATATAAGATAAAATAAGCAACATGATTTTGGGATCAAGATTGATGTGTCAGGATTTGAGGGAAGGTCATAGATGGATGAGTTCATTGATTTGCTTTTAGCATTGAGCGAATCTTTTATTACAATGAGATCCTAGATGAGCGTAAAGTGAAACTTGTTGCCCTCAAACTGAAGGGTATGCTTCCTTATGGTGGAAAAATCTCAAGAAACAAAGGATTCGTGAAGGAAAATAAAAGATAACAATTTGGGATAAGACGAAGAGGGATTTGAAGCGGCGATTCCTACTGAAAATAATCGCCAAGATGTGTTCTTGAAATTCTACCATCTGAGGCAATAGATAAATTTGTGGAAGAGTACATAAATGTAAGATAAAATATAAGATACTTTCAATGTTTCTAATATCTCAGCTTACTATCCAATAAAGATCGTGACTATTCGAAGACAAGTCTTCTTTAACAAGGGGAGATTGATGCTAGCACAAGTGATTAGCCTGACAGAAAAGTTAAAGCCCATGAAAGGATTTAGAAACTTAGATTTGTACTGGCATGAATTTAATTGGAAAATTAGATATTATATCTTTGGATGGTAAATTAATATTTAGGAAAGTTAATGTAATAGCTTTCTTATTTCTTTATAATATCTTTAGGATATATTTGCTTTCCTTTCCTAATATCAGGAGTCTTATAAATACCAAGTGGGAATATATAGTACGATATTTCAGTATTTAATACAATATTAGATTTCTTTATGCCTTTTTCTCTTAAAGTTATTTTATCTCACAGGTTTTTCAAGAGTGGTGAGCTTCCTGTATCCTTGGAGTGACCTTCTAAGGTGGTGATTTTGGCTATACGTTCTTAGAGTGTTGATATTTATATCTCCAAGAGTGTATTTTATCTTGCACTTCCATTTTCTAAGGTGGTGATTTATATATCCTTTGAGTTTGAAGTGTTATCCCTTTACATTATCATACCATCTAAGTATCATAGAATGAATTGCTTTAGTATTGATTTGGTAAATTCATGTAGAACAAAGACTTTAGATCGAACTTATGTACACATTAATTAGTTGAACTTATTTGAATTAAACTTATTTTATGGTTTTATGAGTTGTGGCATGAGGAATATTGATAATTATATTTATTTGGTAGATCCTACAATTTTACTATAGGAGTTTATGTTTCCAGTTTATAAAACTACTAATGAGTTTACATAAACTCTCGAACTTAACAATATTGGATAGGTTCTAGGTAGATTTAAATGAAATTCTAAATAATTTTCAGGTAATAAAGTAATGAAATGGTAGATTTCAGTTTCAGTTCCAGCATATAGAATACTTGCTATCAGAACCTATTAATTGATTCGCACGCTTAATTTTAATTATTTGTAATTTCTATATTTGAACTCCAATTTTCAATCCATTTTAAATCATTTTATTTCTAACTCAATAGGCTTTTATTTGACATAAGATTATGCATATTTGATGAATTTATCATATCTAAAATATCATTGTAACTTACAAATTGGTAATAAATCATAATTAATTATCTTTAAAATTACAACATATTTGGCTATGATAAAATAACTATTCAAAATAGTAATAATCATCGAATTCTTTAAATGCGATTACTTTAGAACTATTCAACATGTTAAAAATATCGAAGTTATCCATATTATATAGGTAAGAGAAAAATAGTATTTAGAACCAGTGGTATCTTGTAGGTTAGGGTATGATCCAATTCCAAGATGTACTAGGGTAGGGTCTGATTCCAAAGTTAAATAGAACAAGGTTCGGATTCAAATTTTGAGAAACTAATCTTATACATGGTAGGGTCGGGTACCATAAAAAATAGTATACCCATACCCGATCATCCCGAATATAGTTCACTATGATTTTTTAGGAGAGGAGAAGGGAATATGAGAAGAATAGTAAAAGTTTAATCTTAACTAGATGTAATTAATAAATGGGACATAAGAGAATGAAAGGAAAAATTAAATTAATAAATTTCTTAATAAAAGTATAAATTGGTCTTTATATTCCTTTTTAGATATTCACAAATTTTTTTTATTAAACTAAATCCAACATGGGTTAAAGGAAGAGAATTTATTGGCTCATTCATTTCATGGTTCCTCTCATTTGCGGTTCGATTTCCTTCTCTCTTACGTTTATTGCCCAATGACTTCTGCATTTTTAACAATCTGAGTAGTTTGTTTATTATAATAACTATGGATAACTTATTTTGTAATCACTCCTTATGCTTTGCCTCTATAATTTGATCCCCGAAATCTTTAGCATGTTTTACAATAATGTCCCTGCCAACAACAATATTCCCTCTCCGTGAAACTTCGTCCTTGAGGTCTAAGTCGAGGTACCAAATTAGCAAATCATGGAGAAATTCCCATGAAACATCAGCTGGTGATGCATTAAACCAATGGACGAGAAGCTGCGTCGCAAATTATGGGAATTAATATATATGTGCTAACATTTCTTAATGAGATCAAATAATTATTTTTCCTATCAATCGCGATAGACATAATACCATGTGAAGAAACGTTGGTCCAGCAAAATAATCATTAGGTGCCGTGAACAAGAGAATAACCAGTTATATCACCTTTCTTTTCTTGTTTTGGACGATGAAGAATTGGAGCCGATGAGTACGTTTAATTTCATAAAAGCAGCCGGGCTCTCTGGCTTTTTTGGTAGCAAAAAAGTGAAGAAGCATGATTGCACGGCCAATAAGAAATGAGAGCAAAAGTGAAAGAAGAAAGAATGTACATATGAGTTATTTGATCTTGTAAAGGATGGATCAATCAATATTCCGAAATTCCTAGAAGAATTATACATAAGCCATGAAATATAGCACATCATCATTGTTTTAAGAATCGGTTTGTCCGAATTGTATTTGATTTCTAAGAGTGTTTCCGATTGTCATGTATATATATGTTACATGGAGGCTACACTCGAAATCTTTCTTGCCCTTAGAAATGCTTTCTTTTAGCTTTCAAAACTGAAAGTGAATCTAGTGCCTGTCTGGATCGCTTATAGTGCGGTTGATGGGCTGGAATGATACTGCCAACGACAAATAAACTCAGTGAAGTTGCAAAAAACATAAACCCTAGTCGATGAGGTGGACTACATACACGGAGCATTGTCCATGAATATCAACATATTTAAGTTAGTTGGTCTACAGATCTTCACGATCGATCAGTAATGACTACATCAGAAGTATCCTATTTTTTATCGGTAAAAGTAGAGTAGCAGTAGGAGCAATCTAACTACCGTCCGTTAAGAAATTTTTGGACTTTTTGTGTTCAATTGCAAATATATCAGGTGAACTGAATAATCAGTGTTAACTTTGACACATCAACATAACACCACCAAAAATTTAATTATTCCTGAACAAAGAAGAAGATATTTTGTGGGTAATACACAATTATTTCGTTGTGCTACGTTATGACACATACTCTTGTCTTTGGAATATCAAAATTTTAAGTTTCTCTCAACAGTCCACGTACCATCACACGGTTAAATCTTAGACAATGAAATTATTATGTATTACCCCATATTTATTCCTAGATAGAAGGAAAGTTAAGGAGCAAAGGTAAAGCTGCTAGGGGACAATGAGCTCTCATTTCAAAAGAACGTCATCATGTTGTTTCATGACAGGCAAATGGATGGTTATTATGATGTTCAGGCCATCATCAAGAGAATAGCTGCCGCTGCTGCTGCTCCACTCCGTTGGAATGAAAGTCCAAATACAAGTGTAATACATAAGAGAATTTGGCAAAATATTATAACGATTCAGATATATACTTTTTTATCCAACGATTATTTAGTTATGACAGTAGTCCCGTAAAAGTTTTATGTGATCTCTCAGAAAATTTGATATTTGCCATTAGTAGGAGACTGGAAAGTGTGTCACGTTCTGGCCTGCTACAACATTTACAAGTCCTGAAGTGCCAAAATCAGGAAAAAAATAAGTCATAAAAAATAATTGAACCACTCTAATTAGGACAAATGACACTTTTTTTTTTTTTTTGGTTTCCCACCCGGTGTCCGGTACCCGAAGGCTGGCCGACTAATCCGGATTCGGGGTACTGTCGGGCGGTTTCCCGGGGACCCCTCCCAAGAAGGTCTGCTGCGTTCACAGGGGCTCGAACCCGGCACCTCTGCTTAAGCGACACAAGCCCCTTCCACTTGCGCCAACCTTCGTTGGTGACAAATGACACTTTTAATCCTTAACATTTTGTACTCTTGTTATTTTCATCTTAAATCTTTACTTTCTATCATTCATATCCTCAGTTTTTTGAGTTTTTACCACTTTGGTCATATCATTACTTGTTCCATACAAAAATAAATTTTAAATATAAATATTAATGAAAATTAAAAAATCGAAAAATCAAATGGGAAGTAAGGAGTATAGTAGGACCGTTCCTGATTAAGGAAGTGTTAGTTCCTGGCAAGTGTTCCTCTAAAATTAGAATCATTTTTGCTCAGAATGAATTATGATATTATAATGATTGTAGCCGCCAATTAGTACTAAATCATAAGTATGTTCCAATTTTGAAGGGGGTGCGGCCACCGGCGAAACTTCACTAATATTTTCTTTTTTCTTTACTTTTCTTATTTTCTTTATTTTTAAACATTTCGGCTAAAAAATGAAAACGCTCTAGTGATTAGTACTAAATTTGCTCATTTATCAAATTTTGATTGGTACTTTCTCACACCATATGATGGGGTAAGATCACCTAAGAATTTCTCTACAGAGAGTCTAATCAGTGAGAATCAAACTTAGGTCGTGGATTGAGATTGGTACCAATTATACCAAATCCTCATTTCAAGGTGCAGTTTCCATTTCTGTCGTAAACCTTAGTTCTCATTACAAAGAAAAAACAAATCTAATATAATCCATGACAGAAACGGTGTCGAAGACAGGAACAATGGAGAAGACTTCGAGCCCCGACTTCATCTCCACAAATTTAGCCCCCTCTACTTCTTCACTCGTCTCCATTTCTCTGCAATTCCGATTAATTGATCGATAGACCATCTTCGGAGATCTACCATGCAACAACTATCTTACTCAGCTTATTCACCTTGGTGTTTCGAATCAGATAAAAAGTTGCCGCAGCATTACAAACTCCATCGTGTTCTGCCTTTGTATCTTGCAGCCATGGGTATGTTGGTGACATGTGCACTAATTCTGAGATTGGCTGTACTGGAATAATTTTTGTTTGCTTTCTTCTCTCCATTCACGAACTCAAGGCAGTGCACGCGAAATACTTTGTGCAGTTAATTGATGTCGGAGGTTTAATTCCTCTCAAACACATAACTCTTGTTGAGACCGCTCATATACGTATCTTGCAACTGACGTAGATCCATTGATCTGTTGAATGTTCATGGGCCATATATTTAAATTTCTTATTATTAACTTTTTGTACGATTTTTTAAAATTGTGGATTGGACCCATTAAACGCACCATGTCCTTGATAAATTCTATCTTGGGTCCACTTTTAGACACAATGATAAAAAGTGAAGAATTATTTAAAAAGTAATTTATCTGTCTACCAAATCTCCGACGCGATTGATGAGATGTAGCAACGCTTGTCTTATAGTCTATCCAAAATGGCGACTAATTTCGATGCGCCTAAACTTTGAAATGGAAGTTGCGGAATGCATTCTCGACAACCTAAAATTGGTCCATCTTTGTATTGGAAGAAAATGGTCCATCTTGGCGTGTAGTACTACTTTTTCAATAGTTATCAGATTCATGTCCTTGTCAAGAAAGATGGAAATGGTCCATGAAGACTTCTGGCCATGCAGTGCGGATTTCCATCATGACGTTGTCTTGTTGGCGAGCACGTATTGGCTTCTTGAGAGTTGCCAAATGCGATCATCACTTGGAAATTTTCTGCCGACTAAGTCTTCAATAATTAATAATAGAGAGAAAATTACAATGCGAACGTCGTACATGCCTGTCACTTTCTCGCATCGAGTTTTAAATACTTTAAATTAGTTAAGTGAGGTCTAAAATATTAAATGCGTCCATAATTTAGTTCATTCTGTAACAGATTATTAACTCTTAATAATGTAGCACTAACGATATTGGCGCATGCCACCATTGGCTAACGTGGCAAGTACATGTTACGTTACGTTATCATGAGTTAGCACTACAATATCGAGTGGCTTGTCACGTCAGCAAAATGTGATATGTGCCAATGCCATTTGTGTCATATTATCGTGAGTTAACGATTTTTTACGAACATATTAAGCCAAATCATGGAGTTAACATTTCATATCTCACGTAACATATTTAAAATATTTACAACTGAATGTAAAAAAGTAACGGGGCCGTTGAACTTTTGCTGTGGGTGGGAGCGTCATTTCACTCCGCAGGGCACGCACCTTGTTCCATGAGTGCGGACTGCTGTTTGCCCGCTGCCTATCGATGACTCTTACTTTTCCTACAAATAATTGTTTGCTTATAGCTTTTTTGGTAAATGTTGCTTATATTTTTTTGGTATATTACAAAAATAATATACTAGCTTTACCAAAAGTTTTATATTGGTGTAATAACAATTTTTACAAATAATTACACTAATTTTTGAAAACGGAACGGTTAACGGTGTTAACCATTTACTCATGTGAAATTTAATACCTATGGCATGCGTATATTGGTGCTTATATGTCACGCTTATGTAATATTTTTAACTAAAAATTTAAAAATACAAAAATTTATAATTTTGAAATTTACAAAAGTCTTAAAAAAATTCAAAAAAAAGGGGAAATTTCCCAAAATTATAACAATTTAGAAAAGCTTTCCAAATTTCTAAACGTATTTTTAAGAACTCAAAAATAAAAATTAAGAAAAAATATAAAGAATTTCAAAATACTTAAAAGTTATAAAAATTTATAAAAAAATTACAAATTAAGAAAACATTTCAAAAAAATAAGAAAAAATAAATAATTATAAAAACTGGATAAATATTATAAAATTTTGCTAAAATAATAAAAATTTCATGAAAAATTATTTGTAGAATATGGAAATTTTCAAATATTTATAAAAAGTAGGGAATTGGAATTTTGAAAATTTAGAGAAAAATTTAAACATATATAAACTTAAAAAATAATTTTAAAATTTATGAAAATTATTTAGAAAAAATTTGGAAAATTTCAAATATTTTATAAAAATTAAGAAATATGGAAAAAAAAATATAATATAAAATATTTTAGAATTCTTAAAATTTATAAAAATCTTAAACATATATAAACGTTTGAAAGATTTTTATATAAAAATTATATAAAATTCTAAAATTTTTTAAGGAAACGCAGAAAATTTGTTTAAAAAATTTTGATGGTTTTAGAAATTTATTGAAAAATTTTTAAAAATAGCAAAATTTTCCACGGACAGCTGTTGGTGTCTACTCTGAGCATCGAAGGAAGGAGATGACAAAGGAAATTTTTTGAAGGAGGAGAATCGTCAAACTAACGCACCAGCAACTGGGTTTCAAACTTCATGACCGCTTCCAATGAGTTTTGGCCCTCAAAGCAAGAGCCCCACATCGTCACCATGGACGTGGACGGTCAGACCTTCTAGACCGCGAAGCAAACCCTAGCACCGGCTGACCCCAGTTCCCTCCTCCTCACTGAGCTTTCCGAGTCAAACTTACCCTCCAAAGCGAAGAGCTTTAACCCCAGAGACATGATTTCCGAGTCCGAATTTGAACCCCTCCTCCTGGTAAATTCATTTTCCAACCCATCCAGCTTAATGGCTTCAACATCAAGAAATCACAGCTTCTAATGCGAATCTCACCAACAACATGATAAAACCCAATATCAAGTATGATAAGAATCCCACCAACATGTGAGGAAACCCGTATACGACTAAGGTCTACAGGAACGTGTCCTTATCGAGCTCGAACAGTGGAACTGCAACCCATTGCCTCTAGAGAGGCAAGAACCTAAATATGGTAAAGACATTACAATCAACTATGGAAGGGTTGACTGATAAGTCAGGGTGAACCGCCATGGATGATTTCAATAAGTTTGAATGTTCTAAAAGAATCAAAAAGAATAATAACCCACTCTTACTGATCAATTATCTGAATTAATAAAATACAACATAACGTTCTTGGGTATTTATAGACTTCCAATAAAAATATGAAAGTGGGAAATATACTCTAATAACTACCCTAAAGTTATGGTAAATATAATATAAATATATCAAAAAGATATCTTAAAAATATTTTTATGAATAATTATATTTCCTAATAATAACAAAAATATAACCTCCTAATTTATTCAAATAATAATATAAATATGTATTCGGTTCATAAAGACAAATATAATTTTTTATTTTGTAGATTTTCTTGCCCTCTTTTCGGGTTTCTCTTGTAGCATATCTTGGCTTTCATTCTTGATATTGTTATCTTCTATATGTAGCACGTATACTCTTGAGACTTATCTCTTGAGATCTTATCATTGAACAACCATGGAGACAATTAGTTACCTTCTTTAATTCCGGGGCTAGGATCACATCAAATTCTAGAGCCGAACGACTGCGACCTTCCCTTATAGAATATCTGTTGTTCCGTGTGGATCCCTCCACTCACGCATGGTAGCAAAATTACGTCATTTGATTGGTCATTGGGGAGAAAGTCAACAATATTGACCCCAATCCCAACCATTGATTCGCCACGGACCATCCCGACATTATTGCAGGTATAATGTAAAGTTTTCACATGTACCTCCAAGAGTCTTGAACTCATTTCTACTTAAAAACCTAACGTACGAGTCGAATTTTTTCTGTACTCGATAAACTGACCACGAGCCAGTTATTTTCTTCCGATCTCGAGCTAAATAGGCCACGAGTTCCACATTCAGGCTTGGCGTTGTATGAGTTTAGGATCGACTCTTCTCTGATCTAATGTAAAATTTTCACATGAATCTATAAGAATCTTAAGCCCGTTTCCACCTAAGAGCCCGTTTTCACCTGAAAGCCTGAACTTATAGGTGGTGATACTCAATTCTCTTATAAATTTAAGTTTTTTTATCAACACAGTCGATGTAGGATTTAACTCCCAACGTACAACAATTCTCTTTCGAATAGCTGTAAGTGTGATGTCTGTGACATGCTATGAAACCTTACTTTCAGTTTTATTTTTTTGTCATTCTTGTGATTCCACCTTAAAAGGCTGAATTAAATTAGATTTTATCTTCCAATTTGACTTCTTCATGTATTTCAACTGTATCAGTGGGTACCAAACGATCCTGAAGTCCGAAACCATCATCATACACGTTCACATCATTTTTGAATTTTGAGAATTTTCCTTTTGTTGAGATTGTCTTGCATTAAATTGGATACTCGTGGGACCCGAAGATCTATAGATGAGTGGAAATCATGAATGAAAGATTTATTTTGTTTTGAATTTGAATTATTCTGATTTCTAGTAATCTCATCCCAAATCAGATTGAAATATTTTCTTGGATATGATTTAGGAAATATCTAATACATTTTTTATTATGTTAGATCCTTATAAATAGGACTTAATAGAGTCTTGTGGGTACGAGTGAGAAATTTTGTGAGTGATCTTTCTAACAAACTTTTTTGTAATGCTAGGACGTGAGAATTTGAGAGATCGTATTGAGACTCTTTTATGAGCAGGATTGTAATGTGGCTTGGGTATCGAATCGAGAATATCTGTAAGGTTGTTATCTCCTATTTTGTTCTAGTGGATTGCTTGCTCTGTGCCGTGGATGTTTCCCTCAGGTGAGGGTTAATTGGGCTTGAATCCTAACAAACTAGTATCAAAGCCAATCCTAAAGATGTCAGGAGCGAGATTCAAGGTGGAGAAGTTTGACGGTTTGAACGACCTTAGATTGTGACGCATCAAGATGAAGGCTTTACTTGGATGGAGAAGCAGCGTTAGCCCCAACCCTAGTGATTTCTGAAAAGGGAACTGTTATGGTGAAGGCTTTGAGCATGATTTAGCTCGGTATGTTGAACAAGGTTCTCTGGAAGATGTGTGATCAGACTTTGGCCGCGGAGCTGTGGCAGAAGCTGGAGTCGATGAATATGACGAAATCCCTAACCCACCGATTATACTTGAAGAAGTGGTTGTAACAGTTTAGGATGAGTTCTGACACACCAATAGGCAACCAAGTGGATCTCTTCAATCAGATCGTAATGGACTTCAGTACGTTGATGTAAAGTCAAAAATTCTCTGGGATCACTTTATCAATGTTGGTACAAGTACAAGTATAAGACCCTGGGTGGAATGCTGAAAATCTCAAAGAGAGCATAGTCATGAAAGGGGTGCTGTAGGGAGGACTCTATGTCTTGCAGATAAACGTCGGGACTATGCAGTAGCCGAGTGTGTGACTTCCCAAAAATACTTGAATGATCTCGAGCACGGCTTGTGCAAGGCATTGTGCACCGTTGATAAGATCTCGAAATCCCTTATGAATAAGCTGATGTTCTTTAATAAACCTGTTGTGATCAAGCAGTTTAAGGACAGGATCTGAGAGAATGTGGAGAAACCTTGGAGGAAGGTTGAGTCGGTGAAGACTCTAGGAACTTAGCTTGTGGAGGTAGGAATTGGTAAGTCGGGAATGCCCACAGGAAGACAACAACTTTTACGAGAGAAAAAGTATGCTCAGGACAAACAGAGGAAGCAATCAAGGTCGCTAGAAAAATTGGGCTTTAGGGAGTGGTGATCTTGGAGAATGCTGAAGACATGTCAAAGTTGGTTTGTCAATATTTCAGCTAGAAACTTGCAGGAATACTGACGAAACCCAGTATCTCGGATGAGTCCAAAGGCGGCTTGGACTTGAGCAGTATGCTCACGCAGAGGAGGAACCCTTGATTGGGTTGTGTAGAGCAAGCAAATCCAAGCTCGATGGTGGTTGGCTCGATACAAGCCAAGGTGGTGATTTATTGAGATTGTCTTGCATCAAGCCGGATACTCATGGAATCCGAAAATCTATAAGATAAATGGAAATCATGAAGGAAATATTTTATTTTATTTTTGAATTTGTATTATTCTAATTTCTTGTAATTTCATCCCAAATCAAATAAGGATATTTTTTAGGATATGATTCATGAAATATATGATATCTTTTTTATTATGTTAAATCCCTATAAATAGGGCTGAACGGAGTTTTGTGGGTAAAAGTGAGGAATCTTGTGAGTAATCTTTTTGATAAACTTCTATGTAATGTTAGGACGTGAGAACTTGAGATATCATGTTAAGACTCTTTTCTAAGCAAGTTGTAACAAGGTCCTGGGTATGAGATCGAGAATTTCTATGAAATTGTAGTTTCGTATTTTGATATAATAAATTGTTTACTCTGTACCCTGGAGGTTTTCCCTCAGGTGAAGGTTTTACCATGTATATCTAATATTCGTATTGCTTCCCTTATTTCTCAATTATTTTCGTTGCAGTCACACTCAAAATTCTGGCGTCAACAATCGAACGTGAATCTTAACACCTTTCATAATTACTAGGTCGAACATCTCTCGTGTCAATATAGCCACATGATGGGTTACCCGATTAAAGTTATTGCCAATAATCACGCTTTGGTGATTCGAACATATATGAATGAATTGATACGGGTGAGAAGGATGCGAGTGAAAAGCAATAAAGCATTGAATTAATAGTTGAATGGATTTTTCTTTCCCTTTTATTTCTTTTAACTGTGCTTTTTTCCCCTCATTTTCTGCGGAAAGTCTCCATATTGCAAGCTTGATTCTCGACTCTCTTTCCACGATGCTTGAGGAATATGTTTTAATGTGAAAAAATCTCAGATATTCCTACTTCATAATGATATGATAATAAAGAGTCAATCAAATTATCTTAATTAGAATCTATTATGGTAATTATTCGGATGATTAACATTAATTTACTCGTTTGTCATATTTTTATTGGTGCTAGCTCATACCACATGGTGAGGCAAGATCACCTAATGCTTTCTCGTTTTGATATATATCAAAGATGATGAAGATTTTTTTTTTTCAATTTGTAGAAATTCATCAGGCAAATAAACGAAAAAGCATTTTTAGTCATGTTGCTGAATAGTACGCGCGGTCCCAGCTGGTTAAATATAAGGGTATGCGCAAGTACATGATACATATACTCTGTTAAATAGATTATGGGTAAATTTCAATAAAAATATGATAAGTTTCAGGGTAACAAATTAAGAAATCCTTTGGTTCAGGTTTCAGCACACAGAATACCCAAAACTACTAATTGATTCCAGTTTCATATATTCTGTATGCCGAAACCGGAATCAATTAGCCGATTCACGAGGTTAATTTTAATCATTCATAAATTCTCATTTGAAAACTCAATTCACGAACAGTTTAAACTATTATATTCCTAACTCGATGAACTTTTATTTGAAATAATAACTATGAATATTTGATGAATTCCACATTTCTAAAATATCATTATAATTTAAAATTAATATTAAATAGTACTTAAATATATCAAAAAAATAAAGTATCATCATTAATATTTTCCCAAAAATTAATATCAAATAGTACTTCAATATAATGTAAAAAAATTTAAAATTACACATTTAATTATGATAAAAACTAACAAAATAATAATAATTGAAAAAATTGAAGTAATCCATAGTATAGACCTAAAGGAATAAATAATAAATAGGTTCTAATAAAGTACCTACAATGTATTCGATTTCAATATTTAATAGGATAGAGTCAGATTCAAAATTTAAAAATTTGTCTTACATAGGGTAGGTCTGAGTACTATGAAAAATACAGAGTATCCGGAACCGGATCAACCCTAATTAAATAAATATTAGAAAAAGAACTATTATAAGTTTACAAAGGTAGGTCGATATTCTTTTTTTTCTCAATTAAAAGTTTGGTTTGAATATTACCCATGGATAGCTACAAATTGGGAGAGTTCTGTCTTACTGAAGTGTCCCTAATTCAACTTGAATCAGTTAAAATTAATTTAGTGTTTAAATACCATATGATTTATATAAAAAAAAACAATGAATATTTAGAAAAAGAGTGGCTTGGATGGTTGCTCCTTTTTGACAGCCCAGGATTTGCATGATTCTGATCCCCTATATTTAATCTGAGCCATTCCTTTTTTGTGCTTTTTTGCCACGCAGCAAAATCAAATTAAAGAAGCAAAATGAGCCACGTCGAAAATTTTGAAATTTGAGAACAATTCTTCCTGACCCACGTCATGTCACTTTCGTTATTCCAATTTAATCCTCGCAGCCCATTGGCTTTGCATTCCATCTCATTTTGAGAGAATTATATTGTTAATTCTAAAAATTTATCGTTTTGTATAAATTAGTCATATATATTTGAAAGTTATCGTTTGATTTATAAATATTTAATCTGTTATACTATTAAATTTTATTTTATGATTTATTATTAGATTGCACTAACACTGTTAATTCATCTTATTTTCCCATTAATTCATTTGACCCGGCTTTATTTCACATGAGCTTGCATTTCTTTCGATATAAATATATGATGTGGAATTCAGGAAGAGATGTTAGTGCAGTAGCATGAAATTTCAACTCATAGACAAGAGGGTTACTCACCATGGAAGTTGTGTATTCGTTTATTTCTTTTCATTTTTTATCATTATTGTATTAGTCCTATAGGTCTCTACTGCCACTGAAAAATATGACATGGCATCGAACCGCGTAAAATCAAGTGAACTGGTTCTCTTGTAACCAGCTAAAAAAACTGTCAAATTAGATAATTTATAGCCACAATAGATAAATTGTTGGCATAGACGATTGTTTAATATCTTTAGTGACACGTCGGCAACATACCAAGTGCAAGGGGCAGAATGAACTTAATGTGTAATTGAGAAAATATTTAGGGCAGAAAATACTAATTTAAAACAGTTATTCATGATTTTCATTTAATCATATCAGTACGTCGAGATGCAGGATGTGCGAGTGATATGAGGAGAATCTTATTTTAAGCATTGGTGTTTAATACTGGACACATGTCCCGTGACAGATTACTCTCAGCTGGATGGTGCTGGAGTATGATATGATAGTTTATTTATTTCCTATTGATATTCTTTGACAAAATATAATATAATATTTGCCTCCAAGAAATAGACCCGCTAGCAAGCTAACAATATACAATAGATCATAGCAAGTTCAATTATCCTAGGAGCCGGTATCTATGGATTAATAGTAAGCCTCAAACCATATAATACACCGTCCAGTGAACTATTCAGTTGTTACTGCATCTAACACTATTGATATAAAAAAATGACAATCTATTACTACTTTAAGCAGACCTACTACCCATTTGAAATCACTTTTAAACTTTTCATATTTACCCTTTTGTGTATAATAATCAAAATTTTAATAACCCTTAAATTTGAAATCAAAGAAGGGTAAAAGAGTAATTCTAATAAGTATAATTACGCACTCACATTTTTTCTCTTTTTGTACTTACTCTCATCTATTCTTTCTCCTCACATTTTTTCCATCTATCAAATTATTCTTTTTCTTTCTATTAGGCTACATTTATTTTTTTTATTTATATTAATTATATTTATTCACTCTCCTTATTTATATATTAATTTGTGATTACTTATTTTTATCTTTTATATAATACATATTATGTGTAACATGAATTTCATATTTAGTAATATTTAAGAAGTTTCGCGATTTTCCAATTTCTATGGACACGGTATCTTAAGACCCTTTTTCCGACAGTCTAAAATTTCCGTTCCGACGTGGTTGGTCAATCTTTTAGGTGGGAGAGAGAGAATGAGTTTTAGAGAGAGAAACTCTCTCAACCCACACCTGATGCCTCCTGAAGTCCTGGAACGTGAGAACGAAAATAACAACACGGGGGACGGAAATTCTCGAAGTAGTAAAAGGATAAGGGAGGATCTGAGTATGGCGCCTCCACCAGTGGTACAAAGCAATCACGAACACCCTGTCTCATACCGGGATAAGCTAGCGGGAATTATCCCTGGGGCGTTCGAGGAGGCCTTTAGAATCGAAGATGCCTACGACGATGAAACAGATGATGATATTGGTCCAGAGGTGGAAGATGGCGCACCTCGAGTACTACTAACTAGAGCAGAGAAGCTCAAAATCCGGGCTCCATGGCGTATGTCTCTCATTGTCAAGTTGGTCGGAAGGGCTCTTGAACACGGATTTTTTAAACAAAAGCTGCAAGACTTGTGGAAACCCACAGGAGCAATGGACTGTGTTGATATTGGTAGGGGGTTCTCTACAGTTACTTTCCACAACAAGGAGGATAGGGCACGGGTACTGCGAGATGGTCCATGGTTTGTCAACTTCAAATTTCTCTCGATTCGACGATGGGAGCCGAACTTTAACCCGGAAAAGGCGAGAATGCCGTCTGTAGCAATGTGGGTTCGGTTTCCTCAGCTACCTTTTGAGTACTATAATCCAATTGCTATACGAAAAGCAGCGAACCAAATCGGCCCACTTATCAGGGTGGATAGTTTTACTGCAACAGGATCTAGAGCAAACTTTGCTCGCATGTGTGTTCAAGTGGACCTGGAGAAACCACTTCCCTCTCATATTTGGATTGGAAATAGAAAGCAAAGCCTCCAGTACGAGGGTTTCTCAGCCATCTGCTTCACTTGTGGAAGGATTGGGCACAGACGAGAGCTCTGCCCTACTACTCAAGCAGAGGAGAGAGAAGGAGCAAAACTCTCGGGCCAAGAAAACAGGCCTATGGAGGAAGACGCCTACCACACCGAAGCTCAAGGTGCACCGGTACCGGAGGATAGCGGCAGAGGGCCATGGATGCTCGTCTCGAAAAAGAAATGGCGCCCATCGGAAAAGAAGCCGGCGGCCGGAGCCAAACAGGTTCAAAAAATAGTGACGAAAGATGGAAGAGGAGCTGACATCAGCAAAGGGCCATCAAGGTCAACCTCCCAACGGATAGCACAGAGCAGAACGGACAAGAAGTACAACCAGGGGGAAGGAGTAGGAGACATGGAAACGGAGGTGCTGGAGGGCCCCATGGGCCATGGCCCAAATGACAATGGGTTAGAGGAGATGGACCTTGGAGTTCAAGGCGAGAAACAAATAGCTACTAATATGAATGAGGGAAAAGGGCTGGCTCCAGGGGTAATTCTACCTTTTGAAAATCTGAAATGTCTTAAGAAGGCTGATATTTCATCTCCTAGTGGCATGCCTCCTCTTCGCAAATCGTCAAACCAAACCCTAGTAGAAGGAAACCAACTGGAAGGTAATTGCTCCCATGGCCAGCAATGGGAGGGAGGATCGCCTCACCCGACGCCTAGCCGAAGCTCAACAAAACTTATGGGTAGAGGAATCGCAGAGATGGACCATCAATTTCAGGTCGAGACAGCGTCAGGTAAGAGAGCTACCGATAGTGCTGAGGCCGGTAGGAATTTGTCAACAGCCATACGAATTGGTCCCTCAAGGGATTCGCCCGTGGATAATGATCATCCCCATCAACCTCCAAGAAACCGAAGCCGATCCCCCGAGGCGACAGACAGGGTACGTAGTCCTCGTGACCGCGCCATTACCAATGTTCGAAGCTCCATCTCCGCAAAACATGTGGCGGACGGTGACAGCAACAGCCTTGCGGGACCGACAATTTCACCAACCAATTCCGCTGTCATCAACATTATGGAGGGCGTCGAATCCGCTGGTGAGGGAGGTACACATACCGGAGACACAATGGCGAGAGACATTGAGGGGAGTTCTAATATTCCTAGCCGAGGGGAGGAGATTGGTAAGACTTGTGACGAGGAGAGAATCATGGGCGGGGATATTATACATCCGACCCCTACGACCTCAAAGGATGGGAGAAAGGGGGTATCACCTCAGTTATGAGCATCAGGCATGGCGGCCTAGGCCAGACAGCGGTACGAGAGGAACTAGCAGTTTAGTAATGGATTTGCCTATCACAAACATTGCAGAAACAAGAGATCGACGGAACCAAAATCTCATGATTTTAGCTTGGAACTGTCGTGGCCTGGGCAACGACGATGCCATTGGAGCGGTCAGGGATCTCATCGAGGCTCACCATCCAGATATACTGATCCTCACAGAGACCCGTGTACCAGCGGAACGGATAGACAGGGTAGCGACAAACCTCTATTATGACACACATTTAGCCACGGAAACAATCGGATACCGAGGGGGTATACTCATGCTATGGAACTCAGAGGCTTTGGAGATCACACCTCTCGGCTCAACCGTCCAAGAGATTCATGCAAGGGTCCAGGTAAAATCCTCTAAACTCACTTGGTTAATTTCTGCCATATATGCTAGTCCTAGGGAATCAGAACGTATACTCTTATGGGATAACCTTGAATATGTTAGTACTAGTCACAGACTACCTTGGCTAGCCATAGGAGATTTTAATGAGGTCTTATGTACTGATGAGAAGCTTGGTGGAGTCCCGGTTGATTTAGACAGGGCTTTGAAGTTTGCTTCGGTTCTAAATAGTTGCACCTTTCTTGATCTGGGTTTTACTGGTCCTAAATTCACCTGGACAAATTTGCGAAATAATGGTGGACTTATCCAGGAGAGACTAGATAGGGCAGTAGCTAACCCAGAATGGAGAGAAATGTATCCGAATGCAGAAGTGTCTCACTTGGCACGGACGCATTCGGACCACTGCCCTATATTACTTAAGACCGAACCCCCAAAAGACCCTTGGAGGCCCAGACCTTTTAGGTTGGAAACAATGTGGTTAAGGCACCCATCCTTCCCCAAACTAGTTGAAGAAGCATGGATGGAGGGGAGGCACAGATTGCAATCAGCAGTGGTATCCTTTCAAGAAAAAGCTGTACAATGGAACAAAGAAATTTTTGGGAATGTGTTTTTTAGAAAGAAAAAGGTAATGGCAAGAATTTATGGGATTCAAAAGAAACTAGCTGTCTCTCCCTCCCAATTCTTGGTGGACCTAGAAAAGGAGCTTAGGAGCGAATACAAAGAAATTCTAGAACAAGAGAGAGATCTTTGGAAATTAAAATCCAGGACTAGCTGGCTTTTAGAAGGAGAAAGAAATACCCGCTTCTTTCACATTACGACCCTTGTGAATAGGAAAAGGAATAGGATTTCTGGGATAAGGAATGAGGTGGGAATGTGGCTCACAGACCTTAACAGCCTGCAGGACCACATTAACCAATTTTTCATCTCCTTATACTCAACTGGAGGCCATATCCAGGAGCTGGATCAAATTTTTGGAGGGATATCTTTTAGACCCTTACAAGAAGAGGCGAGAAATGAGCTAATGAAGCCTGTAACCACCCAGGAGATTCGGACTGCACTGTATAGCCTAAAGCCTATGAAATCTCCTGGACCGGATGGACTCCACCCGGTATTTTTCCAAAAACATTTTCACATTGTGGGAGAGTCCTTGGCACAGTTTGTGCAAGATATATTCAATGGTGGGCGGTTCCCTGAGGGAATCAATGACACTCTCTTGACTCTTATCCCAAAGTGTCAATTCCCGGAAACAATTACTCAATATCGTCCTATTAGCTTGTGTAATACTAGCTATAAGGTGGTAACAAAAATCCTTGTCCGGAGAATGAGACCTTTTTTGGACGACTTCTTTTCACCTTTTCAATCGAGCTTCATTCCGGGTAGACGGGCGGCGGATAACGTCGTCGTCTTACGGGAAGCGATGACTAGGTTGAATCGGAAAAAAGGTGCAAAAGGCTTAATCATTTTAAAACTCGATTTGGAAAAGGCTTACGACAGATTGGAATGGTCGTTTATAGCAAGGGCTTTACGAGCTTTTTCATTCCCTGAAAATTTTATAAGTTTGATCATGGAATGCATATCCTCTTCAAAATTCTCAGTGTTACTAAATGGGGGAAGACTTGAGCAATTCAAACCTTCACGGGGAATTCGCCAAGGCGACCCAATTTCCCCTTACCTTTTTCTAATCTGCATGGAATTTTTATCGACCCTGATTGAGGATGAGGTCCAGAAAGGGGAGTGGAAGGGAATCAGAATTTCACGAGAGTCATACTCAATTTCCCACCTCCTCTTTGCCGATGACATCTTGCTATTTGGGGATACGGATGAAAGCACTATCTTAGCAATCAAGAGAGTTCTTGAAAGTTTCTGCAAAGCCTCGGGGCAGTGTATTAGTACACAAAAATCCAAACTTATATTTTCAAAAAACACCCCTCGAGTCATACAAGAAAGAGTACAAGGGATATTGAATATTCCAATGGCGAGCTCCCTAGGGACGTACCTGGGGATCCCGATGGACAAAAATCTTTCCCGAGCCTCCTCGTTTAACTCCCTGATTGACAAGTTCAAACAGAAGTTAACAAGTTGGCAAGGGAAATATTTGTCAACTATGGGTCGGGTTACTCTAATCAACTCGGTGTTGAATTCTCTACCCACTCACATAATGCAGTGCACCATGTTGCCCCAGAAGGTATGTTCAGCTCTGGATCGTATAAACAGAGACTTCCTTTGGGGATCATCCGATAACCAAAGGAAACTACATGCTGTAAATTGGGAAGTGGTAACAAGCCCAAGGGAATTGGGTGGACTGGGTATTCGTAAAACAGAAGGACGGAATCTAGCTCTCCTTGGAGGCCTAGCCTGGAGGGCCGCCAGGGAACACCGTCCATGGGCACAACTTATGAGGTCAAAATACTTGAGCCGGCAGGAGAGATCGGCTAGCCAAGTGAATTCCTCGAATCAGGCAGCTCTCATGTGGGGGGGCTACCTGTGCCAGTTGGGGACTAAGTGGGTTATTGGCAGTGGTAGGGATGTGCAAGTATGGACCCATGCGTGGGTGGAAAATAACCCACTACGCAATTTGATCCAAGGCCCTCTAACAAGGGAGGACTTCTCCCAGCGAGTGGCCGACATAAGAGGCCTTGGAGGGGAGTGGGCCTTTGAGAGACTTTCTTTCGAACTTCCTCCCGATATACGGGGCCGAATTTTGGGCACTCCAACAAGTATTGCAAGTGATTCCCAGGATATCCCTATATGGATGTATTCCTCAAATGGACATTTCTCCATGAAGTCTGCTTACTTGCTAGCTTGTGGGTGGGACCCAAATCTGAAGGATGAGGGATGGATGTGGATTTGGAAAACTAGTACACACCCACGAATCCAATACCATCTATGGAAGTGCTACCATGGAAAGTTGTTCACATCGGCCCACCTAGCGCACCGGGGTATCCAAATTAACCCAACATGTGCGATCTGCAAGGCACATGATGAGTCCATTGAGCATCTCTTTAGAGAATGCCCAGTAGCCATGAAATTTTGGCAAGAGCTTGGAATCCCCAAGTCAAAAAGGGCGACCTTTCGAGCACCTTTCAAGGAATGGGTTCGGATTAATTGCCTAGCTTATGAAAATCATTCATTGAATATCCCCTGGAGATTCATCTTTCCACAGGCCCTATGGCTATTGTGGAAACAAAGGAATGAAGGAGTGTTCAATAAGGCAAAACCGAATGTCACACTTCATGATCTATGTCTCCAGCGAGCAGCAGAGTATTACGCTATGTCCATAGCTCCGGGGAAAGAAAGGAAGAGACAGATACTTGTGGGATGGAGCCCGCCCTCTGAGGGTTTTTTTAAGCTAAACACGGATGGCTCGGTTTCAAATAACCCGGGTAGGGCTGGGGCGGGGGGACTCATTCGCGACCAGCATGGGCGATGGATTGGTGGTTTCGGGAAACCTCTTGGCGTCACGAATAGTTTGATGGCAGAGGGATGGGCCCTGCGGGAAGGGCTACGCCTAGCACGAAGATTGGGCATCCAGAAATTACACATAGAACTGGATGCCAAGGTATTGTTTGATCTCATTTGGGGTGAATCTTCATCGAATTTGCACTTACAGCACCTTATTTCTGATTGCAGGCAACTGTGCAGCGAATTCAGGGAGTGTCGATCGAGCCTGATCTACAGGGAAGCGAATGAGGCGGCAGACTTTTTGGCGAAGAAGGCCCGAGACGAGGTATCCACTGATTGTGGAATTTTGTACTGGGAGAATCCTCCTCCTGACATATGTAATATTTTGATGGCAGACTATATTGGAACAGTTTATCCTAGGTTCGCTAGGAGTACTACTATTATGTAATGACGCTTTTCTATTATTAATATAACTACCCCTTCCTACCAAAAAAAAAAAAAATTTCCGTTCCGACAGTTTCCTCTTTTCTTCGGTTAGCTACAGGTGCTGCAATCACACGCATACCGGACCATGTGGCGTTTGACTGGGGCCAACTCCCGATTTGATCCTCACCGTCTACATAGATCCAATCACCCACGACTTCCCTCCATATCTCCACCAGGTTGAAGCCACGTCAGCGAAGCAGCCCAGGCACGTCCAGCTAATAAGGAAATCCCAAAAATTCTTTCTCGTCAACGTCGACGTTGTCCACGAATTTAACCAAAAAAAAAAATCGGAGTATGATCTCGGCCGTTGGATTGTGGGACCTGTCGCGATTACGCATTGACTGGTTAACGTAGCACTGCATTCTTAAGATCCTCTACGATTTACTTGAAAGTTGTCGACCCAATTTCTAAATCTGTCCAGGATTGTTATTGCCCCGCATCGAATTTGCTATAACATGGGGGTGAATGCATACATAACTGCACTAATTTAGGCTGCTCTTCTTACCACAATTCACTGCTTTCACGAATAAAATCAAGAGGTGCGGAAGATCTACTCCTAAAAAAAATGAAATTTTATACATATTTTTATTTAATTTTATCTATATTTTATTTTAAGTATTTTTTATTAAATTATCTTAATTCCTCTCATTGTATTTATCTTATTGCTCATAAAATTTTTAAATCCGTTCCTAACCATCTTCTAATTTTACCTTTTTAAATAATATTCTACAAGTAATTGACATGGATCATTCGTGTGCAGGCTATTGAATTGGAGAAATTCTTAGATTATTCCACCTCATCACGTTGTATGAAAAAATATCAACTAAAATTGGACCATTTAATTACCATTTAAGATTTTACAAGCTGTTTCTCAATCTCTTCGATAAACTCAAAGGAAAATTGGAATTGTTTCTTAATTACGGCACCCAAAAAAAACTAAAAATATTTTCCTGTTCTCTTTACTAAGAAAATCTTTAAAAAAATCCCTCTTATTAAATGATATGGTAAAAATTTTTTATTAATTTTATTCACTTATAATAATTTAATTAATATTTTTTACATTATACGGAGACTGAGAGGTATAACAAAACAAAAATTCGCTCGTTGTTGGATTAGATCAACAGGTAGTCCCGGATTCAGCAGATAACTTACCCGCATACCGTGTCTGCTTCTCTCTCTGTCATAAAATCTCATCAGTGGTTTCGCTCTCTTCTCGTTTCTCTCGCCTCCATTTCTTTTCTTCCTTCCTCTGTTCTAAACTCTCCTCGTTTCCCTCTCTTCCTCTCTTCTTCTCTCCCCGCGATTCCCACCGTCTTTGCGGCGGTGCTGATATCGCCCCGCCCCCACCGAGCGGTTACCGCGATGGCATCGAGGGCTGCGGCGGCGGCGGAGATGGAACCGCTGACCTCTGGGGCGAGCAACCGTATAATTCCGATCCTCAGGGCCCTGCAGCGTTCCCTGGTCTTTGTCTACACGCTCCTCTTCTCTCTCATTCTCTTCCTCCTTCCACGCCATCGTCAGGCACGCCGCGTTT
This sequence comes from Lagerstroemia speciosa, assembly GCA_037672795.1. Classification (NCBI taxonomy): domain Eukaryota; kingdom Viridiplantae; phylum Streptophyta; class Magnoliopsida; order Myrtales; family Lythraceae; genus Lagerstroemia; species Lagerstroemia speciosa. The sequence goes on along the minus strand of CM075298.1, from coordinate 12,044,382 downwards.
CCTCCTCGAAGCTGAGGAAGCGCGAAGAGGAGGACACTCTCCGGAGGAGAGCCCTCGCCGAGGGACTGGAGATGGTGTTTGGCGACTGCGGAGCAAGCCTCTGCCGTTGGGAGACGTACCTGTTCTCCGGTGTGAGGAGGAACGCCCTTTTCTGCCGATCGTGGTTCCCCGTGTCCGGTCAACCCAAGTGAGTTCTCCGTTTGAATTTTGTTGTTCGACGAGCATAATTAGAGCTTGATTGCGTCGATATTTCCTCAAATGTGGCGAAATTCCGTGTGCCGTAGACTAATAATTCTCAACAAATTGATGGTTTTGCATGCTAAATGAATTTACATAAGTTGCCTTGAAGATTCATTACATTCCTTTGATCTGGGCAATTTGTTCCCCGGCATGCAAAACTGTTTGGTTTTTGGATTGCAATTTTGTCCTCGGGTCATGTACTGGTGGTGTCTATTAGACACAGAAACAAACTGGTGGTCGATGAGCTATATCTATCACGACGTGTAGGTTCTGTTATCTGAGATTCTTTTTCTTTTTCCTCGTCCATTTTTCCGATTATTAATTCTTCTGTGTCAGTGCATAGTTTCCGCTTCATGTTGCTGATACCTGTATGTGTGTTTAAGTGATTGAACTGAGACAATTCAGGTATATATATTCAGCATAATAGCACTCTTGGATTTTGAGTTTTCTTCAACTTTTGCATGATGAAGATACTAGTCTTTTAAAACTCACCTGTTGGAATGACTTTGAGAAAGGCTTCCAGACCTCTTTTGAGTTGTATCTGGTTTATACAAACATTGGCCCATCAAGCATATGATTTCTTTGATGCTGGCCACTAGCATTCTGAGTTCGTCTGAATGAATTATATGGCTGAGCTTATCAGTTTATCTCTATTCTTAATCTATGTAAAGAATCAGGGCTGCCTTTGTTCTGTTTCAAGTTTTCTTCTTGTGGCGACTAGTAACTGCTTATTTCTCTCAGGGAAGTTTTCTCATTGAATTTTGGCTGCTTGTTGCTTATAGTAAGTCCTCAAATCATATTTTGGTGATAATCTGTGTTACATCCTGTAAAATTTTCGAACTTAATTATGGCACACCAGGAATGTTACTAGAGAAAATGAATAAGGTGGTTTGGTGCTGCATGGCCTGCGATATTTTCTGTCTCTCCTGCCCACTGATCTTTAGCATGTACAGTTTGTTTTCCTTGCTGTTGTCTTCACACTGTTGATCGTCCAACTTCTATCACAAACCCCTCTCTCTCTTTTATTGCAGGGGTATTTTGCTCATAATACACGGCCTGAATGAGCATGGGTATGATTTATATCTGAAATCTCAATATTTATCCATCTTCCTGACCAGCTCATTCTTTTAGTTATTCTTCTCACTTTTATTCTTGGAAATAAACAGTGGAAGGTATGCTAATTTCGCAAAGCAACTGACCTCATGCAACTTTGGCGTGTATGCAATGGATTGGATTGGTTAGTCATTTGAGCCTTAGATTATTCTTCTCCTCTCATTTCAGAAGCTGAGGTTTTAACTATCATGCCTGAAAGGTTCAGTTCTTCCGGGAACTGTTACTTGAAGTAATATCAAAATTATTGCTCCCTTGAAGAATTTGTTTGGTGAATTCATCACGTGTGATGAAGTTGATTAATTTAATGCATTTTTCAGCTCACAAAAGTGACAAAGGTAGTAATTAGTACTGTCTTACTGATTGTCTTGCATCCTTTGAAAATAAACTCCACTATTTATTCAGTTGCTTTTATGATAATAAATAGGCCATGGCGGAAGTGATGGCTTGCATGGATATGTTCCTTCACTCGATCATGTCGTTGCCGATACTGTGAGTATCTGTTTATAATTTCATATCATAAAGCACTTCATCCTTTTTTACCATGTTGGGGTTTTCACCGGGGGCACAAGTAGTATTTCTATAAATCACTTGCCATTAAAGACTATATTGTCAAACTACAGTTTTCATATTTCTACAGGTCTCTTTGCTATAGTATATCGTGTATCCTTGGCCCAGCTACTCTTCATGTCTACTCACTATAAAAATTATAACTTGTAGTTACGTTATCTAATATTGCATCTGATCTTTGCAGCAATGCCAAGATTGGTATATCATTCCATTATGTTTGGAGAGGTTCAATATGCGTATGGAGAAAATAACAGGTCGCTTTTATTGAATCTGAAAATCAGACAATAAAACTACACTTACCTTTGGGATTTATGTTTTTATCAAAATTAGCTCAAAAGTAACCTCATAAAAATCCAAAACAGCAAAGTTTTGAAGTGTAAGCAAGAGCTTGGGGTAAAAGCGAAGTGTTTCTACAAACTGAAACTTGAGTTTGATGAATCCAGAATATGTCAACAGAAATAAAAAAGTGAGAAATGAAACAGTTCTTCAGTGTTATCATATTTGTATTCTTTTCACCACCTGCCATCGCAAAATCCCTTGTCTTTGTTGTTGTGCGGATGGCAAATGTTTAAATTTCTTATTATACAGCGCTTATGAATTGTAATTTTTTACACAATATGCTTTATTTCTATGTATGGGTTTGGAGGAGGGGAATGTTATCCTTATAGAAGTGGTAGGATAATGCGAGGAATATGTCCCACTATTTTTCTTCTAACTTGTGCACTTCCTCAAATATTCAAGGATGGAAGGATTCTAAGGAAAACGAAACTCAAGAAAATGTCAAAATGATTGTTTTCATATTTTTATGTGTTTATTTCGTCTAAAAAGATATCGGAATCACGTCCACCGTTTTCTTTTTTCCTATATTCTAGTGGAGTATTTCCTTCTGTTGTGCTCACTATTATCATCCAAACAAGAAGTATCATCTTCCAATGCTTCCTTTTTTTCCATTGTTTTCCTCTCTGTTGGTTAGACACATGTGAGCAGAACAGAGACCTCTTGCATCTATTGTGAATATTTATACATGTAGTTTTCATTAAGTATTACATTTGGCGACCTTGGTATGCATAGCTAAAAGCATCCATGCAGTATTCAATTCACTGGCAAAGTGATCTGTTTATGTCATTGTTGGAACAGGCGGCTTTCCTTGAGAAGATTAAATCAGAAAATCCTGGAGTTCCATGCTTTCTCTTCGGGCACTCCACAGGAGGGGCGGTGGTTTTAAAGGTAAAATTATTATTATTTTTCTTGTGAAATAAATATCTAAACAATAAATTATTTAACCATTTGAAAGTAAAATATTTTATAAAATAAAGCTAAAATTAGTGTTATGCACTGGTGTGATTCCTCTATTTGGGGCCAGTTCACACTTATGACACTGGAAGACTAATATTATCCATATTTTTGTTAGGCTGCTTCCTGTTCATATGTTGAAGAGATGCTGGAGGGCATCATATTAACTTCACCTGCTTTGCGTGTCAAGCCTGCACATCCGATCGTTGGGGTACGTATTTTATCTTATAGCGGATATTGTGGCTGTAGCTGGTTGAATTGGAAGCTGTTTTATTAGCTATAGATATTTTTCTTCTTGAAAAATAGGGAGATAGCATTTTGATTCTGATTTTCCTATGTCCGATCTCAAGGTAATGGTCACTTCTGTTTCAGTAAGGGTCCCTGATGTGGTCCTTCCATAACCTTTTGAAACTATTTCTGTTAGGAATTCTCAAATTAGACAGATTTCATGTTGTGCAGAAGTCTACCATTTCCTTTTCTTAAAAGAATTTCTGGATGCTATATTTTCTTTACAAGTTTTCTGTCTGCGGAAAGTGATATTCAGATTCTTTTCTTTGACAATCTTTTATTTATTCTCATTTTTTCCAATTTCTTTTCATTCATGTTATTGCAAAAGAGAGCAGAACCATCACTTTTTTTGGTGAATTTTTCCTATAATTCATCTTGCCGTGTTTTTTAACTAGACAGATGAAAGAGCTTGCCCCTAAATTCTTCCAACATTTTACTCAGGTGGTAGCTCCTCTGTTTTCTCTGTTAGCTCCACGGTTCCAATTCAAGGGTGCTAACAAGAGGGGGATCCCTGTAACGAGGGATCCCGTGGCCCTAAGGGCCAAATATGCTGATCCTCTGGTCTACACTGGGCCGATACGGGTCCGAACAGGCCATGAAATATTACGGATCTCTTCTTACCTGATGCGCAACTTCAAGTCAATTACAGTCCCATTCTTTGTCCTTCATGGGACCGCAGATCGGGTCACTGACCCGATGGCCTCTCAGGATCTCTATGATGAGGCAGCCTCAGAGTTCAAGGACATCAAGCTCTATGAAGGGTTCCTGCACGATCTCCTGTTCGAGCCTGAGCGGGAAGAGATCGGGGGGGACATTATTAATTGGATGGAGAAGAAGCTGAGCTGGGGCACGAGGGAGGTGAGAATTCAATGAAACTTAACCCACCCAAATCGGTGCAAGTTTGAAGTAATTATTAACACAGCTATAGAATCAGTATATTGTTGTGGTACAATGATCCTCGAGTTTCGCAATATAACGTGTCCTACTGTCCAGGTTATGGTTGTGGGGTGGGTGGGGGGGCTGGAAATTACCATTTCCCATTTATCCGAAAGAATTGTTTATTCATGTTCATCCCGATTTAAGGAGCATGGATAAATGTGTGGATGTTTGTGAATAGGTTGGCTTGGCGTACGTATAAACAGACTAGATAAATGCCTTAATGGTTGTTTGCTGGTTTTTTTCACATCGATACATTCAGGCTATGTATGATACCGCACGGCTGTCTTGCTGTTTTTTCGTCCTTGGTCTGGTATCGCTACCAAACAATAACAGGTAGAATTTGCCGCACGAAGTTTAAGACTAAGACTTTGTAATTTCATGTGCTTAAGGGATGAAATGTAATGTTTTTCAATTTTGCTTAACATACAATCTTACATACTCCTATTCATGCAGAGAGTCTTTAATTGAGCGAACATGCTCCGTAGGTAATTTTGACACGGTATATATCCGTCAATTAGAATTCACAATATATATACTTATCCAATTATAGTTTATTATTTATTATAATTTTTTAAAAATATATTTTAAGAAAATTTTAGAATTTAATAATGGTATCGGTATAATTATTAATTATATATTAAATTTTGATTAAATAGATATTTCATATTATTATTGTCACGTGATATAAGTACTTCACTGAAAGACTTTCTTGTATATGTGTGTCAGTCTTCAAGTGCAAAGACAAATACACGCCAATGCTTGCATCACGTTTCATACATGTTCTAGTTCTCTCCAATTTCTTAGGACATAAAATTATTGGGGTATTTGGTTGGGGGAATTCGATGAGAAATAGAATAGGGAATTCTTCCCCTATGGAATTCTGTCGAGCCAAACTACGGAATCCTGAATATTTATTCCGGTCAGGAATAGATATCCGAAATAGATGAGAAATGATAATCCTCATAGCTGATTATGGAATAGTTATTTCTTACTCGGACTAGAAACAAAATGACCCGATTGTCCTCAATTACTATTCAAATTTTCGACTTCTCCTATTCCCTTGCCCGTGCTTCTCTCCTCCGACGACCACATCTCCGACAAGCACAAAGCTCGATCTGTGAGCCTCCCTCGAACCCCCTCTATGGTGAACCCAATCAGCCCTAACCCCGAGCCTCCCCTAGCTATCCAACCGCTCAAAGCACAGTGAAGCATCATCATCCCAATCGCCATGGGGCCCAATTCGCGAGCCCAGAGGATCGAGCCATTGGGGGTTCATGAACGAAGTGGTGGGTCAGCTGTGCCTAGAGGTTGTCGGAGCTGTGGCATATGGGTTCGGGTGAGTGCCCTAGGTTCGCAAGAGGAAACACCGGAAGGTATGGGAAAGCAAGTAGTGGCTCGCAAGTCATCTGGTTCGGGGGTTCATTGGTCCACGGGGCTTGGGGTTTTGGGAGTTTGGAGGAGATGATGAAAACTTTTAAATATTATAATACTTTTTTAACATATATTAGGGATAATTTTATCTTTGTACATTCTAATCTGTATCATTTTTATTTCCTTTAATAAAATAAAAATATTTTTATTCCTCATTTAATTATATTAATCATTTATTCCTTTGAGTAAATAGGCAATGTCATCCCTGGAGGATGCATTGTACATCAAATTTATTATTTTTCTTATTTTGTACATCTAATATTATTTTAAACATTAATTAGATTTTTTGAAAATCAATTTGATCCTCCTCAATATCAATATTATCCTTATTGCATTTGAACATTAACTTAGTCATTTTTGTACATCATATAGGTCCTTCCATTCTACAACCATTTATTTTCAAAGAAAAAGTTATTGAATATCAAATAGGTTCTTCCGGGTATATTTTTACTACATTTCAATATTTAGTCCTTCATCCTTGAGAAAAACCAATGAATATCAATTTCGTCATTCCGTCAATAAATATCAATCAATCTCTTTCTCTCTTCCCCTCATCATCAAACTACTCTCGACCATTCTCCATTTTCTCAAAGATTATCACCATGTTGATGAAGGGGCATTGAGGAGCTTGAAGGCATTCCTAACCACATATTTGCCTGTAAAGCTGGAGGTTCTGAGTATTACCATGTCGAGAAAACAAGAATTGAGAAGTCTACTTTGGATACTCATATCTTATCTTACATGCCCTCAAATTTGTGATTTTAGTGCCATTTGAAAACCTTGGAATGCATATTATAGTTTAGAAATAAATAGAAATTAAAATGTGGATAAACTAGTCTAAAACATTAACATAAAATTTGTAAATCATGAAAAATTTTGTCAAATTTTCAAATGTAATAACTCAAAAAAAGTTTAACAAAATTGAGTTTTGTAAAATCTTATGGGTTCCTGGAGTTATGTGCAATTTATAGATGTAAGGACTTTAATTTTAAAAAAAAAAGGCCTTTACAAAAATTTTTCATTAAGTTTTTTCTCTCTAACTTGATGAATATATGAAATTAGATCCCTCAGTTCTCTTGGCCTTGGTCGAGATTTAAAGCCTCTCGACGATAAACGATTCAAATGGAATGGTTATTCTCTCTCGAGGCTCCCTTTCACGAACGAGCAAACATTCATGCAAGTCTCATCTTTCTCTTTGATCTCCCTTCAATGAGCAAGCATTTACACGAGTCATCTAATCTCTATCCACCATTTTCATGAGAGAGGTGGTAGTGACCGGGGAAGACAAAGAAATGAGATGGAATGATGGGTGAAAAAGGTGTGAATGATATATGTTCATGTGTATTGGGGAGGGGGGAGAGAGAGAGAGAGAGAAGTAGGAGTAATGGGGGGAGAGGGAGGGAGGTGATAGTGATTGAGGGAGAAAGAGAAACAGGAATGATGGGGAGAGAAATGTGAGAATAATGTGTGTGAATATGTATTACAGAGGAGATAGAAGGGTGAGAGTGATGTGGGGAGGATTGAGGGAAGGAGAGGGTAGGAGGGGGGATGAAGTGTATGCATATTTGTTGAGAGAGAGTGGAAATGATTGGGGAGAGGGGAAAGAAGAGTAAAAAGTCTTTGAAATGAGTAAATTTTAAACTCTCCGTAATTTATTTGAAAGTCATATTTTTATCATTTTAATATCGTTATCATTCGGTTAATATATTAGATGAGATTAATGTAAATAGGGACTAAATTGATGTTTGTAAGGACTTAATTGATGTTCAAGAGATATAATTGATATTTGGGATGACCTAATTGATGTTCAAGAGAACAATATTAATATATAAAATTTAAAAAATAAACTTAATGTAAAACGTATCTGTAGGGAATGAGATCATCTATTTACTCTATTTCTTTTCTTTATCTATTTTACTCTGTGTATATATTTTATTCGGCTAACCAATCGTAATATCTATTTATATTTCCTGTCTACTATTTTTCATATCTATTTTAATTCATATTATTTACTTTGCAGCGCCTCTAACGAGCCGTCAGCGTAAGGTGGAAGAGAGACCGGAAGATGTCGTACCCAGTCTATTTTCACGCAACAAGTCATAGAACAGAAACAGGGCATGTTTTGCTATTCGTATTTTGCAATTACAGAAAAAAAAAAGGGATTTTGCTAATGCTGAACAAAATGGACGTAAAAAGCACTTTTTGCATCCATTCATATGGTAAAATTTTGCTTTTAATTCTTGAATTAAAAAAATATTTTATAAAATTAATTAACTCCCAATAGTTAGTTTAAGTAAATAGAACGCGCGCACGACTTATATAAAAATCTGTAAGGTCAATCCTCATGAGCACGTAATTCTCAGCAATACCACCCACAAAAGTGTTTTGAAAATTTAATAGGATAATCAAAAACAGCAAAACTAATAAATGCCCAAGACCAAAACCAACAAAAAAAATATTATGACTAAAACTGTGAAGCAATTTGGAAGCGAAAGCATTACTACTGGGCACTGTCTATAGCTCAGTCCCCTCCCCCCTTCTACTTTCTTACCCACGAGAACTCTATCTATGATGACCCTCAAGGAGAAAGTTTCTAGTTACGTATTAATAATGACGTGATATATCTGTTTAATTAAAACTTGACATGTAATTAATAATATACAGATATAATTATCATATTCTAAAGTTTCCTTAAAAATATAAAAGTACCTTAACAAATTGTGAACTCTAATTAGATAAATACATAAATGAAGAACGGATGTATCATATTAGCATTGCCTATGTTGTACATCGGCTCCATTTATCAGCTCATAACTTAGGAACCCAAGCCCACTTCATGACTTAGGAACCCATGCCCACTTCAGCCCATGAAGACTTTCATAAGCCCAATAACTATTTTATTATTTTTTTTGCATCATTATCAGACTACCCCATGTATTTATCCATTCCCCATTTTATTGTATTTTTCATTTCACAACACATTGCCCCCAAACCCACCGAACAGAGACAAAGAGAGAAGAAGAAAAGAGTTTGACGAGAAATGGGCAAGGGAAATAGGAATAAATAAGATTTATTTTAAATTTAGTAGATTTTATTACTTAATAGTATATTATAATTAGTATGATTTGGGTAGAAAAGTAAGGTTAATAGGATATGTAAAAGTTATAGGATTGATCGTGGTAGAGTAGACTAAACTCCATAAGTATTTTAAGATTATTTTTATTTAAATACATATGTGAATATATGTACACACACTAATATTTAATATGATAAATATAATAGGGATTGAAGAGACGCAGAATAAACCTCCTGAAGACCAAGATCGGTGAAAAATCAACTAAAAAATGGTTGTGAGTACTTTTTTCCATTGTAGAATAATTTATATAAATTATTATATGGTTAAATGTAATTATTAATTTACTTACAAGTATAATATACTTAGTATATTGTACCAAAGAAATACATAGGTATATATAAATATATTTGTGTATGGTAATAGAGAAGTATATGTTATTATTGGTTATTTTTGAATTAATGCATCATTATACATTATTTATTGTGTTTGTAAATAGTCATGGTAATCGCTAACTCGATGGATTAAAAATGTGCAAGAAAGTAAATAAAAGTGGAAAGAGAGAGTTTTAGATTACTATATTGGTCTCCAGCAGAATATAAAATTAAGATAATCGGAAAATGCTCTTACCGTCTGAGGATAATGGATGGCATTCGCGGGAGTCTGATGTGTAGATGGATGGCATTGAAAGATTTGGTGAGAAAAAATTTATATTGATTAAGTCACGGGATCACAATATCATCTGAGAGCAGAGTATCAATGTCGTTATAAAATTGTCACAGAGGAAGTGTGATCTCATGACTATTGTTTATTGTGCTCGATTCTTTGCATTGCATATATGGTATTGTTGAGCATAATTATTAATGTTCTTATTGTGATGTGAATATATATATACACAAATTACTAAGAATTTTGTTTATAATATTATTTTCTTTTAGAAATTTGTACGCACTAAATCCGCAGCTCACCCATTACAGCATTTTAGATTTCTAATTGTTGACATTAGGTGTGTGCATAATTTTCTTGAATAGTGTAGCATTAGATGGATCAGCAGGGAGCACAACCAAGTGGCGCACAGGATTGGTCAATTCAATATGCAGGTGTCCAAGTTCATGGTTTGTATGTAATGTCGACTATTACCTTTGTAAACCAATTTTAAAGAAAGCTGATACAATTTGTTTATTCATAAAAAAAATAATAATAAAACTATAAAGCAATGCAAAATTGAGGATTGGATTTTTGTTACTATGATATTTCTTAAAAGCAGTTCGTTAAATTTTTATATCAATAAACTAAATTACTATAAATAAAACATAACTTACAGAAGGGAGGTAGCTGATTCATGTGGGTACCTCTAAAAATTGCAACATCAATGTATAATTGGTCTCTCCCCCCATTTACATAATTATGAGCTAGGGAATTAGGCTTTCTCATGATCCAAATGCAATCTCAGTTAAAAGTCTCAGTCTCAGTTAATGGCCTATAATGTATCGGATAAATATGATTGCTTATATTCTGAGTAGATTTTAATAAAAGGCAGGTATGTTCAAGATAATCAATTAAGAGACTGGTCACTTCCAGTTCCGTTTCTGACATAAATGGTACATGGAACTTATTAACTAATTCACATTGTTAATTTCAATCATTTGTCACTTTTTTGTTTGAACTCCAATTCTTAAATCGTTTAAATTATTGTGTTCGGGAACTTTTATGAGACATGTTAATTATGCATATTTGATGAATTTATCGTGGCCGAGCAATTATAGGCATAAGCGTTTAATGGAAGCCACATCCTAGGGTTGGTATAAATTGAACACCAAATAGTTCAGCTCAGGGGTGTCCAGGCACGAGAATTGAGTAAAAATAGGGTTATTTTTTAAAATATTTCATCAAAAGTGGTTGGGTTGAAAGTAATTACGAGAATAGGGTTTCTAAAACGCATGTTGAAGATGCGGTTTTGCGTTAATGAACTGCATCTTGAAGATGCGGTTTTGTGAAAAAAAAAATTTCTGATTTAAGAACCGCATCTTCAAGATGCCGCTCCTGTGTCATTTTTTTTACTTTTTTTTACTGTGCAAATTGTGTAATATTTTTTTTAACTTGGGATAGAACCGCATCCAAGATGTGGTTCTTGTGTAATTTTTTTTTCAATTCCGGACAGAACCGCATCTTCAAGATGCAATTCTTGTGTAATTTTTTTAATACCGGACAGAACCGCATCTTCAAGATGCTATTCTTGTGTAATTTTTGGGAACCACATCTTGAAGATGCGATTCTATTGAAATTTTTTTAAAAAAAACTGTACAGGAACCGCATCTTGAAGATGCGGTTCTTAACTCAGAAATTTTTTTGACGGAACCGCATCTTGAAGATGCGGTTCATTAACGCAAAACCGCATCTTCAACATGCGTTTTAGAAACCCTATTCTCGTAAATACTTTCAAACTAACCACTTTTGATGAAATATTTTAAAAAATAACGCTAGTTTCACTCAATTCTCGTCCAGGCACGGCAGGTGCGATTTCTTGGAATGTCGACTAGCCTTCATGCACAGCTGTGAGCTGTGAGAGATGGTTTAATCATGGCTCGAAACTTGGGCTACGATTGACTTATAATTGAACCGGGAAAAAAAATCAGTCTTTGATCTGATTATGGATCATTCTATAATTAATCTGGCATTGATGCCTTTCATTGTAGATTGCATGATGTTAATCCAAGAATTCGACAAACGTCGAATAACTCATGTGTATCAGGAAGCTAACATGGTGGCGGATAGCTTGGCATGGCTCGGAAGGGGTAATCATAGCGATCTAGTTTATTCTGATGAACTCGTTCAATTACTAGTCTCATTTTGTTTGACAATCTAGGATGAGATATGTCCAAAGTTATGCCACTTTGTGAAAGTCCGAATGTGGACATGAATATACGGTGATACAATCATAATATAATATAATTTTTCTTTTTCTATAACAAAAGATATGGTCATCTATATTCTTAATATATTAAAACAAGGTTACAACATCTTAGTCCTCAACGTGTCAACCTCTAACTTGCCATGCGGCAGCTTCTCATGAAGTTTTATATTTTATTTTTTTGAATTTTTATGTGCAGTGAGCCCAAACAAACACTCTACGCCGCTGTCCTTCGCCTTTTATCTACCTTTACTTTTTTTTATTTTCCCTTTTGTTTTTATTTTTTACATGAGGAGAGGAGATCGAGTAAGAGTTTTTGCTTTCTACAAAAACCTAACAAGCAATTTACGTTCCTATACTGTACGATCTATGCTAGAAGTATCTCTACTCTTCACATCATTGTATATTCTTTTTATTGTCATTTTATTTTAACAAATTATAAATATTTGTATTCTTACTAGTTTATATCTCATTGCAAAGTGCAATTTTTACACTAATCTACACATCTATATAGTAAAAGACGATTTCAACAACCCTCTAAGGGAGAGTAGAAGATAATTTCCTACTCTCAACCCTCTAAGAATGAGTGTGGTGAATTTCCCACTCTCAAACCCTTATTGAATATCATATTTTTCATTTTTTTTATAATATTTTTCACAAATTTTAATCATTCTTTATTGACATTCTTTGCATCATTTACCTATTTTTTTTATCTCTTTCTAGATAAATATTCTATGATCGAAAAAGTTTATATATCTATATTATTAATATTGTAAAATATGGCTACAACTCCTTATTGACCTGCATGTGGTAGCTTGCAAAATCTTCTTTTTTTAGTTCTTAAATTTTTTTCTCTGCAGTGAGGCCCACACAGCCCTCCACACCATTGTCATTTGCTTTTGCTTTTTGCAATTTCTTTTTAAAAATTTTTCTATACAGCGGAACCCACACAACACTTTGCTCCATTGTCCTTTTTTTCCTTATCTATCTTTCATTTTCTTTATTTTTCCTATCGTTTTTATTTTATGTAATTTTATTGTGTTCAATGTACAGTTATCACTTTAAGTGGTGTTATCATTTTCATATCCACAATGTGATATGCACATATGCTAGAAGTATCTCTACTTTTCACATTATTGTCTTTTTTCACATCAATTAATTTAATAAATTATAAATATTTATATTTTTAATCATCTATATCCTGCCAGGAAGCACGTACTTTACACTAGTAGTATATATAAAGTAGTTCCTCAGCTTGCTTCTTGAAATAATATCGACAAATTTTATAGTGGAGAAACATTTAGGGCTTAGAGCATGGTCTTAGTACAATGGTGTAAAATTTCAATTCATAACCAAGAGATATTAAATTTGGTCATCACCATGAGAGTTATGTGCCATTTTATTTCTCTTTGTTTTCTATCCTTATATTAGGCTAATGAGTCTCCCTTATCACCGAAACAAAAGAGATACTTAAGACTTATTTGGATTGAGATGACAAATTTGATATGGATAGAATAAGAAAATTGTATTCAGATCTCTGAGGGGAGTATAATAGGAGGCTCCAATATATAGGTTAGATCTCATAATCAAATCAAGAAATAAAAGTCAATGAATATTGATAAGTATTCTATCAAAATATACAAGATATTATTTTCTGACATTTCCCCTCAAACTCAAGAGAATGCAGTAGACACCATCTGGAGTTTATAAATCAAATTACAAAAATGTCTAGGAGGATGTGTCTTCGTAAAAATATCTATGTGGTACTCCTCTGAAGTGATGTATTGAAGATTGACCATACCATCGAGAATATGTTGATGAATGAACTGACAATCAATCTTAATGTGCTATTTAAGGATGATCGGGTTCAGGTACCCTATATTTTTTCATTATTCCCGAGCTTTACCTTATATAAGATCGGTTCCTAAATCTTAAAATTAGATCATACCCTGTTAAATCTTGGAGCTGGACCCTGCATAGAACTTGTAAGATATTACAGGTTCCAGGTACTTTGTTAGAACACATCTATTATTTATTCTTTTACCTTTATAATATGAATTACTTCAATTTTTTCATAATAATTATTAATTAATAAATTTTTCATCATAATCAAATATGTATAATTTTTAAATATGTTTACATTTTATTTAAGCATTATTTATTATTAATTTTAAGTTATAATGGTATTTTAGACATGAAAAATTCATCCAATATGTACAATTATTATGTCAAATAAAAGTTCATCGAGTGCAATGATTTACACGATTTTTGAATTATAGTTTAAATGAGAAAATTACAAATAATTAAAATTAATCGTACGAATAATTTATCAACTTCCAGTTTCAGGTACCTTGTGCGATGGAACGGGAACTGACCTGTTCCTTAAGTCATTATTCAGAACCTACCCTATTTTCATTGATATCTACCTAGAACCTACCCAATAGGGTAGATTCCTGCCGCTTCTATGTCTATCCTATACCCATACACACCCCTAGTACAATTCATGTATCGAAGAATATGAAGAGCCGTAGTATAGTGGGTTGACCGTGGGGACTGCCATGAACTGACTGACAACGTGTATCACGTAAGCTATATCGGGTTGAGTGACAGTAACCAGTTGTTGATAAAGAGTAGGCTCCTGTAGTGGCACACCTTCAGCTGGAATAATCTTGATGTTATAATTCAAAGTGTAGGAGTAACCTTGGTGTTTGTAATATGTGCACGAGACAGTAAATCAAGCGCATATTTGGTCCGGGACAGATAGTATCGTTCTTTGTCGGGAGTCACCTTAAGTCCTTCATCTCAAAACGTCTCTGTGAGTAGGACTTCAATTCATGAATTCCATCAGCATTGTCTCCCGTGATGATCACATTATCAACATATAGTAGAAGCATAGTAATACTAGTGTTAGAATTGCGAACGGACATAGGAGAATCATGAGAACTTAAGATAAATTTGAGACTAGTAACAGTGGAATTAAACTTGGCAAACCATGTCCATGGGGCTTACTTCAGTCCATATAATGCATGGTGTAGGCGACAAATCTCTCCACTCGGAACAAAAAATCCTGGAAATGGATCCATATAGATTTCTTGTAAAATATGCCCATTAAGAAGGCATTCTGCACATCCATTTGATATAGATACCATTGTCTAACAACTGCTACTGCCAGTAATGTTCGCATAGAAGTGAAACAAGTCACGAGAGCAAAAGTCTCCTCATAATCACCTCCATATTCTTGAGTAAACCCTCCAGCCACAAGTCGAGCCTTGTACCGCTCAATAGAACTATCCAAACGAGTCTTGACCTTATATATACAATTACAGAGACATTTTGGAATGGATATATGGGAAATATGAAGGATCAGATGTCATATGTTTTCCACATCCTGAATCAAGATACCGAGAATGGTTGCCTGAAATGGTAGAGTTCATGGCAAGAGTAGAAGAAGCTGTGCTGGATAAGAGTTCGTTGACAAGAGCCTCAAGGTCACCTGTAATAGTCGGTTGTAAACACTCTTTTTAGATGATTGTATATCTACCATCGCGGGGGTTCTAGTGAAAGATGGCCATGTAACTGAATGAAGAAAATTTGTAAATTTTGTACAACCTTTCATCTTCTAGTTTGGACGTCACAAAAATGGCAAGGATCCGAAGAGTAGAATCTTTGACTGGGCTTCAACCTATCAAACTACTGCTTGGTGGATGAACCATCATTGGACATGTTGGTATAAAAATTGATATTTAAAATTTTCAAGAATGAGAAGGAAAAAATAATGAATTGGTCAATAAACTGATGAAGAACTTGTCAGGTCACTGTAGGGGCAATGAACTATTGTGCACCAGGAGTAGTGAGCTCAAGGTTGAGTGAACGAATTGGGTTGGGAGCACCAGGGCGGGTCGGGCAATGCACTGGGTGCATGGAAGTGGACTTGTGCCTAGGCCTGGCCACGGGCCAGTTTGGGCCCTGAACCGTCCTCGGACTGTAAGGGTTGAGGTTCGGGACAGGTTCCACTGGCCCCAAAACCGGAACTGGTTCTGAATCGTGAAAGTAAAAAAATATATATTTAAATCCTCCCTCTCCCACCAGTCAATCAAAGCGGGCCTACACCCCACCACCCACCCCCCAAGCCTACCCACAGGACTCTGAATTTTTTTATACATATTTTCAGTTTTAAATATGTGTGATGCAAAATATAAAAAAATTCATTGTATAAATTACCATTTAAATCTTAATACTTATAGAGTTAAACATCAATAATTGTAAAAATTTTATACGTGTCAAAAATTTAACTATGATTTACAGAACGAACTCGTTATATAAATTAAAATTTATTTAATTATAATAGAAATTGAGCCAGTTAGTTCGGAACCAGACGGAACCGTGATTCCTAACTGGAACCGTCTGGTTCTGAACCGTCCCTGAGGGCTAGTTCCAATGGGCCACGGAACCGGAACCATGGCTAGGACTACCTGCGCCAGCGGCACGCGTCCTCCAGCATTGGAGCACGAGGATGGCGCAGGGTGCAATCTGCGAACCGGGTGCGCACAGCTCCGGATGAGGAGTATGGTGCTTGATTGGCACACTGCACGTTTGTGGTAATTGGCGGGTGGAAAACTTCTCCGGGGGCGCACGGAGGCTCCGTTGGTGGCCAAATTTCGTCCGCGTGACAGCAGCGACGTCGTCGGGAGCCTGGTGGCGGTCTTTACTGGCAAGATAGTGATCTAACGTTCTTTAACTCAAGTGGGCAGAGGTTGTTTCTCTCCCGTGAATGGGATTACAAAATTTTAACCTGATTTTGATACCACGAAAAATATGATAAGGATAGAATAAAAAAACTGTATTGGAATCTCTTAAGAGAGTACGATATAGGAGGCTCTAATATATAGGTTGAATCTTACAATCAAATCAGGAAACAAAATCAATTAATACTGAAAAGTATTCTATCAAAATATACGTGATATTATTCTCTAACATGAGAGACAGGAGAGGATTTTGCAGGGGAAAAGTTATGGAAGAGAATCTTATGAAATGTTGAATTTTTAACTTGTTAGAGGGTTATGAAGGGTAATTCATCACAACCCTTTTATTTTTATTACCAAATAAAGATAGAACTTATCCCTCTGTAATTCTTTATAACAGTTTTTTTTTTGTCCGTCGAAACCAAACAAGGATTACTCCCTCCTCTTCATAACCATCAATCCAAACAGGCCCTTAACCCATATCGCATGCAGTCCCAACCGAAGCCAAACATGTCCTCCATGGAGTCACTCTCGTTGAAAACAAGCGGTTCAGATAGCTTCCCTAATGCAGGGCTGTCCTGTCCTCTTTCACTTTAATTGGGTACAAGTCCGTGTAAGTACCCTTTTCTAATCTATCGAGAGAGAAAATTTTATTATTCATTTGCTAGTCTAGAGAAATCTTTATTAATTCATTTTCTTAAAAAAAAATTACATATTTCATATTCCAAAAATAAAATCAAGTGCTTTCATTTTATTTTTAAATTAAGTCAAATTTTTTTGGCTTGAAAAATAAATTATGTAAATTTATTTTGTTCTTAGAATAAGCCAAGCAAAACTCATATTATTTTATGTAGTGAAATATAAAGTTATATACTAATGCGATATATCGTACTTGGTTTTTTTTCTTTTCATGCACCTCTGAATTGACAAAACTAGAGTAATTTTATTTAAAATTAATTTAATAATTTTCTTGTAAATTAAGATTTTTATTAAGTATGAGAAAATACTAAGAGAGCCTTATATATAAAGAATTGGTATAAATTTGGAGAAAATTCTCAATATACTTTGGTTATGTGTGATGAAGAAAAATATTATAAGGATTAATCATCTAATTGTTCAATTTTAGGTTAACAAGTTAACCTAATATAATAATAAAATAAAATAATGTGATTTTAATTTTTAAATATGAAATATTTGATCTAAATTGGTATTAAAAAGAAATCACATGATTTTATTTTTAAAATTTGAAAGATTTAATTTAAATTGAGTATAACATGAAATTACATAATTTTATTTTTAAAAATTGAAATATTCAACCTTTTTAAGAAAATAATCAAAAAATAATTTTTACGTAATTTACCATTATTCAAATGCCACAATCTTATATTTTGATCCAATATTTGAGAAAATTCTATTATGGATAAAAAATTACATCCCAAGAGTGTTATGGTATCTGAAGCTGAGCATAATAGTTTAGATGAGATTAAGATAATAAAAAAATTCAAAAAAAATTGGAAAGAATTAGAAAAAAATAATGAAACTCCCGTATTTCCCGCTGCAACTTTTATCTGTTAGTTTTAGTTGTAATTGATCAAATGATAAAATTTATAATTTAAATTATGTTTTCTTTTTCCCAATAATTTTTCGGAATTCAATCATATGCTTTGGAACTTCACTTACCGTGAACACCATGGGTATTATTTCTCAAATTTATTAACCTCAAATATGAAAAAAATAATAATTGATTTAATGAATAAGAATTCGACCAACCCACGAATTCATGGATCAATTAATTCGCATGGGACTCACTCTGAAACACTGGCTGGACATTCATATGATGTCAGTAATGCGGAGAGATTAGAAAAATGGGTGAAGTTCATGAGATCTCTCACTCTCTCTTTTCTTTTTTTTTTTTTTTTCCGGGTGCATGCAACTTAATATATAGAAATACTTGAGACTTATTTGTACGATGTACGGTATGTGTTATCTTAATAAAAATTATTAGAAACGCCTATTCATAATGGAATGGATTGACTATTTATAATTAAATTTTCAAGTAAAAATAATTTATGCTTAACCTTTAAATTTGATAGTTATAATAGTGGACTGTAAAAATGAAAACTAATAATAAATATATTAAGAAAGGGCATCGAGACATAGTAAAAGAGAAAAAGAGTGAGAAATGAGTAGTTATTCATACTAAATTTACAATCATGCTCTCATTTCATCCTAATCTAATGACAAGGAATATTCAATTTATATATACATGGATATTTTTGAAAAGGAAAGAAAAACACAAAAATATGGTCTCTTCTTTTAAAATAATGATAAATAATAAGTCATCGTTAGTTCAGGTTTAAAACCGGATTGACTTACTAAGGGGTGAAACTTTCCAAACATGAATTTTCTCCATTTGCAAGATTCGCACTCGAGAAATTTATAAGAGCAGGGATGTTTAACTATCTTAACCAATTTATATTGATGAAACATTTATTAATGCATTTATCACTTCTAACTTCATATTTATAAATTCAATATACATTTATTAATGCAGATTTAAACGGATCAATACTAATAAGAGTAAATTTTTTGAATCACAAACTCTGCGTAGTTCATGTGCTAATAATGCATCGAAAATTTGAATATTCCAAGTAAAGGTTTGGAGTTGAATTCTCATTATCAACATCATATTCAGCAAAAAAAAAAGTAAATTTTTTTGAATATTAGTTTTCTTACCCTTTTTTCTGCTTTCAAATTTTTAATGCTAATTCAAGGTCGGTTCCTAATTTTCTTCCATGACAAAATTTTTAAAATGTAATAAATTTTAATTTTTTTTAAAAATATCTTTCTGCAAAATTTTTTTTAATCTTGCGTTTTTAATTTTATATAAAAAATATTATCTTTTTTAAAAATTTATATTGTTTTTTAGGGCCTTTTTTTTTTTTTTGGGTAAGCTTCGGATGGTCTTTTTGCCCAATTCTCCATTTGACTGGCCCTGTCAGAAGATTCTACAGTAGCCAAGGAGAAAGAACAGCAGAAGAGAAGATGTATCAATCCCGTTAGTCCCAGCCTTGTCCTCTCATTTCTCTGCACGAGGATCTTCACATCACATCCCTTTCTCCATCAAACCCTAATCCGTCATTCTCTCTCTTCCCCATCGACGAGCTGATACCGAAATTCAAACGCCAGGTAGATGCAGTAATGGCGATTGAGCTGGAACTCTCTTGAAGCTTCCCCCTCCACCGTCCTCCATGGAAGAAAACGGCCGTCGATCGCCTTCTCCTCCTTACCATGCCTGAACTCCGCAGCCGCAGAGCCCGGGTGCCCGACAACTCTAACCCGACTAACCGACTGAAGCAGGCCTCTCCGAGGCGGCGGAGGAACACGGCCGCTGTCAGGAACAGAGGGAGACCGAAGAAAGAGGACGCGATCGGTGGTGTTGATAAGAAGCGTGGGGCCTTGAAGGCGACGCTGATTGAACTTGAGGAGGGACAGAGGAGTGAGGGACCGATGGATGAGCACGACAGTGGTGGCCGGAGCTGCGATAAGGCTGAAGGAGCTGAGGAGGAGGGCAGCACTGCCCCTCTCCCCGACAGGGTACCTCTGATGTGACTAACTGGGTGTTTACTGTGTAGAGATTTTATTGGTTTCTTCTTGGAAGTGTCCAAATTTGCAATTTTTAAGACAATGGCATTAAAATTGATTTTCAATTTTTTCTTTTTGTTCCATTGATGATTCGGTGAGAGAGGACTGGGGAATTATCTGAAGGTTTCGAGTAAAGGTTTTCTTTTTAGCGTTTGTTTTCTCTGGAATTTCGTTCAGAAAATTGGAATCTCCTCCTCCGGGTTTCTAGTGTATCTGTCCGAGATATGTCAGTTGTCTCTTGCTGATGAAAGAACCTCTTTTACAGAAAATCTCTTTGCTTGCCAATTTAGTGGGAGTTTACGATAGTTCAAAGTGCTTTATTCATAACATGTTAAAAAGTTCCTTTACGTTTCTTTACCAGGTCCAAGTTGGTGGTTCGCCAGTCTACAGAATAGAAAGAAAGCTGGGAAAAGGAGGATTTGGGCAGGTGTATGTTGGTCGCCGTGTTGGTTCCACGAGTTTGACTGAACGAACCGGTGCTGGAGCTATTGAGGTACAGTCTGGACATAAATGTGTCTACCTTTATCGAATTACTTCACATGAACTTTTTCAGAATGATTATCCGACTTTCACGAATACCAGGTTGCCCTGAAATTTGAGCACAGGACCAGCAAAGGCTGTAATTTTGGACCGCCTTATGAGTGGCAAGTTTACAAGTGAGATTCCTATGTTTATGAAGTGAAATTTGTTAAATGCATTCTGAAGTTTGCCATCAATATTAGTCTGAACAACTTTGATTTTATGCTTTCTAAATAGTGCTCTTGGTGGGAGTCATGGAGTACCACGGGTTCATTACAAGGGCCGACAGGGTGACTACTATGTTATGGTATGTTAAGCTCTATATATGCTAGTATGGAGTTTCAGAGTTCTAGAAGCCTTTTTATGTAATATTTGTCTGAGAAAACTCTTTGACATTTACAGGTCATGGACATGCTTGGCCCTAGCTTATGGGATGTGTGGAATAACAACTCTCACACGTAAGTTTTTATCTGTGTAATCAAGAGGTATTGTTTTGCCCAAAAAAAATAAGAGCTACTAGCTCTACTGAGGATTCTGTCTCTATATTGACCATGCAGCATGTCTATTGAAATGGTTGCTTGCATAGCTGTTGAGGCAATTTCTATTCTTGAGAAGATGCATTCTAAAGGGTAATATTTTTTTTCGCCTCTCCTTCTGTAATCTTCCAAAATAGTTAAAGTGCAATTCATGATTAAACTGACACGAGAAAGAACTGGAGGAAGCATGATTCCATTAATTTTTAAATGTATCCCATAGTTTTGTTTGTTTTTGGCAGATATGTGCATGGAGATGTGAAACCTGAGAATTTTCTGCTTGGTCCCTCTGGAACCCCTGATGAGAAGAAGCTGTTTCTGGTTGACCTGGGTTTAGGTTGGTCAGCCTGTTTTCAATCATTAACATTTATATGTTTTGCTAATAAAACACTGCTGTAACATTTGTTCCATCCTGACTGATATTGTAGCTACTCGGTGGAAAGACAATTCAAATGGTCTACATGTGGAATATGAGCAACGCCCTGACGTTTTTAGGTTTGTTTAGGAATTCTTTTATCGAGTTTCGAAAAGTACGATTGGATATATTATGTCTCTAACATATATATTGGTGATTGGGACATTGCAATACCTTGTTTCAGAGGGACAGTTCGGTACGCTAGTGTGCATGCTCATTTGGGTAGAACTGGTAGCCGGAGGGATGATTTGGAATCTCTTGCTTACACGCTTATCTTCCTCCTCCGTGGCCGCTTGCCTTGGCAAGGATACCAGGTCTTACTCATAAAAACTAACTTATATTTCTACAAATTTCTGGAAGTGCTATAACATTTTTGTTTTCTTTTTTTAGGGAGAGAATAAGGGATTCCTGGTATGCAAGAAAAAGATGGCCACATCCCCAGAAACTCTCTGTTGCTTCTGTCCCCAGCCTTTCCGACATTTTGTTGAGAACGTAGTAAATTTGAAGTTTGATGAGGAGCCTGACTATGCTAGATACATCTCTCTTTTTGATGGGATCATCGGTCCCAACCCAGATATCCGGCCAATAAACACAGATGGTGCTCAGAAGGTTATTTATTTATTTTATTTGGATTATTATTTGCATAGGTTAAAACACATTTTTGTTTCATTAAATCAGGAAAATACTCCTTATTTGTAGGCGTTTTGACGTAGATTTTGGTTTTCTTTTCATTTTGTAGCTTATCTATCAGGTTGGACATAAGAGAGGACGATTAATGATTGAGGAGGAAGAGGATGAACAACCAAAGAAAAAGGTCAGGATGGGAATGCCTGCAACTCAGTGGATTAGTGTTTACAGTGCTCGACGACCAATGAAGCAAAGGTACAAGGGAGTTTCATGCTTTCTTTACTGTTGATTGGTATGTTTCGCTTGCCAATTTCTCAAAATTACAGTGGATACCCTTCAGATGGATAAGGAAAGATAAATAGTTTGTTTTTGAGTTCTTTCTTGTAGATATCACTACAATGTGGCAGATATTAGGCTCGCCCAGCACATTGAGAAAGGGAATGCGGATGGCTTATACATCAGCAGTGTAGCTTCTTGCTCAAACCTATGGGCCCTGATTATGGATGCAGGCACTGGTTTCTCTGCTCAAGTTTATGAACTCTCACCATGTTTCCTTCATAAGGTTGAATTTTATGCTTTGCATGAATTGGCATTATAATCCACTGGCATATGGACCATTCCACCATCTGTTGCAGTTGACAAGTTAAAATGTCTATTTTCTTTGTCATTAAGGAATGGATTATGGAGCAGTGGGAGAAGAATTACTACATCAGTGCAGTTGCTGGAGCTAATAATGGAAGTTCACTTGTTGTAATGTCCAAAGGTTAGTGAATTATCTTTGATGACATAATTTGTTAATCATCTCGCTCTCTTACGGATTTCTCTCCTATCCAAATTAGGAACTCAGTATTTGCAGCAGTCGTACAAAGTCAGCGATGCATTTCCCTTTAAGTGGATTAACAAGAAGTGGAGAGAAGGTTTTTATGTCACTTCCATGGCAACTGCTGGAAGTAGATGGGCAGTTGTCATGTCTCGTGGTGCTGGTTACTCTGATCAGGTTATGTTGCTAATCTTTGAACTTCTCCCTTGTGTTTTTTTGTGGTTGCAATTCCGTTTGACCTTTTATTTATCCCATATTAAATTTAGGTTGTAGAGCTTGATTTTCTATATCCTAGTGAAGGGATTCATCGGAGGTGGGATAATGGATACCGCATCACATCAACTGCTGCTACCTTTGATCAAGCTGCTTTTATTCTCAGTATCCCCCGAAGAAAACCAGCAGATGAAACTCAGGAGACATTAAGAACTTCTGCCTTTCCCAGTACACAAGTTAAGGTGGTTTGTTTTCTTGAGTTTTAGATATACAAATTCCATTTTTTTTATCAGGGTAATCAGTTGAAAATTTTTCTTTATTCTTTGCAGGAGAAATGGGCTAAGAATCTTTACATCGCTTCTATATGTCATGGTCGGACTGTTTCATGAGCTACCAAATTCAGCTTGGGACAGTTATTTGGTCAGTCAACTATCAAGTGGAGTCTACCATCTTCAGTTCCCGTTAGGATTCAGAGGTCTATTATGGAACTGATTGAGAGGCAATGAGGCAATGAAGGATTAAATCCTCGATCCGTTATTGCTGCATCATATACTAAAACACCTTAGCACTGTCATCAGTGATCAATGTCAACAGGCCATTGTTAAATCTTAAGATCTCATTGTTTTGACTATTCTAGTGCCTGTTGATTTATTTGTTAGTTATGTAGTTCTAAAAACCATCACTTGGCAGTAACGCTGGGCGATGTGTCCCGTATAGATGATACTATCCAGGCAGCAGTCTGTACTCTCATAGACCCAAGGATCTCTAGGATATATTTTGTTTTCCTATCTGACGAAATTTCTAGTGGCCAGAAGGAGCTTGTCTTGTACAGTTTAAGAAGAGTCTGTATGAATTACTATTTTGGATATATTTAACTCTGTAAGCGCTATTCTTAACCTTGTCTTGCAACAGTTGATCATTTGGGTATGATAGAGGAGCTTTGAGGATTATTTTCTTATTTGCTGATACTGTAGCATGTGGTATCATCTTGTATGTATTTTCTTCCTGTTGGTTTGCTGTGCTTTTTTTCAGGTGTTAACTATTTTTGGGGAGCCATTTGAATCAGAGGTTGTTTGATCGTATCAGATAGAGGTTTCTTTGGCTGCAAATTGGGAAATAGCATTTATAATTTCTGTAGAAAGGACATGTATGTTCCTCGGTTCTTCTCTCTACGGTACAGAGACCCTAGCTGACTTAGACATTTTGAAAATGCTACAGGTATATGCTTTTAGCTAAGCCTAGTGCCAATAGAATACTTGCAAGTTTCTGGCATCTGTTTGCTATGATACCGTTTTTGTATGTTGATTTTAGTCAAGATATAGTCTGAAATATTTAGTTAGTCATTATTGAATTACTAATAGTGTTGATGTTGGAGACATCGTAGGTGCAGCTTACTCGTGCCGAGGAGTCTGATGCTTGTGAACAATCTCTTTTTCCCGTGTCCTTTTGTTCTTAGATGACTGTCATAATGATGCATCTGGGTTCTATTGGATTTAACCGTTCAATTTTTGTATGTAGCATTTGATATATTGCCTTTTTGCATCTTCTCTTCTCAGAAACATGGATCATGTGTTTGTGCGCATTGTGATTTTGCTTGTTGCTGCATCAGAACAAACCATGCCAGTCTGATACGTGGAGGTTGTCTGAGGTGACAGCGGGAACACAGGTTTTTGATACTTCGTTTACTATCTACACCTATAATTTTCTCTACCTTGTACTTGACGTAGATTTGCAGATTCAGCTCTCTCTTTCATCCTGTGTTAACCTTCAGAAACTGAGGTAGAGGAGCTACTACTTGTTTGATGCTCAAAACAGTAAGCCCGTATCATTTCCATAAACTTTTGAAAATTGAAAATTTAGTCCTTGAATTTTGTCTCTTTCTACTTGCAGAAACTTCAGAACGGTGATATCCATCCCCCAGCTGCCTATCATGAATCAAGTGTTCACTACACAGAATGTGTCCCTGATTAAAGAGCAGAATTTCCTCGGTGAGGTTTCAGAGGCTATCTAAGAACGGTCAAGAATAGAAAATTAGTGGAGGAATCATTTGGAGGCTGCATCCTTTTCAGTGATTGGTCATCTCGAGCCATCTGGCGGGCAACTCATTGACTACCCGATAGCTGGCATCGAGGCTGAACTCTAATGGATCTCGGCAGGTAACAGATAATCGTAATGTTGTTGCGTATAATCGGTGGGATTGGCAGGATCAATGAACGTTTCTTATGCTAATATTATGTACTGGGGTATGGCAATCAAGATACAGAATTGGGAGTCAACGTAGGAATATGTTATTTTAAGATCTTTTTAGGGTAATTACTTATTTAGCAAAAATAAAATAGTAAATCTCAAAATAAATTTATCCCATTTCTACTAACATCCCTTTTTCTATCATCTTCTATATGTCTCTCCATACTTATGCTTCCACTCCACTTCGAGAAATCTCTGTACTTTTCACTTTTTTGGCCTAGATTTTGTGGGTAGGAGTGATAGCGCCTTTGGTTGGCCTGTCAGGTCGAGAGGTCTTCAGGTTGAAGGAGATGGGTGGAAGAGTCAAACACGCCTCGCCTGACACGAGTTCGGGGTGGTTCTCTGGAAAAATCCTTCAATACTTAAGTTAGAATGCGATTTGAGTAAGCACAAAAGCAACAAGTAGAGGAAGAGTATGAAGGTATTGAATATTGAATTGCCAACATATATATAAGATACTATTGGTATGAAAAATTGATGGTAGTGTGTCTTCCACGTGCTCAGCACTAGAGGCCGCTTAGTTTAGATACACCGGACATAGGTTGATTGGGCGCTCGGCGTGCATATCGTTGATCAGGTACTTGATGTGCACACATTGTTGGCGGGGCCCGACTTTCAATAATGGTATATCAGTCCCCAACGCTCAACTTAGGTTATTCGTTGCTTTTGACTCTCCATTTCGATTCCACCAAAATGGACTTAGGGTGCTCGTTGTCCAACTCGCTACCACTTCGTGAAATGGAGAGTAGTACTTAGGCTATCGCAGCTCCTAGTGCTCAACCTGGGGTTCGATTCCAATCTATATTATTTAGATGATAATTTTTTATATGACATGATAATAAAAGATACAGAAGTAGGCGGGTTTGGGTTGACCTTAAATGAGTTCCTTGTCTAAACTGGTTGATCCATTTAATCTGTTTATATAAACGAGTTAAATTTGGTTAAATTCACGTAACACGATTAAACTCATTTAATTATGTATTTATGTATTAAATTCATTGCCTCATTTAAACATATTAAATTAAAATTATCATTATACTACACATTTAGTTATACGGGTTAAATATGTCATGTTGTGTCAACCAAATTTTAAATGAGTTGTGATTGTATTTGAAATTTCTGACCAGTTTATTAAACGGGTGGATTAATATATGTTTAACTTGAATTCATTTAGACATGGTATGACACGTATTGCCATACTTAAATTATCATTTGTCCCCCACGAGAAAGCGGTGGCGAGTTGGCTACCCTCGAGTGGCGATAATGGGTGTGAGGTCTAGTGGGGGTCATGTACTGCAAGGTTGAGATTTGGGCCACTCTAACTTGAACAAGGAGTTAGTACCACGAAGTTGAGAATGAACCAACCCTGAGCAATAGGCAGGTTTTGAGTGACACTTGAGCAATCAAGTCGAACTGGCGGTGCAATATTAGATACTCTGGTTGGAATTCGAGTTGCTCGCTAGATGTCCCCTGGCCCAAACATCGGGAGATGGAGAGGGTATCTTGTATCTTCCTGTGCTGACGTCAGGCGGTTTGATGCTAGGTGAAAAGAGGGTACCTCGTGTCTCCCAGTCCCATTATCCCTTCGAGAAGTTGGGTACCCAATTCTATCATGAGGACTATAATTTTTGAAATGGTCGTCCGGTAGGGAAAGTTACATCCTTCGATTTTTGTGTGATTTGCATAGAGAATCTTGGGATTTGGCAGGATTCATATTGGAATATTGTTGATCCAATGTTTGGTAGGCGTTTAATGGACATTTATAGGTGTTCAGGTTTTTTTTTCCTTCTCCTTCACTATCCTTGTTTATTTATTGTCATCTCTCCCCTTTCTCTTCTCCATTTTTCTTAACTCGACCACTTCGACTTCGATTCATTCCCTCGATTTACATATATACGCTCGCTTTGATTGTCATTGGCCGATTGTGCCTTCCCATTGTTAGGTACGCGTCCCTTTGCTATCTCTAGCAGTGCTATCTCTGCCGACTGCCGATTTATAATCCAAGTTTGGGTTTTGAAATTGTTTGATGCCAATGCTTTTGCATAGGTCCTCTTGCGAGAAATGGGGAGAACTAGTTTATCTTGGGGAAGGAGAGTGGATTTTCTATCTTTAGACTAGGGTAGTCGGTCGGGATTTTGAGTTTTCTTCATCTATTACTTGGGGTTTGGTGAGGGATGGGCGCTTGACTTTCTACATGTGGAGTGTCGCATTTAAGACGTCGGGCGGGGTGCGCCATTTGCCAACATTGTATGTGATTTTTCGATGTTGGGTGTCATGGTAGTCGAGGTTCAAGGCGCGATGTGAGTCGGGGGATCGGTGCCTAGGCATCGTGTAGTGGCACATCTTGTGCTGTGCCAAGTTGGGGTCCCAATTTAGACAAGGGCAAGGGATGTAGGTTACCTAGTGAGATGTGTGGTTGAATGGATATGTTGGATTGGATTTGGTCATCACCGAGTCAGATGCCGAGCTGGATTGAGGCGTCAGGGCATGCTTGGACATTGATACTCAGTGAGATGTCAGGATGCAGATGTTGGGTAGGCTTAGATGCCACATTGGATTTGGTCATCGCGGGGTGGGATGTTGGGCAAGATCGAGGTGTCGGGTAAGCTTGGACATCAATACCCGGTGACATGTCAGGTGGGATGGGGACGTCGAGGTTCTAGGATCTCAGAAGTTTGGTATCGGCAGTGTCGGGCTAATTGGGTTACACTGAGAGGGACCAACGTACAAAGGTACCATTGGGGGGTTCAATGAGCAATGGGCAAAATTATCGCTAATTTGAAAAAAAATCAAAAAAATGGTACTTTTTAAAGTATTTTATGGAGTACCGTTTTAAAAATACTAGATGAAGTGGCGTCTTTAGTTGAAGGAAAAACGCTAACTTAACTAGCATTTTCTTCATAACTTATACTAAGGTAAAAACACTAACTTAGTTAGCATTTTCTATTCAACAAAAATTTCACTGAAATTGTTCTACTAATTCAAACTTCATTTCGCTATTATTAAAAGTAAATGTTAAGTGTGTAATATATAATAATTTCATTTTATAAATCTTTCTCAGATTTTTATACGTTTAAAATTTTTATAAATATTTAAAAATAAATTTTACAAGTGCCGACACCTGAATTATAGTTTATACGACGAATTTTAATGTGTCATACAGTGAATGCCTACCCAAAACATACTGTAGCCCAAAATATACTGTAACACAACTCAATGTATGATAAATTAGAATTCATTGTATAAACTATCGTTCAGGTGTCGACACTTGTAAAATTTACTTTTAAAAATTTATAAAAATTTTATACGTATAAAAATTTGAAATAAATTTATAAAATAAGATTATGATGTATCACACACTTAACATTCACTCCTTCGTAATAGCAAACACTTGAAGTTTATTCTATCATAGAAAACGCCACTTGGGCTGGCGTTTTCATTTGACTAAATTTTTTAATGGAAAATGCTAAGTTAGTTGGCCTTTTTGCCTTAGTATAAGTTATGAAGAAAACGCTAGTTAAGTTAGCATTTTTCCTTCAACAAAAAATGCTACTTCATCTAACGTTTTTAAAACGGTACTTTGAGAAATACTTATAAAAGTACCATTTTTTATAATTTTTTTTCAAATTAACGGTGATTTTGTCCATTGCTAGGGGTTCAATGTTGATGACGTCGTGTGGTGGCTCTCTTTCTCCCCCTGCTAGGCGGTGAGAGTTTTCCTATTGGTTGGCCATGGAAGATATTGGTGTATCCTATCGATTGGGTGGTTTGTGCTTCATCGTGGAGCGAGCACTGGGCTTTCGTAATAATCTTGTAAATTTCCTTTCTCATCTGTTTGTGCTAAATCTTACCTTACCTTTCTGCAAGTCGTTATGGCGTTGCAAAGGAGTGCCAAGAACTTCAACGTTGGCCCTGACATTGGTATTTATGAGTGTGCAGCTAACCATGTTAGGAGCGAGATTACCTAATCTTGGTGGTGAGGATCCACATCGGTGAGTACTGGACCAAGAACGACAAAATGCAGACATATTTGGCAGGAGTTAGCGAGCCCCTCTCAAATTTTGAACAGAACACAATGACTCTCATTCCTAGAGAGGAGAACATATTGTTGACACCCTCTTTAAGATGGCCACTAGCTCCCTCGCCACATAGTAAGGATTGACTTCGAAGAATACAAGGCTAATAAGAACTCCCAGATGTACAATATCATTCATATTTTGGAGGTCCACAACTTTGAAAATTAGATGACACCAATATGGAGATACTTGGATTCAAATGAGGCAAGACGCATAAGGACGATTGGTGCAAGGTACACTCTTGGATGGAGTACACTACAAAAAAGATATTCATCCCCGCTCCTAAAGTGTGTGAACAAAATAAATGGCAATTATACTCTTAAGGGAGGTTCATGAAGGTATATGTGGGTTACACAAAGGAGATTGGATACTGGTAAACAAAGTATTGTGCCATGGATATTATCAGCCAACCATGAGGGCAAATGTTGAATTGGAAAAAAAATGCACGGCTTGCCAGCGACTCGAAAATGAATCAAGGCACGAGTTTGAAGAATACAATTGATGTTTGTCTTGATCCAATGATGAGATCTCAAGAGAGAAGTTTCAAGAGCATATGTGATGCATATAGAAAAAAATGATATTAAAAATGGAAGCCAATATCAGTTATAAGGAAAAGAGAAGCTCCAAAGCGATAGGAAGATCAAGAAGATATAAAGCTATATTTGCTTTTATGAGCTGATTGCATATTGCGATTTGAATAAATTGAGTATATTTTTCTTATCTTTAGAAAATATTTTTATTTTCTAGGAATATTCTTAAGACATCTTTTTGATATATTCATATTATATTTACCATATTTTTAGCATGGTTATTATGATATATTTATAACTTTTATATTGTCAAGGAGTCTATAAATATCTGATAATGATACATTGTATTTTCATTCATTCAAATAATGGATCAATAAGAGTGAGTTTTAATTTTATTTGGTTCTTTAGAATCGTTGAACTTATCAATCAATCAATCATCCTATAGTTGATTGTGGCATCTTTACTATACTAATGTTCTTACCACTTTATAGGACACGTTCCCTAGAGACCTTAATCGTATACGGGTTTCGTCACATGTTGGTGAGATTCTTATCATATTTGATACCAGGTTTCATCACGTTGTTGACGAGATTCGCATCAACACTTGTCTCTCTTTAGTACTTGCACAGTTTGAATTAAAAGTTATATCTCAAGTTAGATGATTAGCAGTGAATGAATAAATTATATATTTCAAATTAAACACTGACATTTCTGATTCTCTCATTAATTTTTTACACATATATTATATTCTTTAGCTTTTTTCCTTCTCGCGGCAAAGTCTAATGGAAGGAGGGTTTGGATGAGAGAAAAGCCTGATTAGAAGGTCTCGTTTAAATAATTTTTGGTGCACGAACATTAATAAATACTTTTATTAATGGACAAATTGTTTAATTATTCATTAAGGACGCCTACCTTTCAATTCTTAATTTTTACGCAAACAACATTGATAATTCATAATTATATATTGTCAAATTCGTCAAATAAATGTAAAGGGAGATTTTAAATCAACGTCACATAAACTCTTCTTGAATTGCCATAACAATTGACAAGTTTGCAATATAGTAATAAAGTGTCATTGCCTCAATAAATTAAAATAATACAAAAAATTTCGAGAATTTATAAAATTAAGGACTATTAATATAAAAGTCACATATTTTAGTATTCAGAATTTATGCGTCATTAAATCAAAATAATCAGAACAATTAAGAAATCAGAGAGCAGAGTACCATCACATAGAATTCTCATGTTTCATCACACAATTCATGTCACATAGTTGATTGATTAATTGGTTGTACGTGGACCGGCAAACCGTTTGATAATCCTAGGATAATTTGATACCTCTTTTTCTCTAGTAAAAAAAAATGAGTCCGAGTTCTGTAATAGAAAAATCCATGATTGAGGGAAAGAGTGAACCGACTCTTTTTCATAAGAAAGTGGATCAATCCGATCCGATTCCGACATGTTGCACCTGATTTTATCACAATAAAGAAGTAAGGAAATTGAACCTCTTGGTCCCACCGGACGGAGATGGTATCTTGCGTAAGGATCTGACTATGTAATAGTATTTACATAATGACACAGTCAATAAAGTTTAGTTATTTTTATATTTTTAAATAAAAAATAACCCAAAGAATATTTAAATTTGATTGGTTGGTTTCTACAATGACACCATTATATAAGATAATTTCTCCATTGAAAATCCATGGAGCAAGAGTTATGGGTAATGGTGTTATTAAGTGGTAATATCAACCAACAATGTTTAGATATTTTAAAATTTTATATGAAATTACTTTCAAAAAACAGTTTTTTTTACAAAATTCTAAAAAAATTATGTTAAAAACAACTGAAATTTCATTAGTTAACATTACTTTGTAATTACTACTATGTGATTCGGGCATGATAAATTCTTACATGTTCTCATTTTATTACGTAATATGAGAAAATATCAATTAAATTATGACAAATGAATATATTTATATTAATTATTAGAGTAATTATTATAATTATTACTAATTAAAGTACTGTCTCATCACGTCATACTGAGATATAATTATCTAAGATTTTTTTTCTAGCAACCATAGAGGACTCAAATCCACGTGCAGCAGCAAACAGAACGGGAAAATAAAAAGAAAAATTCAAAGTCGTCATCCTTCTGTCTCCCCCTCTCCTCATTCCGTGCAAAACGCGGAGCTCTCTCTCTCTCTTTCTATCTCTGCTCAAGAAAGCAAGAGGGAGAAACGCGGGAAACAATGATGTCACTGAGGCGGCAACTGTTCCTTCTTCTGGTAATCCTCAAATCAATATCAAAATTGAAATATAACTCGATTCTCTCTACCAAGCTCATCCCGCATTTCCATGTTCGACAGGAACCCATCAAACTGTTCCCACCGTAGACAACTAAATAACCATTAAACACGTTAAACAGCGGAAAATCCAAAATAAACAGCCACTTGTTTTTCCAAATCGGCGGTTCAATTAAAACCCAACAAAAAAAGAATCTTTTCCCAACTTTTGCAGTCCCTTTTCTCTCAGGTCTCATCCCATTTCGTTTCTATAAAGTGAGGGAGCGAGTCTCATTGTTTCAGAGTTAAATTTCCACTCAAGCAGTTTACGTTCTCTGTTTTTGCATTTCGTCTGTTTGTTGCAGAGGAAGAGGAAGAGTTGTGGATTCTTGATGGAGAGCAGTAAGTTGCTGAATGGGGAGGCTGGGGTAGTTGACTTGCGCGGTGAAGATTGCGCCACGGAGGATCACCTTATCACCCCTTGGACTGCTACCATTGCTAGGTGAGTTGAGGTTCAAATCCCAAATGTAATTCCTTAGAACTGTAACAGATTAATTAATTTGATCATTTTGCGTAGCAGTTTGATTCAAATATGTTTCATGTTGCTCCACACGCCAAATGTAACATCAGATATCCCTGGTTTTGTACCGAAATGACCAAGCATTTTTGCTTGAATTTTTCTGGAAATCTGGAAACTGCTCTGCCATCGTAATGCAGAAATGGACTTTATGGGGAGGCAAATGAAGAACACTTTTGGCTCAGAGGATACAAAAAGGGAAAAAAAAGATTCTGATACATCAGATCCAACACGGTCATGGATTGCTGATTTATTTTGGTGGGATCTAAAAAAGATCTTGACATAGTTGATTTTGGTGGGATCTTTTAGCAGTGAACTGTTGTGATTAATTCTGTTTAGATGAATCCTGTTTCTATTTCCTATTCTAGAATTTTCGAGTGTTCCTTGGATGCGGAACACAGGCATACTGAGGGGAGGGGCGGCATTAAAAATATTATTTAAGCACAAACAAGAACTTGATACTTAAAGTAATAGTTGGAAATATCGATTTGGTATGCCTCGACTACTAGGCTTAGGTTTCCAGATTCAATATTGTGGGCGGTTTCTGAAAAGAATATTGCATAGCAATTTTTTCTTGTTGTTACTTGTTATCATTGAGTTTCTCAATCTCTAATAGGTCATTCTAAGGACCAATGTAATTCCTATGCATCATCTTGACTTTGGATGAGTATGATCTGAGATAAATCTCTTGAGCTTTAGTACCACGAATCCTACCTACGATTCCACATATTCACACAAACTTTACGTTTCTGAGTAAATGAAGGAACAATACTATAAACATTATTTACCAGTCGTACAGACGGAAAGTGAGAGAAAAAAAAGGGGGAAATTAACTAGATGGAAGCAAGTAAGAAATAGGAATTTGAATTTGAACTCAGACTCTGATAGTATTTGAAATTCGCTATTCTCTCAGCTCTCTATTGTCAATTATATGCCACAAGCAAGGCATTCTGATTCCTTTTTTTTTTTTTTCCCTTTCCATACTGAAGCTTGAACTTCATTAACTTGAGATGGATCAAGTCTGTAGTTTCCTCAGTGCAGCGTAACAAATTTTTATACATTTAGCTTGCATTACACAATTTGATTGTGTGGAAGTTCTAGTCCCTTTCCTATTTTTTCTTGTAGTACAACTGTTCTTATGTGCTTATCTTTTTTGGGATAAATTGTTCTTACGTGCTTCTAGGAGGCCTGATTTAATGCTGTATAAGCAAAACTAGTCTTTAGAAACATAAAAAACTATTTTGACGTCTTATGATGCTCTTCTGTCCTTGAATGGCTCAAGATCATCTCATTCTTATCCAATACTCATTCCATGCTCGAAACCCCATTGTTTATTGTACCTTTTTCTATTGCCATTTCTGTGATATGAAGAGAAAGTGTCTGATTTCGATGATGCTCTGTTGCAGTGGCTATACATTGTTGAGGGATCCACGTCACAATAAGGGGTTAGCACTCTCCGAGAATGAGAGAGATGCTCATTACTTGCGCGGACTTCTCCCTCCAGCAATCATCAGTCAGGAACTGCAGGTATCTTTTACAGCTTTGTTTTTGTTTATAGACCTCTGAGAGAATCAGACAACTTGTTGAACTGCGAATTTGATTATTCAGGAGAGGAAGCTGATGCACATGCTTCGGCAGTATAAGGTCCCGCTTCAGAAATATATGGCCATGATGGATCTCCAGGTGAAAGTTTCATTGACCTCCCACAATAGCAATATTTTTTATCATTCTCATATAGAACTTCTTTAGGCCAGTCCAGAAGATATTCTTACCACTGTTTGGTTGAGTAGTAAGCATCCTTCATCTCTTAAGTGGGAGGACGCATGTTCAGATCCCAGGAATTGCTCCTTTTGTGAGGAAAAGTAACCTTAAGTTCTCCATCCCAGAATTACGAGAGCAATGCCTCATAATTTTAACAATGCAAGTTTGTTCAATCCATCGAGTTTTCTGAATGGAAAATTTCCGTAAGAGCTTAAGTGTGAAATTACACAATTGATGGATTTACATGGGCATGCCAACTCTTGACATTTTCTGATAAAAACATTGTAGACATTGAATCGAATAAAGAAAATATATAAACTGAAACGTCGGTCACCAAGTCTCTAAGCAGAACTTGTACTCTCATGCTATGGTAAGTGATCGATCATTTAAAGCTTGCTCCTACAAGCAATCATACCGATAATGTTTACCAAATCGATGTGGCTTTCTGGACTTCTAATCAGTTTCTTAATTAACATTTCTAACTCGGTATTGTAATTTCTACCTTGGTGTCCAAGTATTTAGATCTAAATCTTCAAATCATGTGGATTTTCAGTTCAAAAGGATGTCTGTGATTTGAGTTTGTTCACTCAGAAACTTTACTATGTCAAGTTTGAATAGTCATGACTGCAGTCGATGGGAGTATTGGTAAATAACTTTCTATTTTTACTGACATTTGCTAATTAACAATTATGCAGGAGAGGAATGAAAGGCTATTTTACAAGCTTCTTATTGACAATGTCGAGGAATTGCTTCCCATAGTGTACACTCCAACAGTTGGAGAGGCTTGCCAGAAATATGGCAGCATTTTCAGGCGCCCTCAGGGCCTTTATATCAGCTTAAAAGAGAAGTATGAGATGACTTTCTTATTTAAATATGTTTTCATCATACTTTTCCTTATAGTAGTCAACAATAATGGCACACAATCTTTAGTCCAATATGTTAGAGTCAATCATGTCATGTTGTGACCAGGAGTACAACATCATGAATATGTTGATTGGCTCTGCCCATTTACGTCACTTGCATACTAAAACCAACAACTAATTTTTACTTGTTTATGTTCATATATATGGGTACTGTTACAGGGGAAAGATACTTCAGGTACTGAAAAACTGGCCTGAGAGGAATATTCAAGTGATTGTTGTGACTGATGGTGAGCGTATCTTAGGTCTTGGTGATCTGGGCTGCCAGGTACTTTAGCTGCCCTGTTGACTTTTTATTCCCAGCAAGAAAATAATACTGTACTGTATTCTTTGCTCATATATTTATCTCATTTACTCGATTTCAGGGGATGGGCATTCCTGTTGGGAAGCTCTCTCTTTATACTGCGCTCGGTGGTCTTCGTCCTTCGGCAGTAAGTTTCAATGAAAATTAGTAATGCCATGCTCATAAATAAGAAGGGGGACTTCTTACACCATATCAAGATTATTTGGTGACAAATTATTGAATGTCGATGGGATTTCAAATCAAGATAATTGAAGCATTAAGAGCTCATTTCTTTCAACTATATCTCCCTTTTATCCTCTTTTCATAAAAATATTCAAAGTGTTTTCTTAAAAATATCACAGAAATATCAGTACATCTATAGGCTGTAACCTGAAATTTATATTTGGATTTTTATTAACATGCCTTACTTTAGCCCTTCAAAAAGCTGCAGGGCTTACTATTCGACTTGTTTCTTGCTCTCTTCAGTGCCTGCCTGTAACCATTGATGTTGGGACAAACAATGAAGATTTGTTGAAGGATGAGTTCTATATTGGCCTCAGGCAAAATAGAGCAACTGGGCAGGTTCACTCAAAATTAGGACTTCTTTTTTAGGGATCTTAGGTTTTTTGTTTAACATACTGAAGTTTTTCTGTTGCCTTTATGAAGCAATATGCTGAACTTCTAGAAGAGTTCATGTCTTCTGTAAAGCAGAACTACGGAGAGAAAGTCCTTGTCCAGGTGATTTACTATTCTTTTCCAAGTAAAAGGGCAATTTCTTAATGATAAAATTAGTCTATTCTAATTGATATCCCTCGACTTATAATGAAATTTTAACTTCTGCCCTTTCAGTTCGAAGATTTTGCAAATCATAATGCTTTTGAGTTACTTTCTAAGTACAGCAGCACGCACCTTGTCTTTAATGATGACATACAGGTAAACATTCAAAAAAATGGCTTTGATCTCATGAAATTATTTGGAAACTGCACACCTGGATTAGAATTTTCCCAACTTTCTTTTTTCTCTGAGTGCAGGGCACAGCTTCAGTTGTCCTTGCAGGACTAATTGCCGCTCTTAAATTAGTGGGAGGGAAGTTATCAGATCATAAGTTTTTGTTTCTGGGCGCAGGAGAGGTTTGATTTGTGCCTACATTTTCTTCGTATTATAGCATTTCCTGTTGTAGAGCTTTCATCTAGAAATCAAAATTTGGCATAAAATAACAACACCTAGCGACGTGGTGTAGCAGCATACCTGCAAGTTTCTGTGGATATTGTAAAGAGTTCCTTTTCTAATTCCCATCTGTCTTTTCTTTTTCCTGGTGTTAGGCTGGAACAGGAATAGCAGAGCTTATAGCTCTCGAGATGTCAAAACAGGTATTGTTTGTTATACTTAGATTATGATGCTAACATTTCATTAAAACTGTCGGATAATCTTAATTTACTTCTTGCAGTTGAAAACATCAGTAGAAGAAACTCGCAAGAAAATCTGGCTCGTAGACTCTAAGGTAGTGAGTGAGACCAGAACTGTGTTGTCTGTTTGTTTACAGCACTTTTAATTGCACATCACCTCCGACATAAATTACATGGCTGGCAGGGGCTGATTGTTGCATCCCGAAAAGAGTCACTTCAGCATTTCAAGAAGCCCTGGGCTCATGAGCATGAACCCATGAAAACTCTTCTAGATGCTGTGAAGGTGTGAAATTCGTGAAAATTGATACTATTGTGCTTCAGTTCATTACAAATGTTATCGCCTATTTTAATCCTAAAACAATCAATATGTAGTTTTCTGTCATCTAATATATGTTTGATCATCTTAGGCCATCAAGCCAACTGTATTGATAGGATCCTCTGGAGTGGGAAAGACATTCACCAAGCAGGTGGTCGAGGCCATGGCTTCATTCAACGAGGTCTCTTTCTGTAACTCACGCTCAATAAATAGTTAGCATCCCTCATACATGTGGTCCAAAATATGGCAGTAGTCTCATTTTTCAACTGTAATGAAGATTTCATTTTTCAAAATTCACCAATTATTATTTCAAGCAAAAGAAAATATGGGAAAAAAATGGACATCAGAACTCTATTCTGCTTGGGTAGTTACGATGCCTAAAGATCTCAACAAATTCACCATCAATATCATCTTCTAAACTGATATTATTGGACTGTCAAGGGTATCTTCTGAATGGAGATAGGACTACAAAGCCTCTTTTGCAGATTGTAGCATCGATCATGGGCATGAAAATTGTTATATGATTTTCATTTATTCTATTTTCATTGTGTAGAAACCTATAATACTTGCTCTTTCCAACCCGACAACCCAATCTGAATGCACAGCTGAGGAAGCTTATATGTGGAGTGAGGTGCCAAATTTAATCAGGCTAAATGTTTAAACTGCTGCATAAAATCTGCAGTGGTTCACATTCAGTTTTATCTTCATTTACCATCCTTAATTTCCAGGGTCGAGCAATTTTTGCCAGTGGAAGCCCATTCAGTCCCGTCGAATATAACGGGAAGACATATGTGCCGGGACAGGTTTGCAGCTCTCCTTGTTCCATGTTTTATGTGTTCATTATATAATCTCTGCTTTCTTGACTTGCTTTATGAACATTTCTTTCATTTTCATTTCCTTCCTGCCATTTGCTTGATTTCAAAGTACATATTAATTTGTGTGAAGTAGGCAAACAATGCATACATATTTCCTGGATTTGGTTTGGGTCTGATCATGTCCGGCACCATTCGCGTGAAAGATGACATGCTTCTTGCTGCCTGTAAGTTCACAAAATTCTCGTGCTGGTTTCACATGTAAATTCAACACAGAATCATGGGTGAGGCCTTCATCGTTCCCTATTCTCCTCAAGCGATAGTGATACATTTCTTTTTTCCCGGGACAGCGGAAGCATTGGCTGCTCAAGTGACCACGGAGAATTTTGAGAAGGGATTGATCTACCCTCCATTCTCCAACATCAGAAAGATCTCTGCTTGCATTGCTGCAAATGTTGCTGCCAAAGCATACGAGCTCGGTCAGAAACTTATTCAATTTTATATCTTTTGTGATTAATGTTCACTCAATCGTTATATCCTCTTTTTCTCCAAAAACATAACTGAAAATGCATGATGCATTTTCTTGGGTTATTTCCAAGTCATTTTACTTAATTGACAGGGTTCGGCTTTTGAGTCTTGAGATTTTGTACTGTAGGTTTGGCTTCTCGTCTTCCTCGACCCAAAGATCTTGTTCAGTATGCAGAGAGCTGCATGTACAGCCCAGTGTACCGGAGCTACCTTTGAAAGTCCTGCTGAGCTCCTCCTACCGCTGATTCTTCAATCATGGACAATACCGATCTCTTTTTATTTTCATATGTATGCCTGTGTTTCCCACGTAAATTTGAGTTGAGAAGAGGGGTAGAAGGGTCACCAATGGAATGATGGAATGGTCGAGAACAGGCAATCATGCTGAGTTCTTCCTACGATTGATTCTATAATAATGGATGATTCCGATCTCTGTATTTCATATGCATGGCTTGTGTTCTAATCATTCCACAGGTCCCCACTTCTCAGCTGATATAAACATCAGCATACTTACAAAATTATGGATATGGGTTCCACCAATCCTCTCCCTAATCCTATGCCTATCTCTTTATGATAGTACGGACGGAGTTAAGCGAGTTCAAGATGAATCTGATGGTCCGTTTACTAGTCTGTAATAGGAAATTCATTTCCAGGCTGGTCAGGATAAAAGCTCAATCCATCATCATCTGGTTTGCAAATAAGGCCCGTCATGCCTTTTCTAAATTTAGCTTGAATTCTGGCCCGTGTGGAAATATATTTACTGATGACGATGTGGGGGTTCTTTTGAATTCGTTGAAGCCTTCAATGTGTTAAAATGGGTGAAATATCAATGTTGTCCCTAGAATGTTTATAAAACTACGATGAAACCTAGACCTATTTTTCCTTCTCGGACTTTGACCTAATCGCCTCCGAACCTTCGCAACGAATGCTAGAGGACAGTGAATGACCGTGGCGAGATTCATTTTTCATGTTTGTTGTCTTTCAAATAATTAAACTCGTCAATAGAACCATTTCAATTATCTTATTAAATAGGCATATTTTAATTTTTATCATAATGATTTTTATTATTTATTAATTTTAGCCTATATATATTCTACTTCTTAAGTTATTCGTGAATTTCAATTTTACTTATTTATCTCCAAGAATATTTATGTAATTTAGGTAATATTACTTATGAATTCTATATGTTATTCTTAAATACCAAAATGCGTATTATAATTTTCTATCCAATTTTATTTCATACTACCAAATCAAATAAAGTTTATTCCCTACCTATTACATTATCTATTAATTCATTTCCTTATAGATTACGATTCACAATCAATTCCATTTATTGGAATCAAATGTGCCATAAACGTATTTCTTGTCCGTGGAAACAGCGTAACTCAACAAGAAATTATTAAACTTGTTTAATTAAATATGTTTTTAAGTATGTATATCGAACCTGTTAATCTATTTTGACACTTTTTTTTGCGAAAAATCACATATATAAATTAATTTAGATAATTGTGTTAATCAACTATATGTGCATATTTACACATTTAAATGCATCTAATTATACAGATTAAACGTATCACATCTGTTTAAGCTTGTTGTTCAATAGATCGCGTTCGTCTTTGGTGATTTTGACCTAGATAACAAACGAATCGTGTAAAAGTACGACCCCATTATATGTAACATAATTAAACATGGCACGAGTTGCATTACCAGAACTAGTCACGAGCACAGTCACCGTCATTTCCCACCTGCGCGGGCAAGCAGCTCCAGAGCTTCTTCCATGTCCTGAAGGGAAACTGAGCATCCACAGCAGAAGGGAATCTTTAGAAAGTGGGGAGTACATGAGATTAATTGCTGCTCCACTGAAACCTCACTGTCTTCGGTTTGGAGAACAGGAGCTTAGGAATTCTCAATGCTGGTTGTTCCGATTTGGTTTTTACCAAAAAAATTTTACATGATCCTACATCATAGTGACATAATAACAAAAAATTAATTAAACGATTTCGATTAATAATAATCAAGATATCTGCCCATGTAAATAATACTAATTTGTCAATTTGTCACACTTTCACCGGCATTCCGTCATACAATGTGATGAGTTAGGATCATGCAAGAATTTCCCGGATTTTTCGGTTTCAATTTGGCTTTTGAGGTGAAAGTAAGCGGTGACGATATTGCTAGGGCTTAAATGAAGAGCTTTGTG
Source organism: Lagerstroemia speciosa (assembly GCA_037672795.1). Classification (NCBI taxonomy): domain Eukaryota; kingdom Viridiplantae; phylum Streptophyta; class Magnoliopsida; order Myrtales; family Lythraceae; genus Lagerstroemia; species Lagerstroemia speciosa. The sequence goes on along the minus strand of CM075298.1, from coordinate 12,003,078 downwards.
CGAAAATAGTAGAAACCTTTTTTTTAAGAAAAGTCGTACATCAGAAAATATTTCTGGATTTGCCATCAATAAATCCTAGATAGATCGTGATTTGGAATGACAATCTACAGTACATGAACTGTGTCTGCGATCTAATAGATTACGCTCACAAAACACAATCTATAGATGTGAGCTACAACTGCGATCTATAGGTCGCGCTTTTAAACCGCGGTCTACGTTAGACTGTGATCTGTACATGCAATTTACATGACAGCCAGACCAACTACAATAATGAAATTCACATAAAACTTATATTCAACATGAAATACAGAAACAGTGAAATTGACATCCAAAATATATTAAATGTCCAACTCCAACGATGAAATCCAATCCATATCTAAGTAGAAGTAACATCGAATTCACATCCAAAATCAAGTCAAAAAGATACAAGTCACATAGTCACATAGTCACATAGTCTTAGAAGAAACTAGAAAATCTAACATGGTCGCCTCCTGCAACACCTCTGATAATGAAGTGTAATTGATTTGACTTGTGGTGGCTCTAGCATAGAATCAAAGGAACTTTTGGACTAGTGGTATCTTGTCCAAGATAATCAAGATACAATGATAGATCATATGATGCATGATATGTTGTATCCGGAAATTTCTAAGGAGCAGCTAGGGTCATATAAATGTATCCATAGGCTTAGGGTGTGAAGAACATAGGCTCAAGCTAGTCCGATGGAGGAGATCTGCTGGATCAAGACCAATGGTAGCATATGGAGAGCATGCTAGATCCGGATTAGGAGCAGAATGCAACCAATGTGGTGTTGCATCCTGACGACGACCAAGATCTCGGACTCGCCATTCCCCACCAGGAACTACCGAATCTTGACGAGTCTCTAGTTGATTATGTTGGTCAATAGGGAACAATGTAACACCATCATGACCGTTACGTAAATGCACCACCTATCGTGTAATCCAATGAGCTTCTTCAAATGTATCAGATAAGCCAATTTGTCATAAGGTATTAGCTTACATGACAGTCAATGGACATTGGGTTACAATTTGCATAAATATTAAACAAAATGGTATTCTTAAATGTTTTGTCAGAGCTCCGAGCATTACTCCAGTATGTCCCATGTTAATGCCTAGCCACTTAATGGTACCAAACGTAGTAGTGTGATCTACTGAGTTGGGCAATATATTATCAAAATCTAATTGAATGATACCATCGCTCATATGTTGCCACATCCCAATGAAAGGCCAATGCCTCCTAACCCAATACTCGCCTATCTTCACCCTAAGATCAATTTGTTGTACTTGTGGCAAAATGTCACAAGCAGCTAGGATCCTTTGAATGTCCTCGAACTATCACACCACCTTATCCAGAAGGTGCCACTCCACAATTTAAAAGCATATGAGGGGCACTAGGCTAAGCCATACGTCACTCCCCTCAATGTAAAACTCCAACATCACCTCGATGATGTCATCTATGTACGACATCCATATAATTTACATATGATACGTGTTCATATTAGTACTATAGAACTTAAACTATGATTTGGATAACAAGAATATCCTACTTGCTCAAGCATTTGCCTATCCATGACATCTCTATACTATCGTATGATATAGGTGGCTAACTATGTGATATCGAATATGATATGTTATAAGCAAGCCAATGGACCAGTTCGCTGCTTCACTATTGGGAACGGAGGGGGTCCATTGACTTGTCGATTGTATACCATGTTCAATGTCACCCAATTGGCCACCCATGTCATAGGTTAGACAATACAGAGATGTCTTGGATAGGTAAACGCGTTTGCAAGTATGATATTGTCCTGCGGTCTCCATCATAGTTTAAGTTCTATAGTACTAATATGATAATCTATCTTATATAAATTATATGGATGTTGTACATGAATGACATCATCGAGGTGATGCTGGAGTATTACATTGAAAGGAGTGACATGTAGCTTGCCCGAGTGACCCTCATATACTTTTACAATGTGGATTGGCACCTTCCAGATAGGATGGTGTAACAATTTTGGGGGCATTCAAAGGATCCTCGCTACTTGTGACATTTTGCCTTAAGTACACTAAATTGATCTTAGGAGAAGACAGATGAGGATCGCGTCAGGAGGTATTAGCCTTTCATTTGGATGTGCCAAGATAGGGGCAACAGTGTCGTCCAATTAGATTTTGATAATACTTTGCCCAGCTCAATGACTAGGCACTACATTGTATGGACCAAAGCGATGCTTAGAACAATGTCATTGTGTTTAATTTTTATGGAAATCGTGTTCTAATGTTCATTGACTGTCATGCAAGATGATAATTTTATGACATATTGACATATATGATACATTAAAAGAAACTTGCCGAATTGCACGATATGGGATAAACTTACTTAGCGGTCATGTGTTACATTGTTCCCTCCTTACCAATAGAACCAGCTAGAGACTCGTTAAGATCCGGTAATTCGCAATAGGGGCAAAGAATTTGAGGTCTTGGCTATCGTCAGGATGCAGCACCAAATCATCTCATTTTTAATATGCAAACTCTTAAGAAATATAAGTTGTTTATATTTGTCTTATACGATTTGTTCATTAAAAAAAAAAAAGAGTACCTTGACTATATACACAAAACTATTTTTTTAAAAAAAAGATTTTTAAGAATTTTTTTTCTTAATGTATGTACCTTTGTACTTTTCCCAACAATACAATTATCAATTTGGTAAGCAAAAAAACTTTAGGTTTGACTTGTTAGCCACCCCAAACTCGAACGACCATAATTTTATCGGTTAAGATTTGTAAAGATAATACTATGAACACAAATAAGTTTCATACAACCATAGCTGGGTATATGGTATTCGGACTCGGTCAATACCTTGGGTCAGCTTCCTCTCGTCCGTCAACACTGATTACGATTCTCACGGTGCCTCTATCAAAGGCTTTGCCCGACTTCCTTCTAATCTTCTTCGTGCCCCAACTGAAATCAACAATGATTCTCCCTCATATCTTTTCACAGGTAAAAGAAAATAAAAATAAAAGGCATTGGTTCTACCATTTGTTCAACTGAAAAGAAATCCTCCTCCCAAGAAAATTAGGTGGTCAGACACCAGCTATGGAATGATATTGGTTTTCCCAGAAGGGGGGGTGTCAGCCATTGAAAAGGTCACCAATTCTATCAATTGCTTCTTCTTTTCGTTTTTTTTTTTTCCCTTTGTTAAACTCGCCAATAACGCGGCTCTATGTTTCTATGAAGCGTTGTGGTATCATAGGCAACAACGTTTATAACACACTAGCATCAAGAAGCAAAACAACACAAAGAATTAAGGAAGCACAGAAGAAAACCAAAATAACAAAAAAAAGGTTGAAAGCTTACATAAAACGGTTGCTACATTATTGGGCTCTATTCATGATACAACCACTTCACGGCTTCTGCAGAGAATTTGCGACTTTACTGCCAACGCAAATCTACGGCTCTACTGCATGTCATCAGCGACTTGGGAACTCCGTATCCCCCAAAACATCCTTGGTTTCAACTTATCGTTTGTAGCGGTGAAAAGCCAACCCATTTGAGTTTCGCAGGTAGAGCAATTGATGACTGTCCATGCGTATCTGCAATAATCCCGAAACCCGGTATCTCAAGACAATTTACATCATGGCAGTAGAAAGATCAGACCAACAAGATGTAGAAGAAATATTCCTGCAAGACTTAGTATGGACCATTGAAGTAAGATGCAACAACTAGTCACTGAGTTTCCCTTAAAGGCCCCATCCTTCACTAAGTTTTCAACAACTTTGTATTTGTTTCTTTATCCCATTTGTTTCTTGGTCGTCCTGTTTCTAATGTATGTTTTTTCTCAAATATCTATAGCAGCCCATGTCCATTCATTGCATACTGCCATACAGCAGAGGAAGTTTCAAGAGCATACCCGGGAAACCAGCTGTATTCTTTGACTGGACGCCCTATGCGGACCAGCCCATTTGCTTTGTAAAAGGTCATCACTTCGTGAACATATCCGTGAGGATTCACGTAAGCACCAAGAGGACCATCAGAAGACATCACCAACATATCGCTTCGTCTCGCAATCAAAGTCTAGCAAGAACAAAAGGAAAAGGAGAATTTAAGAAGCAAAGAGTCAGAGAGAAAAAACATATGGAACTAGACCAGTCTCGGGCCATGCCTGGCCCCCGAGGCTGAGGTCTCTAGCATACATTTGAAACTTCAGGTTTTACTAGCCTTCAGTTCTTTTAGTTTGAATTTATTCTTTTATTCTTGTGAAACAGCTTACAGTTGGTCAGGAATCAATTGCTCAGCCAGAAAAATGCACATAATCAAAAGCCATGCATAGACTCTAGTAACTCACTTTTGCGTTAGACTTGATGCAATATTGACAAACTATGAGAGAAGATTGTGCATACCTGACAATTTTTACACCGGACACGGTCAAAATGCTCTAGCAAATTAATTTCACGACGCAAACGATATGAAGTTCCATCAACTTCCAGAAGCTCCTGCCTTATTGATTCAGAAACAGGGATCTTACTGGCTATATGAAAAGAAAGAAGATCAGGCTTCTTGACAAAACCATCCATGGCTGGTGCTCCCACAATTTGTTTCCACATATCTGAAAAGCATTCAGGAGATAAATTAGACCCCGCCACAGAATTATGGTAAGGCACTGGACTTTAGCAAATACTTGGATAATTATTAACCATTTCTTCAACGAGATGCCAAAAATATAACAGAAATACCAGGCAAGGTCAGCCAACAGTGTGTAAGAAATCATGAATGGAAAGTGCATGAAGACATACCGGCTGCTCTTTGAGCAAGACTGTAAGAATCATACATGCGGTATACCCAATGTGGCCAAAATGCTCTTGAAATGACAAGATTCGAACCAGAAGATTTCCTGCATGGCCGGGTCCTCACTCCTTTGTGGGACCTGATCTCAGGAGGGGTTATATTTTCATCTGATTTCTGGAAATTTCTGCAGCCAAATGTCCTAGTATGAGATCTTTCAAATTTTAGTTCTGATTCACTAGATAACATATCTTCATCGCTGCTTGTTGATTCATCCATGACTTCATCATATCCATACAGGGAATCAACAGCAGATTGATGCAGTCTACGCTCGGGTGGAGAAAGTGCATTCTCGAAGCTATCTTCTGAGTGTGCCTCAGAGTCATCATCTTCATTGTTGTATTTATGCCTTTTTGCATGACAAAGGCCCGTTGGAAGACTGCCTGAGATACCAATATTTGCGAAACCACTTGATGGAGCTAGCTCATCAAAGGCATCCTTCGGTGTCCTTAGAGGCAAGTCTTCCTCAATTATCTGGACCTCTCCACATCCCTAAAAGATAATAAATGATCATTATAAAAAGAAAGAAACTTCGTCACCAGCTTAACCCATCCCCACCTCCAAAGGGAATAAAGGTTAAATTAGTCTAACCACTCCATCAGCATCTATCCAACAGCGCTTAAGACGAAATCTCTGAAGACCCCGAGTGACAGCATTCAGTGAACCATCTTCAAGACGCCTATACTGCCGAATCTGCAGCAAGCATTCACCAAAATGTGTTGCATGTAAAGACCATAACAAAAACTTAGCTTGAACAGGCAAACAAGTTTGCATTTCAATAGTAATCAATAAAGTGAATTTTTATAGCCGTCAAAGGACAATACAACAACAACTGGATACAAGATCTTAGATGCTGTCCAGCATGCTTCCCATTGAAAACACCAAAAATTAGAAAAGCGCAATTCAGGTTCATTTCTAAATTCTGCTCTTGATTTATGCAGAAAAGGCAAATGCAATATGCTAAATCTATGGTCATCTTTTCTGGTCCATCACAAGTTCAATCTGATCCATTCACCAGAATAGCTCAAACTTGACAACACGGGAAGTAGAAAGCCAAAGGACATCTCTAAAACAAGAAAAATGCCCATTGCAGGACACAGATGTAAGTGATACCACAAAGCATTCCAACAAGGACAAATATGGGCTAGTCCCAGGGTTCAGACACTTGCATACAGTGACCTCCTGCATTCATAATCACTGCATGCATGAAAACAGTAGACAATAACTTTCTATTCCTCCTTAAAATCAACCAACAGAAATACCCATCCATTTGAAAAGTCAGATATTGTAGCTTTCAATTGTAATCTTCCAATATTGCCACCAGAAATACCCATCCATTTTAAAAGTCAGATATTGTAGCTTTCAATTGTAATCTTCCAATATTGCCACCAGAAATACCCATCCATTTGATAAGTCAGATATTGTAGCTTTCAATTGTAATCTTCCAATATTGCCACCAGAAATACCCATCAATTTGAAAGGTCAGATATTGTAGCTTGTGACAGTGACCTTCCAGTGTTGTCTGAAATATCAAAAGAAAATATCTGCAAACTCTTCTTCAATCATCAGAAATTGGAGTTTAAAACTGTAATCCCAAAAAGTTCTTAGGATGGTCAACCGACATAAATTTGGGTAAGCCCCAATGTAAAAAGACCCCCTGGTAAATCAATCATAATACTAAACTAATAACACTTCAGCAACACTAGCTGACAAAACTAAGTAATTTGTATTTCAAAGAGTTAAGAATATAGTAGCAAGACATGACATGGCATCAGTTCTTTTTCTTCTCTGGGTAAGCAGGTAGTAGAGTGTCAAATAACTCTAATGGTGCCTTGTTGCATTAAATAGAAACAATCTATTAAAACATTCCTACTATATACAAAATGAATGAACCCAAGGAATTCTAATCTCTTCAATTAGCAATTAAACGGATCACTGGAAGCATCATCATCGTGCAAAACGCTATTAAGAGCCACCAAATAAATGGAGCCAAGTTGGGCAAAGGCCATACCAATTGACATAATAAAATACATCCGTACAATTAAACAGAAAATGCCCTACATCACAACAAAAATGTGGCTATGATACCTCAGCAGTTGTCCCCGTTGTTGCAAATCTCAATCTTCCATTGTGCGGATCATGGTAGATCCGAATCTACACAGAAAGTGAGAATGTGCTTTAGCTTTCAAAATGAAAGACAAGCAGAAAGATGCATAAGGAAGTGAGAGTTTCACTGACAACACCAATAGTAAGAGGAGCGCCTTGATCTATTTGGCTCAATGCTCTCTCTATAGTAGCTATAAAATTTGGTTGAACAACCCGTAGTGGAAGTGTGGCCTCAGGGAATAGCACGACTCCTGACAATATCAAAGGGCAACATCTTATCTCAAAAACAGAAAAATAAACAGGAAATAAAAACAAAGTTTACATAACAATGCCGACTCAAGAGTTCAAAGCAGCACAAAAATTTTCAATTTTAATTGCAAGGATTTTAAGCTTAATCAACTGAGGTAGGACCAGATGGATGAAAACTAACAGCAACTCCATGCAAGGTGATAAAGTCGTACTGTTTCTCTTTCATCTTTCTATCATTGGACTATTGGAAAAATGCAAGGCAGATGTTATGTATACTTCTTAGGCAAGAATGTCAGAGTAAAACTGCATGAACATTATCTAATACTTGAAAATTCGGAAAGCAAACATTCACAGAGAAGGGGAGGAGATGATGTGTCCACCAGTCACTCTGAGGAGAAGACCGAATTCGTGCTGCAGGAAATTATCCATCACCAGCAACTCCCAGGGGCCTCAAAGCAGGAGGCACCACAACGTGGGTCTCCTAAATCATCCCACTTCCCATGGTGAAGTCTCTGGTGTGATTTGCCCTTTCCTTGTTTAATTATTTTAACTTCATTATTAAAAATTAGTAAGATTCCCCCATTTATCTAGAGGCTATGCACAATTCTGTTAGAAATGGTAATGGCAGACTAATAGAAGGAGCTTATTTCCACAATTTGGAAACACAAGAGGCTAATTTTCGAATTTTAGAATATAGAGATCCTCTTCCAGCTTCAAAGTAGATGGATATATATGCATTTTTGGCCCAACTATCAGTCTAAGGAAAATGCTCGCAAGTGTCAAAAATTTCATACGTGAAGTAACATTCCCCTCCCATTTCCCATGACAAGAATCAAAGACATACATATTTTGGAACCATCTAGAGGTATAACATTTTTGTAGAAGATAGATTATTTAATTAAAAAAGCAATACCCTTAAAATAGCACAGGGGTAGCTGATGCACAGCACCACCATCCAAGAACGCCAACCTTTTGTGTGTGTCTTCAACCTCTGTTACATTCAAACTGGAATCAGTAATCACAAATAACAAGAACATGCACCAGAATACAAATGAGAGGTTACAGGTGTTGATATGCCTACCACCAAGATAAGTATGCAAAGAAGCCAAACCAGTGTCGAATGTAAATTCACCGGGTCGAGTTCCAGGATGATAAGTACGGCCACTGTACCAATGTTAAAGACATGCATAAATGATATGAACCAGTAAAAATTTTTCTTTTTAAGTAATTAATAAAAAGCTAAAAAGAAGGAAGAGGGGAAGTTACACAGCATATATTTTGTGCAGTCGGACCAAATTACTCAATTTCATATTTAAAACTTAATCTAGTGAACATCATTTGAGATAGCTTAGATATACTACCTGTTAAGGCTGCACCAACAGGGGAGAAAACTGGCAATATCATTATCCCCAAACAGAGAATAGAAAAAAATAACGAGCAAGATTCTCTAGTGAGCACTTTCCTAAGATCCATGAAATTATTTTTTGCTCAGGAAGATAAATGAAATGCTAGACAATAGTTTAACGACAATATGGTGAAATTCAATCAACAACTACAGAATGGCGAACAGTCAGCAGCGATTCAATATAAAGTATTCCATAACCAAATTTGATCATTTTTTTAAGTGTAAGACATCAAGAATCATACAGACGAGGTAGGAGACGGTAGAAGTAACCCTGCTGACCACACACACTAACTATAAAACATGCACATTAGCACAACGAGGAATCATAATTCCAGTCCATTTCTTTCAAGCAAAGGTGGAAATGGCCAATCTCACAACCTAGGCTATGGACTGCAGCCTTCCGGCATTCACGTATAATTCTCTACTATAGGATATGGCATGTCTTTTTGAATCTTCTCCCTTTCCTTGAATGACATCATCACCATCAGTAACAGATTCTGGAAAAGCAGACATAAAACCCTAAACTAACGAGACCCGTAGTACGAAATTGATCCCGTCGGAATTTTCGATTGCTCATCAAATAGGTGGCATGTGATAAGGAAATCACTGGATAGGAGTTAATTACTTTGTCAGGGGATCGTTGTCATCGTCTGATCCGTGAAGGTCGTCGACTTCCTCGACCTGCAGTTCCTCGAAATCGAGCTCCCGAATCTGCTCGATCTGTTGCATCTCCCTCTCCAAGATGCTTCGATTATCCTCCATTTTCAGCCAGCCTCTCTAGATTTTACTGTAGCGAGAAAGGTTTAAGAACGGAGAGAGGAGAAGAAATGGTGGTGATGAGGAGTAAAGGGCATGCCGATTACTCTGTTCCTCTGTTTTCGCGGCAAACTCTAATCGCCTCCACGTGTAGACAAATAGTAAAATTTCCAGGTAGTTCCATTCCATTAATTTTTTTTTTATTTTTAATTTTCTAAACACTATATACGAATTTCATTACTTAATAAAATTAATCAAAAAATAAATATTTAAGTGATTAAATAATATTTTATAATTATAACCAATATTTAGATTGTACGATTTTTGATAAATTAAATATAAAATTATATAATAAATTTAGGAAAATAGAGTGACTTTATATGTAATTTGCACATGACCCACGCTTTGTATAATTTAAACAAATTGACTTAAGTACATGTAAATTCATTCACGCATCAACATAAATGAAAATTAGAAAAAAATTGAAAGAACAATGCAAGAAAATCAAAACTTGAAAGTTGGAACCGGGAAATCCTCGCATAGAGAAGGAAAGTTGAGAAGAGAAGTTTGAGAAAAAGCAAAAGCAGCATGGGAGCGATAGAGAGAAAGAAACAGTTGTCGTGACCACCCAACGATATTGCATATCATATGAAAAGATTATGAGGAATGTACGGAAATACTGTACTTTTTAAAAATAATTCTTTCAAAACCGTCCTGGCCAAACTATTTATGTTTCTACTATCAAGAGATTGCATGTTGAACACATGGCCTCAATTTTGTACTAAGACCGCATGTTCGAACTACGATCTCAGCTCAATGCATGACTAAATGGTGCGTTTTTGTCCAAGGGAGATCGCATGTTGAACCTGCAATCTCCTCTAGCAAAAAAGCACTGTTTCATTTAAGGCAAATGAACTTGCAATATCTTGTCGATAAAAATGGCCCCGCAGGGCCATATAGCACCAGAGCACCATTCCCCATCCCCCTTTCCTCTCTTTTCCTCTCTTCCTCCATTGCAATCTCTACTCCCGAGTCCGTGTTCGTTGCAATATCTCCCAATTCAAACATTCTATTACAATCTATGCCTTCTCTATGATATGTGAAGCTTTATTTGAGTTTGCCCTAATTTTTCTTCAAGTTTTTAGGATTTTGAGGATTTTAGGGTTTGTTGAAATTGTGTTGATTAAGTGCAATTTTTAGTGAGTGAATGACTTATTTGCTCATAGTAGTTTATGGGTTACGAATTGTTAGCTATAATTATTGTTAATTAGGTGGTTTTTTTATTGATTGCATAGATTAAGGTTTGGTGGAGTAAAGTGTTTGCGAAATTGATAAAATGTAGTGAATTAGTTGTGAAATTGTGAAATGTAGTGAATTGGTTGTGAGATTATGGAATGAAATGGTGAATCATGCTAAAATACAATGAGTTATTTGTGATATTATTAAATGAAGTATTTGAGCAATATAATATTGTGCTATACATTAATATTTATAATTTGATAGTTTCACTAGATTGGAAATAGTGAATCATGTTAAACTTATGGTGTATGCCCATGGAAATATTTTATGTGGTGAAGATGGGCCATATTATGATAAGCCACCAGTGAAGAAAATCAAAGTGAGATATGATACAAGATACGATGAATTATTGAACAAATTCTATAAAATTGCAAGAGTTGTTCGTGTTATGTTTGGAGTAGAGGTGTTTCACAGATATGTTATAGTTTTTCAGTCAATTTATGTGCGTTATAGTTTAATTCCTATAACTGATAATGAAGATGTGGAGAATCTTATGGATGCTGCTGAACTTGGCGGTGAATTACAAATTCTAAAGTTATTTGTTCTAGTACAAGGTAGCACTAACGTGAGATTGGAATAAAGTGTTGGAAATGCTATCTTAGTAATGCCATCTTAGTAATGCCTTCCATCTCGGAAGCACATCGGTGTGAAAATGATGTCAACATGAGTGAAGAAAATAATATTGAGGATAATAATAATGATAATGATAATGATGATGAAAGAGAGGTTGATGAAGTGTTATATGAGTTGTTTATTGATATCGATAAAGCATTATTAAATGAAGAGATTGAGATTGATGGCACATCTGCTCATTTGAGTTTGATACGTCAATTGATCTCTTACCTCCACAGTCTGTAGAAGTTGTGATGGTCGATAATGTGGTGGATGAGAACCCGATACCTAACCATAATCACACTCCATTGAGGATCCAATTCCTTTTTTTTAATAGAAGAGACGGTATTGATGGATACATAATAATTAATAGAATGGACAGTGTTGATGGATACATAATAATCAATAGAATGGACGGTGTTGATGGATATGTAATAATTAATAGGAGGGATGGTGTTGATGGATACATAATAATTAATAGAATGGACGGTGCTGGTGGATACATAATAATTATCTGAACTTTGGTGATGAGACTAAAAAGGATATTCGATTTAAAAAGAAAGCTAATTTGATTTATTCTGTGAAGATACATTATATTAAGAACCACTATAACTTTTTATTGATGAATCTGATAAGAGCATATAGTCTGTATTCTACACTGAGAGGGAAAAAGGATGTAGATAGTGACTTCATGCATGTAAAAAACGTCTAGATTTTGCATTTGTTATTACAATAGCTAAAGGACCTCTATATGTGTAAATCATGTTTTTAATCAAGACCATCCACAGCTAGATTATAACTTCATGAGTCGGTGTTTCTTAAATCAAGTTAGGGCATTGCCTAATGTGAAGGTTTCTATATTACAACAAACTATAGCTAATACATTCAGGTAATTGGTAACAAGGAAGAGAGTCTGGGATGGTAAAAGGAGAGCGATTATGACGGTATACAGTGATTGGGGCTCTTCTTATGCAGAATTGCCAAGTCTTCTAAATGCCTTGCAAGTTACCAATCTAGGATTCAAAGTGGCTTGGCATGGTACTCCACAGAGATTCATGGTCAATTAATTTTTCGGAGAGTATTTTGGACATTTGGTCCACGTGTTCACGCTTTTTCCATGTAGTAGGCATGTTGTTAGTATGGATGGGACATCGTTGTATAGCAAATATTCACATAAATTACTGATTACATGTACTATGAATGGTGTGAATCATATTCTCCCTTTGGCTTTTGCATTAGTTGATGAGGAATCGTATGACTCGTGGTCTTAATTTTTGATGCACTTGAAGCAATACGTTATTGATCATTGTCTGGAGACTTTCTGTCTTATATTTGATTGTCATGCTGGCATTGTTAGTGCAATCAGAGATCAGAGGGTTGGATGGAAGCCACCTTCTGCTCAATGGCGACTTTGCAGTAGATATGTGGCTAGTAATTTTAACAAGGTTCACAATAACCAAGCATTGAAGAGACTTGTTACTACAGCCGCGATGCAATGCCAACCTAAGAAATTTATAGAGTATATGGATGAAGTGAAGAAAATGAAAGAATTCGGCACCTAATTACTTTATAAACTTGGATGTGGAGAGATAGACACGAGCATAAGATGGAGGTTGCCGATATGGTTTTTTCACAGCAAACATTGGTGAGAGTTACAATGCTGTTTTGAAAGATGCGAGGTCCTTACATGTTGCAGCGCTTGTTAAGAAGATATTTTATAATTGCGTTCACTATTTTCAGTCTCGTTTTGATGAGGCAGCCGCGTGTATTAGTAAAGGAGAAATGTTCACTCTGTGGGTTACTAAGAAACTGCAAAAATGGGGGCAGACATCGAATGCTCATACTGTCATTACATTTGATCGAATCACTAGTGAGTTTAAGATTATGACAAGTGAGCGATGCACATGTAATGATAGCAAGGGTGACCATCTCTATATAGTTAATGTCAGTCGTTGAGAGTGCACATGTAATAAATGGCAAACTTATAAGATGCTATGTTTTCATCCGATGGCCGCCATGGCATCAAATTCATATGGATAGTCCCAACTTGTGGGCCCATGGTATTCATGGACGCATCAACAACTATGCTATCAAGTTAAGTTCCATCCAATTGGAGACAATGTCAAATGGCCTCAGATAGATTTTCTGACAGTTCTTCCAGATCATAATCTCCTTCGAGGAATATGCAGACTTAAGTCGAAAAAATATCACAATGAGATGGATATTAGGGAGCCCACATGCACTATAATGCATGGTTTTTGCAAACACGATGGGCATAATCGAAGAAGTCGTGCTGAGCGAAGAAAGGTTCAAGGTTCATAAAACAAGAGATGTTATATTTACAACACATATTGTTATTTCATTTTTTTGGCAATATAACAGTATGTTATATATGTACTTTCAATGGATCTAGGACCCATGGATAGATCACTACTCTAATTGTGGGAGGGACATCGATCCGAGGTAGTGTGGGTGGGGCTGGACAGTTCAGCACTTGTTTGTCTTCGACATAAGGCAGCATTACGATGCGAGGATGTTCTGCATGTTGATGATCATTTGGATCCATACTTACATTAATCTGGCTTCTATGGCATCTCTCGAATTCCTTTTATCCAATTAGACTGGCACGTGATCACGGTATTAGTGGAGAGGTGGAGACTAGAGACGCACACGTTCCATATGCCACATGGAGATGTTGTCTTGACATTGCAAGACGTGGCAATTCAGCTGAACTTACCTATCAACAGAAATGCTGTGATAGGCATCGCCCACATGCCTTGGCCAGATGAGTGCGAGTGCCAGTTAGGTCTAGGCCCGATCCTCGTAGTATCACAGGTGGAAGTCTTCGGACATCATGGTTGCAGAGGCATTTCCATCATTTAACTTCCAATGCTGATGAGTTCACAATGATGAGATTTACTTGGGCCTATATACTACAGCTGATGGACAGCATGCTATTTGCGGACAAGACTTCTGATTTTGCTCATCTTATATTCCTACTATTGCTAGAAGATTTTAAAGCTACCGAGAGATGTAGCTAGGGAGCTACATACCCGGCCTTGTTATATAGACAGTTTTGTCTTGCTGCAAAAAGTTTTGGCAAATGAGATTGGGGGCGCATTGATTTTACTATAGGTTTGGGCGTGGGATCAATTTCTACATGTTGCACCCACTCGCCCTCAGGTGGCTGACCTCTGGCGTGCTTCCTTCGATGTGACTTAGTTCTTTACGCACGTCCTTGGATAGTACAAAGACGCCTTCGATAGGCAGACAGCACCCCAGATATCTTTTAATTGTGTAATTACTATGACATGCATAACTTTTTATAATTACTAACTAATGATATCTAAATTTTGGTACAGATCTTCTAGATGCCTTACATAGAGGAGATTTTGAGTTTACTACCACCCTACTACCTAGTCGAAAGTGATGTATGGCGAGCTCGAGTGCCTCTCATAAGCTTCTTCATCGTTGAGTGACACCATCCAGATCGGGTAGTACGTCAACTCGGGGAGATTCATTAAATCCCATCTGCTTATAATACCTCTCCTGTACTTCATCATATCGACCTTCAAGGGAGGACAAACGAGGACTGGATTAGGAGGCATTGGCCTCTAATCTTATGTGGATGCAACGAGGAGACAGTGTCGTCAAGCTTCATTATGATAATACCTTACAAATGGATGTCGATCATGACTATAACAACTGGTACCATGGAGTCACCAGATGATACATCGGACGTACAGGAGCAATGATTGGCACTCTGGTATGGCCTACTTCTTTTATGTTAATATTATATTTCATTTTCTATATTCAACTTCTTACGTAATGACCCGATATTATCTTTTTCCAAATTGATTCTCTCTGACGTATCCGGTTTGAGTCATCCACATTACATGATACTTGGAATATTACCGACATCGGATTGCTTGTTGCTAGAGATCATGAAGGTGTCCAGATGTTTCCTCCAAAACAGCAATAGCAGCTAGACATACTTCCAACAACTCAAGGTAGAGGACATAGAGCTCGAGGTAAGGGGCGAAGTCAGGCTACAGAGCCACCTCGCTCCCCTTCTCCTGTTCCTTTAGCCAGCATGCTCCACTTCACCTGTTCCCAAGCTAGCATGCTCCCCTTCTCTACATCAGTAGGACCTGCCTGATATCATGTCATTCTATGCACCTGATGCAATGGGTGTGATGGGTTCATCACAATCGACAATGCCGACTCTACCTGCTCCTCAGAAACATCGAGAGCCATCGCAGCACTCACCGTACGAGCCATCACATTATCCGGACTACGTAGTGCAAGAAGCAACTCCGACCGTAGGTCCAAGTAGGACAGAGCGACCACTTACACAAGAGCCCAAACTGCATTTCCAAAGGAGGCGATTTAGGAGGAGGAGAAGTCCATAGACTATTTTTTAAGTATGTTGTGTATAGAACAATATATTGAAAACTTCAAATTGACTGCTTATGGATAATTTAACACTTATTTTCTTATGGATATTACTGTTTTTCAACATTTAATAATTGTTAATAAATGTTTGCTAGCTTGGTTAGGATATCTGTCAAAGAGAGATCGCATGGGATTAGCATGGGTTCACATTTCTGGTAAAGAGAGAGAGATCGCATGTTGCGATCTCACTCAGAAATGAAATGCATATTCAACATGTAATCTCTTCACGGTATACACGTAAATAGTTTGGTTGAAATAGTTTTTAAAGAATTATTATTGAAATGTACAGTATTTTCGTACAAAGCTCAAAAGATTATTGGTTAAATTAAATTACAGAGTAGTTTTGGAATAGGAAAAAAGTCTCAAACTATCTCATAGTAATTTAAAGAAATAGAGATAGAGACAAAACCTATGAAGAGATATTTCGAGAAAAGATCAGTATAAAATAAGAGAAAGACAGAGTGATAGTAGAAAAAGAATTAGTTATTATATTAGTAAATTTACTATCACACTGATATTTTTCTTGATCTAGTAGATATTAGAAACTATATTTTATACGTTAATAGCAATTTGAAAAATTAAAAAAGACACCAAACTTGATAAATGTTTCCATATATTAAAAATAGACAAGACATATACATGTATCATGCCACTAACATTAAAAGCATAAATAAGTATGCCACTAATATCAAGCCCCTAGATCAAGTAGAAGTTGTGCAAGTCATTCATAATTGCAATCAAAGCAAAGACGTTATGTCAGGTTCACTAATAACTCTCCACATGTCCAGTGACTCCAAGCACATGTTTAACCATTTTTTCTAGGTGAAGGAGTTGGCTATGGTTGGAATTCTTAAGACAACAAGGAGAAGAGGAAATCAAAAGACTCGTGCCCTCGCAGAGGGAAGGCCAAGTTAGGATGGTAGCTTTCAAGACCACTTCCAACACTTCATCCCCTGGCTACATTAGAGATGAAAATCCAAAACAAAGTGAAGCACCAAAGGCTCCTCAACCTGCCCAAACCTTGTCCATAAAAGAAAACCCTCTAGTGGGAAGTTTTGTGAGTACCATGGGAGGTGAGACCATGACATAGAAGGATGTCAAAACCTTTAGATCAAGATTGAGAAATGCACCTAATAAGGTGGGTTGAAGCCATATGCGAGGGAAGCCTAGTTAGAACGCGAAAGTTGTAGAGATAATCTAGACTAGACAAACAAGATTGTCATGACTAAACCTATGCAAAGTTCATAGATGGATCTATTGAGACATAGATGCCCCATATATGAAAGAGGGGGAACATGCAATATATGAAGTGTGCCAAGCTTAGGGCAAAAAAGGCCAATTGACAAAAGTCAAAAACCCGCTGATGGCGAGATGCTCATCTCGTGCATGGAGCTTGTGCTCAAGTTTCCTTCCCATGACGATGACCTAGCCATCACTCTTTTAAACCAAGAGGTTTGATGTCAAGAGGGTCCTGGTTGACCATCGAGCTCAACCAACGTTCTTTTTTGTAGTATTTTTCTCAAGATAGAGCTACTCACTTTATCACTTTGCATCATTCACACACCTTTAGTCGGCTTCATGGGATAGACTATTGTCCCAAGGAGTGTGGTATTGCTCCCAATAACCTTTGAAAAAGCAGCTAGGCTACTGAGACATCCAGTTGATGGTAGTTGACATTTTCTCCCCCTGTAACATCATTATCAGAAGGAAAACTTTGAAGGACTTTAGGTTTATAACTTCGATGTACCACTTGAAAGTGAAATTTCTTACTAATGCATTGAAGACCAATTGACCACAATAAAATGCTACGTAAATGTGATGCATTAAACTAGTGGAAGTGACTACAATAGGGAGGAGGCCCTCCAATTCGATGCAATGAAACCACATTGATCGAATTGAGAAGGTCTAAACCAATGGACAACCTAGAGGATGCTCCCATAGGCGCTTGAGGAAAGTTAGTTAAGGTTGGTAAGGCAAGACCAAATAAACTGAAGGAGCAATTAGCACAATTCTTAAATAGATATACTAATGTCTTTACTAGACAATCATCTAACATGTTAGGCATAGATGAATCACGATTATGCACAAACTAGGTATTCTCTCAAGAGCTAAGCCTATCAAGTAGACAAAGTGGCTACCATTGAGACCTTGACTAGAAGTAGTAAGTGAAGAAGTATAAAAGCCCAAGCCATTAGTCTTCATACAATCATTTTATTAATATCAATATATTTCCAGTGTTGTCATGGTAAAGAAGGGTAATGACAAGTAGATAATTTGTGTAGATTATACTAATTCAAACAAGGCCTGCCCTAATTATTAACCCTTCCCTATGATTGACCAACTAGTTGATGCCATGTTGGGACACTTTTTTTTTAAGTTTCATGGATGCCTACACATGATACTAACAGATCAGGTTGGACTTGACAGACAAGTAAAGGACCATCTTTTACATACATGATATCATGTATTGTTATAATCATGTCCTTTGAAATCAAGAGTGCAAGAGCAACTTACCAAAGGCCAATTAATCACGTGTTCTGACAATAGTTAGATCATAATGTAAGTGCATATGTGGATGGTATTTAGGTGAAGCCCTTAAGCCAAGTACTGCTTAGTTGCCTTGAAGAGAACTTTCAACTCACTTCGATTATTCAACATGTAGCTTAACTTAGTCAAGTACATATTCATAGTGCAATCACAAAAATTTCTAGGGGATACGGTTACCTAGTAGGAGATAGAGGCTACTTAGAGAATGTAAAAGCTATTCTCAATCTCAAGTCATCGACTGCTATCAAAGAGATGTAGCAACTCATTAGCCAACTTGCTACTCTTGAAATATTCTTGTCAAAACCATATTAATGCAACACTGTATGAGTTGAAAAACTGAAAAGTCTTCAACGAAATATGGTAGTTATCATTACATGGGTCAAAGAAGAAACAACTTTACATTTTTAAAAGTCACAATTTTTGTTGAGTCTATGCCTCTTGCTCCCTTAGGAGAATTCCCTATACACATTATCAAGATTGTAATCTTGTTGTCTGTCAAAGTTAACATTTTTCGTATTCTCATATCAATGGTGCTATCTTTCCACATCTTATTCCCAAAGTTTTTTTTTTTTGAGAATTCAAAATGCGTTCCTTTATACAAAAGTTGTTTTACAAGGCATCTACATGTGAACAAGGGCTTTCAAAGAGCTAGCTAAAGCGCTACATTGTATTCTATTGTCTATTTTAGGGAGAGACTCTATCATACATCGTACTGTATACAAAATCTTCCTCGATAGTTGTTGCAAAAGAAGGTGACTACTACTAAATATCGTTTCATTCCTTTCTTGCCAGACAAAATGAACATATGATGACCACAATACTCTCATAATGATTGAGTCTAGGCTCCGGCTCTTGCTAACATGTGCAATTCGGGATAGTTTCCGCAATGAGGAGTCTCAAAATGTCTTCCTAAATCAAAGCTGTAGTGCTACAAGAGAAGAAGAGATGCCCTTTACTTTCCATGTGAGTGTTGCAAAAGTCGCAATTGATGGTGGGAACACTCATCCACGAGTCAATACATTGCCTCGTGGGTAGTCAATCGAGAAGGGCTAACCATGAGACGAACGAATATCTTTGCACATGACCCAAGAACCAAATGGAGTTGGGCCAAGGGACCTCCGATTGTCATGGTCTAAGCATCTCCCATATGCCAAAGTTTTCAAATGGGAAAGAGGGCCCCAAAATAGGGTATCATAGGAAGCACAATCAAGTTTTGTATTGATAGAGGTCAAGATCTCTCGAGCTTCTGAGTCTCCACATCTCAGCAAAATGCAATGCCCTTCATGGAAAATAGACAATAACGGGTCACATCAGCCTATTGTTAGGAAGTAGGCCAACAACCTAGTGCAGAACTATACAAGAGGGCCAAGAATGGACCAACTATTAAATGAAAAAGAGATTTGCGATCCATTTCTTATCTTCCAGTGAATATGAGGTCTTACAAGTGGTCAAATCTTGAGAAGTTTCCGCCAACTCCATGAATCAGTAGATTTGATAGTTACCTCCTAAATACTTTCTCCTTTAAGCAAGTGCCGAGATACCCATGCAACCTACAATGACCTTACGTTGATTAAGACCTGGCACAAGTTTTTCATGACACAAATTTGGTTCCATTTTTCAAGATTCTTTAGGACTAAGCCTCCCTCCCTTTTTCGTAGGCAAACATCTTCCCATTTGACTCTCGCACCTTTACTATTGGTGATGGCACCTTTCATAGGAATGCACAGCAAATTTGCTAGACTTGCCGGATGACCTTTATAGGGATAATGGAATGACGAAACCAATAGTTAACCATGCTATGTAAAACAAGGGAAATGAGTTGGAGTCTCCCAGTGAAAAACAACCTTTTAGCAGTCCAGTGAAAGACTTTTGGGACTATTCTTTCCATTAGTGAGGAGCAATCCACAGCTATCAATCTTGTGGAAATAAAAGGGACCCCCAAATATCGAACAGGGAGCTGACCCACAGAAAGCCTAAAATTTACTCAGTCTCCTTCACTCGCTCATCAGTCAGCCTAGAGCTAAAGAATTCAATTTTTGCCGCATTTAATTTGAGCCTTGACAATTGGTAGAACAAGAATGATAAGAATTGCTCTTAAGGAAGAAATAGAGCTATCATTAAAAATCATGAGATCATATGCAAAAATAAGATGAGTGATGTTGAGTGCTTTACATTTCAGGTGAAACCTCAACTTACCCTCTTGAGCCGTCTGATCAAGTAGTTGAGAAAGTATTTCTATTGTGAGGACAAACAAGCGTGGTGACAAAGGTTTGCCCTGTTGTAGTACCTTTGCCCCTCTAAAATGGCTTGCAAGTTCTCCATTGAAAGAGATTGAAAACCATGATGACCTAATGCACCCCATGATCCATAGGTGCTTGAGGTGTTTGGAACGATATATTTTCTGGTGCTTCAAAAAGTGACGGAGAGGCATGTCCTTGTGGTGGAGATGGAGAACGAGGTGGCTATGGAGATAGAGAGTGGAGTGGAGCTGGCTCTTAATAATGCTGATGAAGACGACCCCCCATACGAGTGCATTGTCCTCTACCTCTTGCAACTAGATTTGGAGGAATATCTTAGTGTTCCTACTGATCTTCGAGGAATAATGTAACACCACAATGACCCCTAAGCAGATTATTTCTAGCTAATGCAATGTGGCGAGCCTCCTACACTTTTTCAGATGACTTTATCCGAGTCAATGCATCCAACTATATGAAATAAAACAAAAAGTTAATGAACATGTTATATATAATAAATACAAGTTAAAGTAAATGCATCGAATATGGTTAGTGTGTCTTACCAGTGCTCTGGGCATCGCTCCAGTGTGACCAATATAATATCTGGTAACAACATGGTACCAGTCATAGTAGCCATATTCTACTCCCTCCGACAAAGTATTGTCATATTCTAACCGGACAATACTTTGTTGCTTATTGGCCCATATTTGAACAAGGGGCAAGTGTCATAAGATCCAATTCTCGTTTGTCTTTCCCCTAAGCTCAAGCTAGTGGAGGGTGAGCGATGTGTCAAAAGGCTTTGAAATCCTCTATAACTTGCCGAACTGTCGAATGACCCTATCCAATAAATGGCACTCGACAATAGCAAAACATGTAAGTGGCACCCAAGCAAGCCAAATGTCACTCAAGACCAAATAGTATTCAGGCAACCTGCTAATAATCTCGTCAGAATACAACATCTAGATAAGCTATAAAAGGTGTCACTTACATTAGTATAAGGTAACACATAGAAAAGTATTAGCACTCAAATATGACTTCCATTAGCACCATACCTTGTTCAATCTACCCATCAAGGGAACATGTGTGGAGAACTATGTCACATCGTACTAGTCAGACCATCTTACACTAATGGTGAGGCTACTGCCAGAGGTATGAATCGGTGAATATGAGTTATATGTAAAAATCTGTCACATGCCCACACCTGTAATAACACCATATTTCTTGTGTTATATTATCTAAAGCTCGATACAGGTCTCAATACATCCATGTTAGGCATGTTGATTCCCAACTATATGCATCAGTAACTTGAAAGTCTTCTACTAGTGGCAAAAACATCAGATGGACAAGACTGGACATCTTGTTTGCAAATAGAATGTTGTCCAACAGCCGAAGGATATTAGCTCTTGCAAATCATATGACAGTGTCCTCATCAACCTCTACATCTAACTCCCTAAATTCCTAGCACAACCACGACCTCTTCAGCTCAATGCCTAATATGTTGTGACTGCCTAACACCAAACAGATGCTTCCATTCATCAGCCCAACGCATGCACGAGCAAGCCGATTTATAATGAAATATCTTGCAATGTCAAACCAACATCTTCGTGTGACATGTGAAAGGTATAAATCTCCGGTCTCCACGTCTTCACTAAAGCTGTAATGAGGTTCCAGTCCAATTGGATGAAAGAAATGTTTGACACTCCTCTAAAATTGGCATGCCGAACATACGGCACTATGCATGCATCTAAAGGAATCCTTACCTCCCCATGTAGAAATGATGCCTCTCATCTGCGATAAGTAATCGATGGCATGTCCTATTAATTTTTGAGGAGATCGTCATTAGCATTGTGCTATATCAATAACAAATTTGGAAAATGTATTTATTAAGTCATATATACCTGGTCACTCCAAATTGTAGTTGATTGATGCCTATCCTACAATGTCAATAGTGAACTATCGTGTGGTCTTGGATCCATTTGTATTTGCAAAGAAGAAAAATATGATTAGAAAATACATTAAACAAAATAAAATAATGAAATAAGTAAGCTACAATTTAGATAAACTGTTGTATATGTAAAATACTACTAAGCCTTGAGACTTCTTTCGTTCACAACAACATCTTCAATTATGACTATCTCTCTTACAAAAGCAACACGTTATTGTGGATGGTGAATCTCTTATATCCATCTCATTGCAAATTCACTTCGATTGGGGTCTAACAACACTTCGAGCAAGATTTGGGTCTAGAATAAGCAATGGACATTGATCATGGGCCAAGAATCAAGACTACCAAGGGGATTAAAGGTGGCCTGATAACAAAGTTTTTGATGACTTCATGTATACCATGCAGCTACTTGTGTTGTCCAATTGAATTGAATGGATGCCACTGCTGCCATTGCATGTGAACATGGTATTCTATATGTCTGTCATTTGTTGCAAGTGCATAACCACCCACGCAGGTAGACTTTATGAATCCAACCATCTCGGACACCATACTTGGTTCGTCACTGGCCTATCACAAACTTGAATATCTCATTTACTCTATTTGTATCTCGTTATAATATGCCAATTAGTTGTTATCACCATGTATTCAATCTTTTTGCAGCCCATGGGGTGCATCTCCCCTCTATTGATACATGCATCTGCTTCATCAATTTGGGTTTGAAAGTATCCAACATACATATAGAATATTTTTTTAACTAGAGGTGCAATAGATAAACATCTTGTACTCTTTAGAACGACATTATAGTGCTCACTAAGATTGATTGTCACGAAACCATATCTACAGCCCCGATCAGATGCTTGTATCTATCGCTCAACTTCGATGTCGACAAAGTAATTGGAGCATCTTCCTTCAATATTTTTAATTCATCCATATGTTTTACTAATTTGTATGGTTGATATTGTAAAGCTGCTCTCATGACAAGTCTCTTTAATGGATGAGATTTGTTTAGCTTATTAAAACTGCTAGCCACATGATGTATACAATACCGTCACTCTACAAAGGGGGGCTACCATCCAACTCTATTATCAATGACTGCACTTACTATTCCAACACGTCGATCTGAAATAGGACATAAAGGCTCTTCTCACCTTCTTAGTGTGACTTTTCAATCTACTAACAAAACTTCCCCATGACGCAAACGATTCCTGATCAACCAATGCAAAAGCCAAAGGAACAATATGATGCACACCATCCATACTACGTGCTATCAACAACTTATGTGTATATTTTCCATATAAAAACATTCCATCAATGTGTACAACTAGCCTGCAAAATGTGAAAGCATGAATGCATTGACCAAAAGTCCAAAAGACACTTCAAAACATCCCTTATCTATCATTCTCACCAAAGGTGACAACCCAATCCACTTGGATCTAGGATTTCCCGACACTACGGCATTGAGGAGATTAGGCAATTCTATATAGGAGAAGTCCCAATCACCATATATAGCTTCAAGTGCTCTTCTCATCCCATCCGATACTCTCATAGTTACTAATACCCAAAAGCGCCCATAATTTTTAGCGAAGTATTGAAACTTTCACATCATGTGTCTCATTCACTTAATTGATGAAGCATTGACTCATGAAGATGGAGTCCAAACGTGCGTGGCCTTGGCCTTAACTTAGCACCAAATTAACGCAAGTATGTGGGCCTCCAACAATTGTAATAAAAAAGCATTGTTCGTGCATTTTCGACTTACACGAAGTGGTCATTTACATCCACTATGGTTTTTGGAACAAACAACATATCATGTTCTCTTACCGACTCCTCAACACGAAAATTATGGTGATGTTTGATATGGTTTATTTTTCACTGCATAAATCGAATAAGACTTTCTCACAAACCGCATTCTCGTTTTTAACTCATCAACTAAACTCAATGTATATTTAGATAGAAACTCATTTTCTTCAAAACTTATATATAGTCGTTGCAACTATCCACCCTGTTGAAAAAGGGAATTGGGCCCTGTATTCAATGTCATTGTACTTAATTGGCACGGGATCCACTAACGTATCGAAGTCAAAATAAGTGTTTGTGCCACCAAATATATCCCCTGTATCTATTAACTCTTCATCAATGTCAATAGGAGTCTCCTGTAATGCATCCTCCTCTTTAGTTAATTCATCATCAATATTTTTAGTACAATGAACATCTAGACCCTCAATATTTTCTCCAACCGTATTATCGACTTTTACACATTGTGTTGCTCGAGAGGTCAATGGACCAACAACAACTAGAATGATGCACCTATCTTGCTCTACTACCATTGTTGGTCGATCTTATACTAGAACATACCACTTGTAATGAATATCCACCTCCTCCTTCACCATTCGAATAAGTATCTCTACATCGTCATCCTCAATAATAAGAATTAACATAAACTGCTGCAAAGCAACAGGGTATCTATGAAAAATCTTCACTTCTCACATGGTAGGATCAATTCTAATAGTTGTGCATACCATCTGCAACAATTTAAATCTCCACTTCTGATATGGTAAGATTGATTTTAATAGTTGTCTATACTATCTATAGCAATTCCTCATAGATTGTGCCCTTTTTCAATCCAATTTTTTTAGAAGTCGTTTGTCATAATATGAGACCCAAAACTCCCCTATTAGAGTTCCCATTTAACACTATCAAGATTGAGAAGACTCTATTGTGTTGCCACGCTAAGGTAGGTTGGTGTTAGAAAAGTTGTAATATCATTTTAAAATATTTGCAACCAATTATCGATAATCAATTTCAACATCTTAAGCTTATATTACAATTCTTTTAGTTGAAGTTATAACTTTTGAAGATTTAAAAATGATCAGTTACAACTCTTTAAACTGATGCTACTATTCTCCTGAACTAATGATACAACTATTGAAATTGTTGTTACAATTTTTCTAATAGTATCGACACCTTACCACAATGATTTAAGAAAGTTTTCCCATAACATTGGGAGAATTGTCGTTCCACATCTCCCAATTACATTTCTACTTGTGGACGAAATTCTCATTTGATATTTTGAGTTATATTCACATAAACAACAAAACAATCACTTTGCACTCCCTATATTATATTCCTATCGTTGGGTTAAAAATGAAAGGGCACACATCCAATTTTGAGGGGTCACCACCCTTAGATTGCTTGTTCTATGAACAATCTCAGTAATCAGTATCCCATACCTCTTCCCGGTGGGTCTTCCCATCAATTGAGTTTGTACAATATTGATGGTATTGTCCATCAACATTGATTATAGGATTATCATCTATTTAAACTCATTCTAATGATTTTTTGCAACAAAGATACGCTAGAAATCATTGTCCTTACGAGTGACAAAGAATTGATGAACTAGCATAACTCGCTACGAGCCACTCAGCCATACTATTGCGTCTATTGACAGTAAGATATAGGCTTAGGCCTATCATCAAGGTCCACATATTCCCTTTGTGTATAATTAATTACGAGAAAGTATCAACACATCCGGAGCTATTAAAGTCCAACAACGAGGCTTACCAGAAACCTCCTAATTTTTTTTCGATGGGAGTGCTCAATGTTGACAAGGTACCGCCTTTTGCTGAGAACTGTCTTTATATAGATTTCTCAGCTATCCACATGAGTGATTGCGTCTCATTCGTAGATTACTATTACAACTTTTGGTGTGAGGACTCATTAAAATCTGGCTGCCTAATGATCAACTTTGACTTGAAAAGCAACACTTTCCCATCAAAGAATAGGCAAACTATCTATCCAAATTTTGACTCTCTCATAAAATAGTTTAGCATACACAACATTATATCCTAGTGTGGTATCCCAAGTTAAATACAAACAACTCACATAGAAAGCTCTAAAAAGGAAATTCAAATATAATACAAGAAAGGATCATTGTCCCAAAAGTCACTAAATGTGTTAAACCTACATGCTAGTCATGTGTCAAATGACACAGGCCCTCACATCCCTTTCAAGGGTGTCTATAAAAAGGTACCCTCTCAATCGTTTGTTGGTGAGTGGAGAGAGCAAGGAAAGAAGAATGAGCATGTTTGTCTACTCAAGAATAGTGTATCCACCAATCGACAACATAGAGTTAGGGAGAGTATCTTACTAGAGCTATATTTGACCGTTTGAAAACAAGCAAAAAAAGTGACTAGAAGGGAACGGTATGATTATATTTCTAATCAATTAACTCTAGCAGATTCTAATAAAACTTGCCATGTGAGGGAAAACTTGTCAAGTTGAAGTAAGTCAAACATGTGACAATGTAATATGCAAGGAAGTTGTAAGAAGGCCAACATATCAAATTATGTAATATATAGGGATGTTATAAGAAGTTCGATACGTGTTTCAGGGCTTTACAATCCTATGGTGAGTATGGAAGGGTCTTGGTTAAAAAAGGCTTGTTTTACCACTTCCAAAAAATAGGATTTTCAATTCCTATTACTATGTTAGAAATGCAATGATTTGATCATTATAAAGTTGGAGCAAGTATCATGTAGGCCTTGAGGCATAAAGATAGCAATTTTCTACATGATGGTTTTACTTGATGACTAAGTACATAGCATGAGAATATCTCTAACCACATAATTTACTCTGCCAACTTTCTTTTTAGCTTGATGCTAAAATAGGGTCCATCATACTCATGGTAAATTAATCCATAAGGATAGGAACAGTGAGGTCTATGAATATCGAGTGTTAATAAAATAATATCCTACTATACCCTCTTAATTCAATTTTATGAATGTACAATATTTTTCCTAATGAGAATTGGGTAAAAGTACTGTTCTCTATATAATAAATTTTTAAAAAGAAGTTTTTACGATACATTTTTAAAAGCGTGTTTTAAACATGCACTTTTAGTTTTGTATAGAAAAATTGTTTAAAAATGTGTTTTCTAAACTAAAAGTTAAATGCTCTTTCTACACAAAACTAAAAGCGTATATTTAAAATGCGCTTTTAAAACTATATTCATGAAAATAATTTTAAATTTACCTCTTTTTAAAAATTTGTTTACAAGTGGATGGCTTTTTTGTCCGATTCTCTTCCCCCAATTTTCATATTCTTAACTGAACATAATAAGGGACAATATTAGGATAATTGGGCAAAAGTACATTTTGTTGATGAACAAATCTTTAAAAAATAGTAAATTTTAAACTATTTTTGTAAAAATAGATTTAAAAGCTCTTTTAAATATGCACTTTCAATAGTATAAACAGTGCATTCTAAAAATATGTTTAGACGTATTTTAAATATGTACTTTTAGTTTTGTATAGAAATAATTTTGAAAATGCTCTTTTAATTTGGAAAACTATACAAAACTGAAGTTATATGCTTAAAACACGGTTTTAAAACAGTATTCACCAAAATTATTTTAAATTTATCACCACTCAAAATTTTCTTATGTGGAGTACGGCATTTTTGGCCCAATCCTCCCACTGGCACTGCCAATTGTGACGCTAAACCCTTCGCCATTTTGCCGCTTCTTTCCCGGTCGAATCAACGAACTTCTACTCATCCTTTCACTGGAGCTTCAGCCTCTTTCTTTCGGAAGCTGAGGTCCTCCCAGATCGCAGCTCGTTTGCCTTTTTCTTTTTCTATTAATTGAACAGCAGTTTTAAATTGCAAGCAAACGACAGCCGCCAGGATACTCTACCCTTGTCGTGTTGATTGTAATCAAAGACTCGGAATTTTCTCTGAAGCAGGGATAGAGGTTGTCCTGTCGTTCGGTTGGAGGAGAATTGATCGATACTCGAGTAGGCACTGTGGCGGCACGGTTATACTTTAAGCTAGGAAGACGAGCACTGAGGTTGCCTGCTGTAAAACGCTACTTCACTTGTTGCTCAAGCCAAGGAGGAATCATCAGTACCGCCGCCGACTCCTCACAGACCCCAGCGACGCTAATGGACGAGTTGGACGTGGGCATCTTCTGCTACATATCTCAGCTCCCAGGTTTCCGTGGCATCCTCAAGCAGAGGTCTTATCTACTATCCCTTGTTCAATGTTCCTCTTGATATCGGGCAAATGAGTTTTGTTTGTTTGTACCAATCAATTGCTTAGGATGTTTACATGATCGGTAGAGCATTCTACTGCATAACATTATCTTTTAAATGAATCAATTTGTTAACTGTTTGTTTGCTTGTGCAAATGAACAATCAGGTTATGTAATGATCTAACTAGTGGAAAGTTTGCAGCAGTTTGAAATCCTTGATGAGATTGTGATTTAATCTAGGCAGAATATGGTCACCCCACTGCTATTAACCCTTCCAGTCGACTTAGTCCTGTTTCTTTGTGTCTTAATCAGGTATTCTGATTTTATCGTCAACGAAGTAGATTTAGATGGTAATGTAGTTCATCTGACTTCCTTAGCTGCTCCGCCAGAGGTAATCAGGATAACTTTGAGCTTATTCCTGATTTTTATTTTGGCATTTCTGTATGGGTTTTCTCACTTCTTGTACTGGGAGATTCTTACAGTCAGATAAAGTCAGAGATGGAGATGCGATGAAGAAAAATGATTATCTGAACAGAAGTTATGATTCGGAAATCGAATCATTTCGAGCTCTTGTTTGTGAATCGGATGCTGATCTTGTAAAAACTTTGATAGATCAAGTCACTTCTGGCCCCAGAGAGAACATCTTGCCAATAGTTCTTTCTCCATATTCAGATAAAACCCATCGAACGGTTAGTTTTTCATCATTCTCTGTGTCTCTTCTTGTTTGCAACATCTTATATGCAGCTCATTTAGTGTTCACAACTTAGTCTCGCTGTTTGTTTTATAATGTAGTTCTGTAAAAGTTTTAGCTCTTTTAGTTGGATGGAAGTGTGTATTGGTCGATGTCTATTACTATTGTGTGATTCGAATAACCTTGCTTTCCAAATAGTTCCCATAATCCATTTCTCACTTAATTTTCTGTATAAAATAACAATATCTCATGTTATTTTGTAGGCAATTCATAATTATTTTAAAGAGAACTTCAAATTTCTTGTTACCGACACGATTGATGGACCGGATGCCTCAACAAAATGCATTAGGGTGAGGCTACATTCTGGAGGTGAGGCCAGTGGCAGAAATTCAAAGAAAAGGAAAGAACGAGGCAGTAAGCCATTTGACAGCAGAGGCTCAAGTAGCTGGCCAGAAGATGTTGGCAAATTCCTTAGGTACTTTGGTAATCTGAGTGCCTTCTATGTTTCTATCATGATAGTTTAATTATCAAGTTTAATTGATTTCATGCGTGTCTTCCACATTCAACACTCTGGAGAATTTAGTCATTGCTAGAAGGAATGTTATCAATGCACATTATTCTCCTTTGCTTTGCGGAATATACCACTGGCATTTGACAGTGGACTTGCATAAGTAATGGATGACAGAGTAGGTCACAAGAACAATGTAATTACTAGCACAATAACTCTCCCAATTTTGTTGGCCACATTTATTGCTCATGCTTGTATTATGTGGAGTTTGCATTTGGCATATGGATCCTTCTAAATTTATCTTACTCTGTATGACAGATATAAATTGAGAGATTGTCAACTTTTGAAAATGCCATTTAGTTTTCTTTCCACATAATATTTATGTACTTTCAAACTTTCTCTTCAGGTTTAATCTTTACAAGGAAAATAAGGACACACAAGAGGCCTTAGGAATATTAGGAAAGATGCTGGGAGTCCAGGTATATATCATGCTATGCTAAGCGGCTCTTAGTCCTTTAAGATGCTTATTGGCTTCATATGAAGAACAATTTATAAAAACTAGAGGCCAACCTGTGCTACACACGGATTTTATTATTTAATGAAATTGGTGAGAAAGTGAATATGTAAGTAACCAAATTCGTTTTCAGGGGGAAAAAAAGAAAAAAAAAAGTCTTAATTACAGTAATGTCTCCAGCGTTAAGATTTTTCAGTAAAGTAAATATAAAATTTAAGGAATAAAACAGAAGAAAAATGTATATTGATAAGAGAGGAGAGAGAGAAAGTGAGATATAGTAGGTAGTCACCTATCAGTGAATTTACCATCATATCGTAATTTTTAGGAATTTGATGGTTATTAAAAATTGAATTTTATATATCAATGGGTAATTTAATGAAATGAAAAGGACACAAAAGAGGAGGGATGTTTCAATAAATAATATATAGATAGATAAATTGTAAAAATGAAATAGAAAGTCAAGTGAGATTTCCATGAAAATGTGAATTTGCTCCAATGTGCACTTGACATGGAAAAGATGTCTTGGTTCTGATCCAATATCATTTTGAAGATGGAAATGATTTCCTACTCTCTTAGTTTAAAATTGAAAGATATTTTTATGCAATTTCGGACTTCCATATCATAAAATAATAATTAGGCGACGGGTGTATTATACAATAAAAAATTTATGTACGTGGTAGGATTTTTTTATGTCTCGCATTTTTATTTTATATTAACAATTTCAAATAACATTAACATATATAGCAACTAGACACAGACTCCTACTCTATACATAAAAAAAATAAAAACAAATAAAAGTGGAATACTGAAATGAACCCATATAATTATAATATTTATTTATAATATATTACAATTTAATTCATTTGAAATTCATAAACTTACAATAGTAGGTAGGGTATTCTCAGCTATCATCAGTATATTCCACAATTTTACTTTTTATAGGTTTTCAATTGCAAATCATCCTTTCAAAAACCAAGGACAAATTATTTAACTTACAATAATAGGGGATAAAATGTAATTCGTTATTCATTTACAGGGTAGGGTGAATTTGAGCAATTATTGAAATATTTAGATCATGTATATGAATTGAGAAAGGGAATCTGAGTAGTTACTGAAATATTTTTGTTACTAAATTTATAGATATGACTGAGAGGAAAAATGATTGAAATTATTGTTTTACCCTTAATCTGAAGGAATTTATAAAATAGATACATATCGTATATTTTAATATGCAGTAGAGGACAAATTTGGGAAATGAAGAAGACACCAAAATCCCTCAACGTTTCAATATAATAATACTAGACTAGATACAAACTCGTGCTCTATGTGGAAAAAAATAAAAATATACAAATGTTAAGATGAACATGTATAATTAGATTATTTATTTATAACATATTACAATTTAATTTATTTGAAATTTGCAGACTTA
This sequence comes from Lagerstroemia speciosa, assembly GCA_037672795.1. Taxonomy (NCBI): domain Eukaryota; kingdom Viridiplantae; phylum Streptophyta; class Magnoliopsida; order Myrtales; family Lythraceae; genus Lagerstroemia; species Lagerstroemia speciosa. The sequence goes on along the minus strand of CM075298.1, from coordinate 11,971,447 downwards.
CAGTAATAGGCAGAGTATCCTCAGTTGTCATTAGTATATTATATTAATTTTACCTTTCCAGATTTACAATTTCAAATTATTCGTTTAAAAAACATGACAAATTTTGCCACTAAAATTATAGATATGGAGTCATATGTTGTGACATAGAGAATTTGAGCTAGTAATGAAAGATTTTGGTGGTTAAAATTGTGATATGGAGTGAGAGAAAAATAAATGAAATTATTATTTTACACTTAATTTAAAGGATTTTATAAAGTAGATGCATGTCATAGATTTTATTACGTAAATTAGATTGCAGGCAAATCTGAAAAATGAAAAAGACACTAGATGCCCCCAACATTTGCATAGAACAGTGTGTGTATATATAATAATATAGATGGAAGTATAGATAAGCCTCTAGCTGTTATTGGGTTCTTGAGATTGCTTTATCTGGAAAAGAAGTGATTTTCTTTGAGAAAACCTAACATTCATTTCTGAAATAGGCAGCTGTTATGCTCCATACTTTTGATATTCACCAAAATATTCAACCCTAAGTTCATTGCCTGTTCAATTTGACAGCCAAGATCATTTGGCTTTTCGGGTACTAAGGACAAGCGTGCTGTGACAACTCAGAGGGTAGTTATTGCTGCTTTTAACAGTCCTTTTCTTAAGAAGTTCCCCTACTTGCCTATCAGCTTTTATAAGATTTCTTGCTATGGTCCAACTTGATTCCCTGTATTCATTTCCATGTAGCCTTTGTTTTCTGATCCAAATCATGCATGAAATGGTGTACAGAATATAATATTCTTCTTTTAGCAAGTTCAATTAGGATTACAAGATATCTTTCTGCAGTTGCTAGAAAATATGAAATTTATATTGGTATGAAATTTTATCTGTTTCTCTTGGAAAAGTTTCTCTCTTTGTTGTGACAAAATATTATCGTCTCTTTGTTGTGACAAAATTATAATTCAAGGAAAGAAGCATCATTCATATTAAATGAAACTCTTAAAAACAAGATTGTCAATTTCAAGAATCTCCATTTTCTAAGACGAATAGATTTATTTTGTGGTTTTAGGTGACAGTTTTCAAACAATCTGCCAGCAAATTAGCCTCTCTTAATGAAAGGTTAATTGGTATTAAAGTGGGTGACTTCTGGTAAGATCACGTGGATGCTTTTCCTTGTTACCCCTTCCCCCTCTTTTACGTGACACATTCGTGAATTCTTTTGCTGCTTCAATATCCAGCTATGTCAAGGATGGACTTCTTTTGGGGCAGCTCCAAGGGAATCGATTTACTGTTACTCTTCGGTATGGTTATGTCCCAAATTTATATGAGTGTTATTATACTTGAAGTTTCACTTAATCTATATTCACGTACTTGCACACATTCTTAGGGGAGTTGTTGCAGAGACAGAAGATAATATCAAAGCATCTGCAGAATCATTAGGAAAGCATGGATTTATTAACTACTTCGGCCTGCAAGTACTTCTAGATTCTCTTTCTTCCCATTTTGATTATCAATCTTGCTAGGAATTTGGGAATTCATTATTTTCGCGAGCCCTACACACTTCAATTGGGAATATATAATTCATTGGCCTGAAATGTGAAACGATGGTGCAACTTTCACATTCTACTCTATGGCTTTATTATTTTGTTGCTCATTAAAATATGAGCAAGCTCAACTAATTGCAGCGTTTTGGAAGCGGTTCTGTTCCAACTCATCTGATTGGAGCTGCTTTACTACGAGGAGAGTGGAAGGTTGCTGTAAACATGATTCTTGATCCAAGGAAAGGGGATATCCTTTTGTTGCTTTTCTTATTTAAGAGAACCAGCCACTTCAATCTTGTGCGTTGTGTGATGGTTGAGCATTGCTGAAAATTACTGAACTTTGTTATTTAACATATCAATTCCCTTAGTAAAAGGTGTCCATATTCCTTTCTAAAATAATTCTGTGACAGTCAGATTTACTTCGACATGCCCTTACTCTAATCAGTTCATGTGACTTTCTTTAGACTAGCAACATGCTAGTTTTCCTTTTAGGTATTTGTTTCCCAGTTATTTAAAGTACTTATTGACTAATATTTCCAAAGCTTACTCTAGAAAATATTGGGATAGCTTTACTTAATAAGGTTTTTAGCTCAATGTCACAGAAAAGGTTTAATGATTTTCAAGTTTGGATATGCATTGCGCACAAGATTATTTAAACTATTTACATGAGAAAGGTTGTTCACCCAACCACGTTAGTTTACCAAAATAATTTACTTATAAATAATGCAGAAGGGATGCATGTAATGGTTGAATTATTTGTAATTTAGGAATTAAGTTAATGAGACTTATTTTTGAATAATAATTTTTAGGAGGCTGTTTGAATTCCAATTTTTCACTGTAGAATTCCTTTAAGAATGCAAGGAATAAATTACTCTAGGTTTTATAAACATTAAGCTAAAAGCAAAATTAAAATGTTGGAGCAATGTGAAATTGATGTCGCTGAAAGAAGGGTTGTGCCAAAAGCTCATTGGTCCTCAAAAGTGGCTATATATATATATATATATGTATTTGTTTGTTTATAATACATGTGATTTTGTAGGTTTTGGATAATTTCATTGTTGATTGCATTCGGCTTTTGTTATCTCTTCTTTTGACAAGTAGCATCAGTTTCTTAACATAAACTTTTTAGATACAAAGAGATGCGATTGCCATGGCACGGGAATATTATAAGGAAAGTGGTGATATTGAAGGGACCCTCAGGCAATTACCACGACATCTCGTTGCTGAAAGGGCTTTGGTGGGTACTAAATGCAGCATGTAATGCTATGACTACTGCTTACTAGTCTTTTGATTCATTCATTTAGTTTCTGCCCCATAAGTTCCCTTTCCTCACTGGTGCATCTTTCCGAAAGTACTTTAATTTGTAAATCATTGCTGGCAATATCATCTTTTTATTCTTCAGAACAAAATACAAGCAGGGATATCATCCTTTAGTCGTAATTTTTTATGATAGAATTGATGTTTTCTCTTTTGCTCATCCAGCTTGTGTCTTTGAAGAAGTCTCCAGGGAACTATTTGCAAGCTTTAAGAGCTATTCCAAGGACTCTGAGAATGATGTATGTTATTAGTCAAATAGATGCTTTCCACTTAACTGCCCTTTTTCTTTGAGAAAAGAGAGTTATCCTGTACAGCTTTCCCCTTTTTACTGTAATTTCTTTTATCTCTAAAGCTCAGTATGTGCTTATCTTTGCAGGTACGTCCATAGTTATCAAAGCTATCTGTGGAACCATGCAGCAAGCTCAAGGGTGCAAAAGTATGGTATGGTGCTTAATGCTTCAAAATGAAAATTTCTCCCACCTGATTTTTGCTTTTGAATATGTCCCTGTCCATATAGTTCACATGTATTCTTGCAACTGTTAGAAACCAAAGCTGAAGAAAAGTTTCTAATCCTTCAACATGTGGCAGGTTCTTGCAAGGCTGTGGTAGGGGACTTGGTAATTTGTCAGAGGGGCACCATTGAAAATGCAGAAACTGCTGTTGTTTCTGAATGTTGTGTTGACAACAATTATGAAAACGATCCTGATAGTTTAGATGAGGAGTCCGAAACAAATATTCCAACTGATGAAAACGTTCCTGTTCAGGTAACATAATTTGTTCACTCTTCTACATATAATGTTACCTACTTTCTAGAAACTCTTATCAGCCCTAATTAATGGTCCAATAGCCCCCTGTCTAATGGAAAGAGCCTCTGCCTGTTCCATATGCTCTCATACTGTTCATGTAGCATTTATCTATTAAATCTGTCTTTATTGAGTAAAACATGTGAATTTCTTCCATTTGTTGACAAAGTTTAGCTTTGCAGTGTATAAAAATTGGATGAAACTTAGAATACTCCAGTCAGACAGTTCAAAAGAATGTCAGTTTCAAATAGGAATATCCTCAATGGTGATTGTGTTTCTCATGTTCAGTAGGCATGTTTGTCAGTGGTCATGGATGCATAAAATTTATTTTGCATTTGAATGAGGGATTTAAAATTATGCGAATCCCGTATTTAGATCTAAGAAAAGTGAGAGTTAGTGTCACTTCAAAATCTTTTGGTGTGGCTGCAGTTGGAGCTTCTTCTAAGGAATTTTCCCCGAGACATTTTGCCCTGGAAGCCCCATAACATGCTGACGCCTCTAAATGATTTGGGTTGCCCAGAGTTCCTAGTTAATATGTAACCATAAGGGTCCAAAGTGACTTACAAATTACGTTTCAACCTTTTTGCAGGTTTTGACCCTGGAAGATATCACATCTCACAGCTACACAGTTGATGACATCGTCCTCCCTCTGCCTGGGTAAGTGCAGAGAGAGGGAGTGCTTTACGGAGTGCAATCTCCTTTCATTTTAATTAATCTTGAATTTTATCTTCTCTTCCTTATCTTTTATTTTTCAAATATCAATCAAAGACATGCTCTTTTTCTTGCAGCTCAAGAGTCATATACCCGAATAATGATATTGCAGAAGTTTATAGTGACATGGCAAAGAAGGTCAGACCCTTGACGATGGCGATATGCTCATAATTCTTGTTTTTTTCTCATCAATAATGTTGCATTTAAGAGTCCTGAATCCGATCTTGGTAATAGAAAGATTATTAGAAAGGAAACACAAGGAATTTACCAGTCTCATTGGTTAACTTTTAAGCTTTATTTCAATGTCGTCAACCTCTGACTCCCATATGTACTCTATCCTCAAATATAATTTTTATTTTCCGAGCTTACTGAAATCAATGTTGAACTGTGTTTTCTAGGATGGAATAAGCTTGACAGGGAGCCCACATAATATCAAGTACTTCTTTGAAATCTTCGCCCGAGTATTTTACTTCGTTTAACCTTTGTTTCTCCATCGGATATCATGGTAATGGGTGTATCCTGTTTTATTATGTGGGAGTATATTATAGGGAATTCTCCATAACGAGTTTGACTGGCGGTTATAGGCGAGTTTTTCAGAAGCTGATGGACTTCCAATGGTATGTAGGTTCTTTTTTGTTTGGTTGTCTCCGATTTTTAGAACACAGTTGATTGTCTCTCTGGCCCTGCAGGGAATTGCTAAAATACAGGGAAGATCTTGTACAACTTGCTGAGACTGATTTGGACAGAATTACCAAAGCTAAACCTCTTAATGAGGCCAAAGAAATGAATTGTGATGTCAAGAATGATTCAGCACAAGTGAATGGTGAAAAGGAGTTGGACACGTTACCAAATACTGCTGAAGCTCAGGGCACTGAATCATTGGAGAGTCATACGGCACTCAAGCTGAGCTTTACTCTGCCAGCCTCATGCTATGCTACAATGGCCATACGGGAACTGCTTAAGGCATCGACATCTGTAAGATCCATTTTTTCATGCCTCACTCTCCACTTAGTGATTTAGGAAGATAAAAAAGTAAAGGAGACGAGAGGCATAAGTAGTCTTTTGCACAGTAGACTTGTGTAAAATGAGTTTGATGTGGTTGACAGGTTGCATATCACAAAACACTGAATGAGAAGACAGGCTCGTAGGCTGAAAAATTACGAGTTTTATCCCTCTTTGAGAGTTCACTCTGAAGATCTACCTATGATGCAGCAAGGATTTATGCAGATAATGGTAAGCTGTCTTCGAATTAAACTCCATTAGGCTGATGGTTTACCCATTTATGTGATAATTCTTATTCAGAAATTTAGGTTTGTTCTTTCTTCGATTTCTAGTTGTCCATAGTTGAGAATTGGGAATTGTGTAGATTACATAATCAGTGGCATGAATCAATTGAGATGACATATCGTTGTTTCTCTAATTCCCTATGCCTAGTGATACTGGGCAGGTATGGGATATAATTTGGCCAAGCAGATAAATGTAAACCAAGGAAAGGTGTATCCTGAATTGTCAAGAGCCTTGCTCTGACGGAACTTGCCAAATTTCGTTATGAATCCTAGGAATATTCTGTTAAAATCACTGCCTCGGAAAGGAAAATATAGGAAACTAGCGATAGCTGAATCCTTGTAACCCACTTGAAAGAATAGAGGGAATGCTAAACAAAGATTAACTGTGTATTCTACATGCAGAATAAGCACTATATGGTAGTTCATGACTCAACTCCTTGTGCTCAAGAGACTCAGATGGCCACTTATAGACTAAGACATCGCCTCTTACTTGGAAACTAATAACACTTCCTAACCAAGATAAGATTCCTAAATTAGAAAAGAAAACCTATAGTGATAAGGTTCCTAATATAGGAAATAACTTCAGTTAATGAAGATTAAAAAAAAAAAAAAACTTCAGTTTATGAAGTGAGACAACTAGGCATGACCTGCCCTTGCATCACTTGTTTTTGTGAAGAAGTTCCAATTGGTCTGTATGAACAATTTATCTAAGGGTAAAGTATGTAACGTGATAGAATTATAAATGTCTATATTCGTCGTATAGGGGAGATGATTATTCTTTTATGGTTAGTTTGGTTATTTCCTGATTAGATTATGATCTTGTAATTATTTTAGGTATCTTGAATATTCTATTTATGTCCTAGGATTATTTCCTATTTAGTTAATTAGGATGAGTATTTATATGGGGCTAGTAGGCTCCATAAGGGGGAGGAGTGGAATCAGTAACTTCTTTATCCTTGCATTATTATATTTCTTGCATTATTTTCCTTTCATGTGGGAGAGACTGGTTGCCTCTCGAAAGCAACCAAAACTATCAATAAAATTAGTTCAGGTCCTATCATAACGTCACAGAACTTGCCTGCTAGGCCCCTCCTCAAGCATAGGAAGATTGCTTCTATCCTAAAATGTGTCTCCAGAAGAATGAAGAATAATTATGTGTTATGGAAACAAAATGACACTCTAGAACCGAGAAAATGGTGTAGGGATAGTTGTTTCCTTAGACAACATCTTATGGAGGGAGCTCCACAAGTTTAGGGTGAACATTTCGCGTTGTCTCAGAAGTTCCAGGGGATATTTGAATTACATTTATTGGGATTTGTGTTCTGCTCTACCTTGGAACCGGAACTTTCAACGTGCTTTTTTTGTGGCCTCGGTCTCTTGAAGATTCTGGAGACTTGCTGTGATTGAATAACCCCACTTGAAATCAACATGCTTTCTGTAAACATTGCAAGTAATATGGATTTCCATTGACTGAATCCTTGAGATCTGCTGCGTAAATTACAGGGAAGTTTTGGCTTCAGACTTGTTTCTCAGGGGTCTCTCGATGGCTAAAATTTTGAAAAGTTTGCTATGTGCTGGGAAGCTATTTTCAGGGAGCTGACAGGGAAGCTTCATATGCATCTCCTACAATTAACAACAATGTCGCAGTTACTACATTTTTCTCCCCTCAATCTTTGGATACTTTTTATTTTTTGTCCTAAGCAAAGGCATTTTCTTTCCTTTTTTTCTTTTTTTAGGCCAAAGTAAATATCTGTCGAACCATAAAAACTTTACAAACCCATGAATTTAGATAAGTTTATGGGGAAGTACGTGCAGGAGCCCTTGGGGCTTGTGATTCAAGTAAAGTCACGAGAAATCATGGGTGGGTGGCCTTCCAAAAGTTTTCATGCGCAAGGGCAAAATTGAATTTATGACTTTCTGAACTATTTAAAAAGTCTACGCATATCTCATTCACTTGAACAAACCCACGAGAGTCAGTATGGTTGAAGACATTTTTTCATTCATATGTTGAATTTATTTGAAGAAGCATAGTGTGTGTGTATATATATACATGCGTCGATACAACTTCGCTTGGCACGCATAAAAATGTACAATCAAATTGACCTAATGAGATCTCTGTCTCCACGTTCTGCACTGGACCTATTATGGGTTGCTCTTATCCGTTCGAGCCTGTTTTAGGACTTGAAAACCTGTTCTAGTATCCTCCGTTTATTTACCATTGAGACTCCTTGAATGTCTTACCATTTTCACCCGTCAGTCGGGGTCAGCATAGAAGTTGAAGTTATTGATGCTACTTCTTGACCATGATTTCTGTACAACACTTTTCACATTGATGCATGGCTTCAAGTGATGTATGGCAGAAGATTATCGAGGGGACGGCACAAATCTTGTGCACGTGTGGGGAAGACGATGTCTGTCATGTTCCGAAAATCATCGAGAATCTGAAGGCCAACGGCGGGGGAAGAGGTAAGTGGCTTTCACGCACGTGGCCGCCGCCGCAAGCCTCTGGGCACTTGTCGGTTAGATGAATCATTTGAATGAACACCCCCAGCTTGTGTCCACCGGGCAAGCTCGCTTTTTTTTTTTCCGATATATAAAGGAAACACATAAACTTTGTAGAAAGATCAGAAAATAAAAGTGGCACACGGAATTTTACTGGTGAGATTAAATTCATAATCTCTGAATTACAGGATGAGAACACTATCGACTATATTAAACCTTCAATAACCATTATCTCAGTTGCAGTAAACAGTTAACGGCCGGCCTTTCAGCGGTTGAATTACCCTGACGGAAGGGATCTCGGCTCCATTCCCAAACGGAGCAGTTGGCAAATGGTGTAGCCAATGTTCCCCAGCTTCGTCAACCTTGTACGTCCAGCTTCAAGAGATATTTATTACCTTGAACATTCATCGACTATACCCCTTTCCTGGAGCATGTAATTTCTCAACCAAACCAATGACAAAGATCGAGCGTAATTGCCGGTTTTTTAATTTACAAACTTTATTCCATTGTTCAATCCCTTCCATAGTGTAGGTATCAAGATTTTGATTTACCCTCGCATCATCGTTTGGCTGGCGTGATGTAATCCCTCAGTGATCGTATATCACAAGTTATGCTAACAGAATTGACGAAATGTCCTTTGGAGAATCCAAACGTGGCATAGGAAAAGATTAATAACTTGAGAAACCTGAACAGTCCCCCAAGAATATTAGAATGAAAGAATAGGGACTGAACAAAGAAAAGGACACAATAGAGGGGCGTGGAAGTTTTATGAAGGGAAATTCAATCATTTTTTATCAAGAAAACCCAATCTTGTTCATTGAAGATTCCAATATCTAGGTTTAAAGGGACAATCTACCCATATAACTTAATGAAGATATTGTGGGATTCTTCCTAAATTCGTTCCTTAATATGAAATAGTGATATTGAAAGGATGAGATTAGCATTCATGATTTATAAAGGAGTAAATGGGATACTTTAGAATTTATAAATCACTTGTATGAGAGAAAAGGCACAGTCACTTCAAATAATAATTTAAGAATTAATTCTTGAGAAGCTCTTGCAGAACCAAAACAGTGTTCACGACGAAAACGAACACAATCATGATAATTGAACAACATATGGTCAGTGGATTCATGTGTGAAGTATATGACACTTTACACAAGAAAACAAAATAGTTCAAGGACATTATATTTATTGGACAGTTAGTATAGTAAGTATAACCCTATAACTGAAGGTTCAAAGGGTGACACCTGCATATCCCATTTAGGATTCACCTATAAACACTACCATAGAGTCAAAAATAAAACAATTTTCATTCATATGGGAGATTGTTAGAAAAAAAATGATAAGTATGAATGAGGAATTGTTGTCATGAAGATTAGATGGGCTAATAGATCCATGGGCTGAGTTATATAAGAAGAATTGGGTCGAGAGACAATGATGCTCATATAAGTCCATGTGGGAATGATGGGAAAACTAATTCCCACATTGATAAAGAGAGAAAAGTTTTGAAGATGTATAAGAACGAGGTATTCTTACATTGACTACCCTTCTTGGCTACATTATGTGATACATACTTGTATTGTGCTCTTGCACAATGGTGCAGTGGGAAGATGACCCGGTTGAACTCAGAGTTCACACAGCAATAGGGTGCTCAGAATGTCACATTTTGAGTACAGAGGACTTGCACGAGGTCAAATTTTATATATATTTGCCACTTATTAGGATCGAATTAATGTAATTGCTTTTTCAACCCCTTTAATGGTTGGTTTAGAGAATCCAATGTCCCCGATGGTCTTTAATTTCCGATTGGATGCCATTAATCCACCGGCCGGTCTCCATCTCTATAAATAGAAGAGTTTGACCTAGGTTGCACGACGCATTTTCTGAAACGATTATTCAGAAGCCCCAAAAGTCTCTGTCTCACACTCATTATGGCAGAGCGGGTGCAAAGAATATCTTACAGCATGAATTGCTCCCGATCGATCTATACTCAGACCTTTCCAAGGAGAACCTAGATATCCAACAATACTCAATGACCATATAAACTAGAGGCCTCACCATGAATAGAAGATGATAAGCGTAAGAGAAAAATCGAATGAGAACAGTAAATAAAAACGGTCTCATTTATAAAATCCATTTCTGCTGTTAACACAGCATTTTTCTCACCTCATGCCGTAAAAGCAAAACCACATGACAGCAAGAATTCCTTGGCAGATTGCAACGTCTCGGGAAGAAAAAGCCCCAAACTAGGAGAGGAGAAACAAAGGAGGAAACAGGCACAAATAACTAAAGACCCTGGTCTATGAGATAGTCCCCCAGCCTCTCGACAATTATGTTGCACTGACCTGGAGTCATTGGCTCATCATAGATGCCGATTATCAATGCTTGATTAGTCTTCTTAACAGTAACACCACCAGGTCCCTGTAATTTTGACAGCATAAGCCAAATGAAAATGAACCAATAGCATAAGTATAAGCCAAGTATCACTTGGAATATGGATCATTGCACAAAATAGAGGTGGGGATATCTTTTCATCAGAAGTTCTGTTCAACCAAGTTCTGATGTACAAAAGCACTACTAGAGTCTCTAACAGGGGGAAAAATATACAAAAATTAACTCCGAAATTGTTAATGCCAGCTTCCCCTTCTTCCCTCCATGATTTGGACAACAAGGTAACCAAAGGCCTATATTCCCCTCAATGAATATATTCCCAAAAATATCACCATGACTCATTGATAGAACTGATCCTCCAACAGACTAGAAGCTTAAAATGATAGATTAATGATTATGTCATCAAACTTATTGCCTAATATTTCTGCTCAAATTGCAATTAAAGAATGATCTGAGGCCAACCCCTTAAAATGAATAAATATGATGCCAACGAGGACAGTGTGATGTTAACATTACTGATTGGTGATGGCAAATTCTATTTGCCCGGACCCAAGAGCTTGCAGTGCAATCCGTTCAGTGAGAGAGAGAGAGAGAGAGAGGGGTCTGTGGATCTATGTACAGTGATGTTATGATTTTCATAGAGATATGCGCTTTGCAACAGCCCTATTATGCTTACCTGGATTTGCTTCTCAGCTTATGTTTTTCCCATCAAGGGTTTCCTCCTTTTCCTTTCATTGTCATTGTTCTCATTATTCTTGTAACAATTACTATGACGATCTACAAGCTTTAACTGGTCATTGCATGCGTGGTATAATATTTATGATCAGACAGTCCCAATAGCATATCGATGAACACATATGCCAAATCTTCAATTATAACAATATATATCTTCACCTTCTTTCCTCGAATCACAGCACCAGGTTCACCTTGGATCACCATGTATTTCATTCCTCCAAGGAATAGTCCAGTTGGTGCTAGGGTCCCAGGTTCAGAAAAATCATTCATAAAGGCAGTTATTTCTTCAGGCTTGAACTGCAAAACCAAACAAATAGCAACGAAAACAGATTAAAAATGTCAATTTCAGCTATTGGCTGCAAAAGCATATTACAATGACATCTAGCTACAGTATTGCATGCTCATCCATAGCAATTCACAATGGACTACTAGATCCAGATTAAAATATAACGATCCTCAGATTATTTTCAACGTAGAATCTAGAAAATTTTCTCCATTAACACATGCTAATATGACATAGATCCATATACAATCTCAAATCTTGTAGCAGACTAGCTAACTAAACAATTAAATGAACACCAAGGCTACAGATGACCGAAGAGAATGCAACTCAATTCTCTCTATTTTCGGCGGGAAACATTGATCTGAGAACCAAGGTCGTCAGTAGGTCCACGAATAGAGGATCGATCTCAAACACTACCACCGAAAGGAAGAAGCGGGGTTCAAGGAGAGTCAGCTACTCGGGATGACAGAGTTAGCTAATATGAGATGGCACCTGAGGGAAGGAGGAGCTCTGGGCCCACACAGTGCCATCCTGGCCAATAATGGCGGCGGAAGTGAGGTGGTTGCCTTCAATTTCGCACAGCAAGTGCTCGTCCACTTACTGCTGCCACGACATCTTGTTCCTCCGATCGATAGCCTTCTGCTCTGTTAGAGAGAAAGAGAGAGAGGCTTCGATTCGACGAAGCAGCGGAAAAAGCGAAGAGGAGAATATATGTTATAAACAAACAGAATAGTGATGGCGGAAAGACGGAGACAGAGAGAGACGTTGACGATGAATTGATTTGAATCCGCGCGAGATTTAAGTAAATTCATCTGCGTGAGATTTAAGTGGCCAAAGTGACATCAGCTTGCTTGTGGGCGAAAAAATGGCGACAGGAGCTGCTTGGTCTCTCTCTCTCCCCCCCGCTTGTAAAGATATTGTATTTTTAACATGCAATCTCAGTATAAAAATAAGATCGCAGGTTAAAGACGTGATCTCTTAATGACATATACAGAAATAATTTGACTGGAACGATTTTTAAAGAATTTTTTTTGAAATATACGGTATTTCCGTACATTCCTCCTTGCTCGAGTACATCCATTTCGATTGTCTCGCGGGAAAGAGTCTGGAATGCAATCGTGCTCCCATATTTATATATTATCACAAATTAATAAAATATATTTATTTTTAGAATTTTATTAAAAAATTGGAACAATTGAATATTATCAATTTATAACAATAAATTTACCTGATATTTTTGGTGTATTGAAGGCCTTCTCGTCCACAATATTTTTTTTGATGTAGACAATTGATATTTAAAAGTCATTTGGATTTTTAACTAATTCAGTTCAAATCAGATCGGTTCATTAAGAGGTAAAACTTTTTTAGTATGAGTTTTCTTCATTTTGAAAGCATCCAAATCGAGATATTTATTAAGAGGAAACAAATGTCTCACGTCTCCAACCAACTTATGTTAGTATGTATTTTTTAAGTTTTGTAGAGATATCAAACCCTGATTAGAAAATACACCGCGTCAAGGAAGCCTAGTGGGTATATCATGTATTAGTGCTTACGTAGTATTATAAATTAATCAAATTTAATTATTTTTATTTTTTTTTAATTTTTAGGATTTTAAAAAGAATGGTTGAATATTACACGCTTGCAACACCACATAAGTATTATTATATCCGTTACACAAAAGACTCTCTTACCACATCAATACTATCTTTTTTTTTATCAATGATATCCAGCACTGTAACAAATAACTAATCCATAGGACGATATATTATACGACTTGGGACCCATTATTAATCCTTAAATACCGATCTCTATAAGAAGTCGAATCCTAAACCTGGCCTACTATCGCGCGAGATGTCATATTCACTCAACACTTCTTTCTCGTGGACAGTTCATTTTTTTTTTTCCGTTGTTCCCCTTGCGTTTTCTTTCATAATATCTTTCAGTCTGCCTTTTCCATAACACCTTTCACTGTGTTTTCTTTCACCTTGCTTTTTTATCTCACGGTAAAAAAACCAAAGGGAAACGAAAGGAGAGAGGGACAGAGAGAGATGCTTAGAGGATAGCAGCTCTCTCCTGAAGGCTGAAGCTGAAGCCCTATCTCAAAATTGCGAGTAATATTATATTACAAAAAAATATTAAATCAAAATTAGATTGTCAGACACGTGCTATTATGCACAAAATTGTCAATTATATATTTTATATAACAATTTAAGTTTACTAAAATTATGAAAATAATAAAAATATTATTTTCACATCTTCTATTATTATATTCTAAATTAAATTTGACCAATTATAAATTAAATTTGATCGAGGGCATTTTGGAACACGACAATGAGACCAAAACCATTTTGAGATTGTTTAAAGTAATAGAGATGAAAAATTTAAAGTAAATTGAGATTATTCCGTCAAGTATATTATTAAAATTATTATAATAATGTACATGCACAATTATTATAATATAAAAAACTGTATACCAATTTAAACGGATCTAACTCACAAACTAATCACCAAAAGCCACCGAGACGAGCAAACCTAGATCTGATTAACAAGAAATTATTTCGGGCATTGCAACGAGATGGAGTAGGCTCTTAAGTGGTTTTACCTAGTCAAACGAAAAGGTTCCCGCTTGCCACGCACTTAGGCTTAGCTCGGTGGTTAATCATCCGGATGATCTTCCAGACAATTATTTGAGTCGAACAATCCAGCATCGATCGAGTGAATATTCAGCATTATAATACATAACTAGCCTATTGTACAAATATTTCTCAAATGTTGTATTACGCACATAATATTTATTCACTTCGATCTACTTCTTGAAGACTCTGCAAAGGGGCCAAGGCACAAAGAGAGTCGGAGATAGAGCAGTTGCACCATTTGGCTCAACTGTTGTAGTACATCTATACAAAACAGGTACACATAGTCTGTGATATTATAAAAATTCGCACAATCAAACATCAATCACCTATCTTTTTGACAAAATTCATGTAATTTACCTTTGTAAATGCTGTGCCACGTGATGCAATAGCCCCCACCTGACACTGTCTCCATGCCACGCCTCAATGCTGTCAAATTAAACTTCATGAACCATAACTTAAAAGGCTCCTAAAAACACCACAACCGAGTTCATAGAGCAATCTTCTTTTTCCCTTTGGGAGGGTCAAAGTTCATCCTCTATTTGGCAAAAGGCATCATTCAAGTTTTAAACTTCGATAAAGAATACAATCTCAACATGACAAGGTCCCGTGTTCTATGTAATCTGCATAAAAGTTCAGATATCCATATGTTGTTTGACGCCACATTAATTTGGATAGGGATCATACATAATTCTCACCCTATATTGGAATTCATGCTCTCCCATTAGAGAGAAGCGCCCCGCCATCAATGACAGATTGGAGGGATCCTCCGAGTACAATTAAACTTTGTAACAAAACAGGAAATATAAGAATCAATCTACTCACTTGTCAGAAAGAATGAATCCACTCATACGAATCTTTCTCATAGTAATAAGAAACCAATCTCTGCAGCAAGTCCTACCTCAACAAAGACAAATTCATTCAACAGGAAGCCAAAAATGGCTCCGGAGATACATTCTAAGGAGAAAAGTGCTACATCCCAGAGGACCAACAGAATATGATAACTAGATTAGATCTATCCTCGAGGATCAGACTCAGTAATTCCAGCTTCCTTATCATCCAGTAGAAAGTGAAAGTGTAGACTAACTCACAAGCAGAGACTGTGAAATGAAGCCCTGGAGCGATACCTCATCCATTCAGCCGATAACTCCGTCCTCTAAAAGCCACGCCTGTTGTCCTTTCAGGCTCTGCCCGAACATTAGCTGGGCGTCCTAATCTATATCTTGCCACAAGTTTATGTCTGCAGATTCTTAGTTAAGGTACTCACTCCCCCATAGGAGCACGAGAATCAAGCCTATGAACTATGAAATGCATGAAGATCCTCCAATTTCATCACGAAATATTGCTAAGATGACCAATACCACTGCAAAACATTACCATTGAATAGCGAATATCATAAGATAGTAGTAATAAAAAAAATCTCTAAGAAATATCAGCCCCTTAAAAGCTAATGTAATGCCAATTCACAAAATGCTTAAGTAGAATGCAGCAGCAATCACATAACAGAAACAAAGACAAGTAGACACCGTGCTGTCTTCCGAGAACACTTGGCTTCACTCTCACAGAAGCCAGCTAATATGCAATCAGTGGTAATAGAGGAAAGAGAGAGAAAAAAAAATAGTTTTCAGAAAGAGGAAATGGTCATTAATGCAGGCATGCAAGTCCAAATTAGAGGTAGCAGTCCTATATTCTATTAATCACCAAAATATGCAAATTCTAAGATAGAATGATACTGTTTATAACAAGGATCTGAACAATGTCTAATCAATTTATTATCAGAAAAAGATGGTCAATTTCAAACAGATACAATGCTTAGCTTTAGTTAAGGTTGGTGGTCACACAATAAGGTGATTTTTCAACTCACAGGTCTCTGAACTGTCCATCCATCCCCAAAGGATCCATCTTTAAACTACTTGGATATCTGCTCTAAGATTTAATACAGAATCTATGTAGGCAGCGATGCTACTACATGTTTTTTGCAGTTGGGCATGAAGCAATAACAAGCAATAAGTTAAGAAAAGTTATAGCATGTGATTGGGAATAAAACTAAAAGGATACACCCATCTTGGTGTCCTCAAAAATTCCTTTCCACTGGCAAGTGGGTGAAGCACTGTGAGAAAGTAATATAAATGCCCTGCAACGATCCCTAGAAGATCAGGTAGTATCGGTGAACCAAAAATGACATCCAAAGCAAGCATCACCCAGGGAAGATAAAAGGCCTGCAGAATAGTAGAGGAAATTAAGTACACTATTTCACCAACATTCGAATAATCTGATCAATAAAAGGACGTCAGAGGTGACAATTATGGTTCATGTAAACTTACCTTGAGGGCAACAAGGCCATATATGTTTACTTGCGCATTGGGGAATTCTCTACTCCATAAGTATAAAAGCATGAAAACCAATGAAACTCCTAAGAAGGGAGTCCATAGGATAGGGATAGCTGCCAGAGCCTGAAATATATTATCAATCATCGGAAAGAACTAGTGAATACATTTCAGTGTGATGAAAAACTGGAATAAAAACTTATAGTGTGCTATAAATTACACATCAAGAGACATGCAAACAAATTAATAATTAATAAATTAATTTAATTACTGAACTAGGTTTTAACAGACCAGTAATGATAGTGCCCCAAAAATCATCATCCAAAGGAAATCAGCAGTACGCCTTTCAAATGGACCCTGTTCCAGCTGAACTCCATATCTAGCTCTGCAAGGAGGACAGAGTAGTAACATAAAATTAGATTATATTCTTATTTAATGGTCAACCTCAGCATTAGAATTACCAACATCAGCGATTTGCTTGGCCATATTATGGCAGTTCTATAAATTATGTGAGTATCAGTCACTGAGATACTATACTCACATCATGAGAAGTCGTATACCAAAGTTCACAGAAAACTTCCCCAGGAAGAAGAAATTAGCAATAAGTCTCCAGACCTATGACAAAGAAATAAATATGAGATATCCAAAAAAGGTATAAAGACAGAATTAGACACTACATAATGGTATTAACTGAGACTAACTACCAAAACAAAAACCTAAGAGACGAAAGGTACGGATATAAATAAGTCCCATAAACTTCTCGGACTAAGAAAAAATGACAACATACATTCACATCAATAAATCATTCTCACCATAGACTAACACTTCCTGTACCGATAGTCTGTAAGATCATATTATGTTAGAGAAGTAACTGCAGAGGCAATACTATTCTCTTAATGTTCAGCATTTATTCAAAGACAAACAATCAAGCAGGCTCAGATAAATAAGAAAAATCAATTTTCAATTAAATACATAATGAGTTTGAGACAGATTGGTGAAGCAGGTCATATTATCATCAGTAATTATGCAAGCAACATGTATCAAATGTACCTAGAAATGCCACGATGATAGGCATTTTATCAAAGCGACAGCCAAGAAAAAATGATCAGACTGACAGTCACAGACATTTAAATATAAAAATCCCCATAGATCAACTCCATTTTTTACCTGAAATTTATAGAATACTTCTCTATACAGTAATGCAGCATATAGAGGATTAAATAGTCCCAGATGAAATAATGTTGTAGCTGCAACACATAAGGTCCCGTAACCTTTGGTAATAGGTGGAAGAGACTGGTACCACCTGAAAGAAATATGAAACAAGTATCAGATGATATTCCACATTAGCAGTTAAACAAAATGTTCTAACTCCAATCAGTTATCCAAAGCTGCAATGGAACAGCTGATCGACACATTTCCAGTCTGGCACAACTATCAATTCTACCGATTGGTATAGAGTAGGATAACAGCTGCCCTTAGATTAGCTCCTAGACTTGGAGCCTCACGTATGATGCATAAACAAATTGAACTATAAAAGCAAGAAAGTAATCCTGATTTCTGCCAATTTTTGGGACTGCCAAGCATGATAAGACAAGAAACATTCTGAAACGCTTTGAAGGACTGCCAGCAGATCGTACTACTAAGAACATCGTTTCTTTTGATAGCAACTAATCCTTCAAAGGTCCTCTTCCTGAACTGACCATGACCTAGCGCTTAAGCCTTACGAAATCCCCAGGTATTGCACAAGTAAGCATTCATCGATTCCCAATTTATATCGACAATGGCCGAAAAACCTAATAAAATCTTTAGCCGCCGTCACAAGATCCACGGTTCATTCTGCTAAAGGTGTTGAGCAAGCGAAGGGAAAGTCAGAAGCGGAACAAACCGCCACCCGCTGTGTAGCGGAACGAACCAGGAGGAAGAGGATGATCGGTGCAGATGTGATCCAAGGCGAAGAAATATGAACAGAATATGAAGATAAGAGAGCATTACTCTGCTGGAGACGACATTGGAGCGAAGCAGACTGCGATTCTAACAGGAACGAGCTTCAAGCTGCTTGAGCTGCTCTCTTCCCTCCCTCTCTGTACGTTTCTTGAAAGAAGAAGAAGAAGAAGAAGAAGAAGAAGAAATAGTGACGAGATTTGCAAGGTTAAATGGCGTGGCAACACCGTGACGTGTTACGGACCAATCACAATTCGAGTTCAAGGCATTGACGCACATCAAATAAAAATAATAGTAGAAATCTTTTTCTTGATTAAAAAAAAAGTAAAAATCTTATAAATTTGTCGTTATTTAGAATTAAGTCGTTTAAGTTTTAATTTTATTTTTAGAGTTATAAAATATTGTTCCATTAAACGTCGAATCGTGTTACGCATGAGATTATCTATTGTATAGCCGATTACAAATTATTACTTTTAACAATTGAGTACTATTTTTTATGAATGATTAATCTTTAAAGAGTACATAATAAGTAAATAAATAAAATATACAATTACAAATCTATATACCTATATACTAAAACAGGGTTTCAGTCTTTCTCACATGCTTCCACGTCATCTGGCTAAAGGAGAGCTACTCACTCGGCAGGCCACGTCACCAGGGATATTTCGGTCTTCTATGGCATTTTTCTTGGGGTATTTTGGCCTTTTAAGATCATCTTCTTTATTTTCATTTTAAAGTTACGTTTCCTTTCTTTTCGGTGTCTGATGGACTGTAGGCGTTTATTTTCGTCTGAGGGATATGTTTCCTTTCTTTTTGGTGTCCGATGGACTGGAGGCGATAGGTTTCCTTTCTCTTTGGCACTGACGTGTAGAGTCCTTTCTCACCGTGACTACGTTGTATATCCCTTCCATCTCCGATTTTTTTTCTCAAGCAGGTCAGGGCAGCCTCCTGTTTTGTTTCACGGTCGGCGAACAGATTGCCTTTCTCCTTCTTGGGCCGTGAAGGGAGCCGTTCCGTTCGTTCTTTTCTACATAGTCATTTTTCAGTTCAGCTTGGTGAGTGCCTATCTCATGTTTTTGTATCATTCAGAAGAGTGTTGCAATGGACTTCTATGGTTTGGGACATTTTACTAATTCGTACATAGTGTGGTCATGCGAGGTTGCCCATTTACTCAGCTAGCGGTCTTCTTTTTTGCTGGACCTACTTGGCCGGAGGGAGTTGCCTACTTGGTTGGGGATGGTTGGCTCATTCCTTCGTCGCCCATTGCATTAGATCAGCGTTTTCTCATGCGAGTATCTCTGGGTTGTTTTCCGCATTTTCCTTGCCTTCCTCTCTGTTTTTGATGGTGCTATAGTGATCCTTGCTCTGTTTACGTTGACATGCTGTGTGTTCTTGGTTAGTTTTTTTTCTTTGCGATTCTGCTTGATCTTTCGCTACATTCTGCACTCTTTTGCTGTTGGCTATTTCTTTGCTAATGAGAGTGTAGACATGAGTTTAATTTTATTGTTATTGTTTATTTTTTTTTTCTATTTTACCCATTGGTTATCGTCTTTGCTTGGTCTTTCTTGGCTGTCAAGATGATTTCCAACTTGCTCATTCTTATAGTGTAGTGTGAATTAGGGCATGACTCTCAGTTTTGTTTCTGTTTTCTTCCTTTTTCAGTTTGCCTGTGGCTGTTGTATTTGCTAGGTGTTTCTTAGGTGTCAGGATGGTTTCATGCCCGGTTTGGCCTGGGGCTTTACCCTTTATTTTTTTTGCATCATGGTTAGCTTTTCATTGGGCTTCCTCATTCGATTTACTTATGATGCTTTGATCTTTTTATGCATATGCAAAAACATTTGCAAGTTACAGTGATTTATTCAAAACATTGCTTTCACTATGCTGAATCATTTTATATACAAGATATTCTAAATGGATGCTTCAGTGTGGTGCTTTGCTGTTTATGCTGTCACTTTTATGTTATGTAATTGACCATTATTTGCTACCAGTACCATAGTTGTCCAATCTTTTCTTTATGATGGCTTTTTCTAAAAGAAATGTACCTTTGATATGTTTGGATCTTTGATCGACTAGATAGGACAAAATTTTGTATCTATAACTAATCGATGACAATATTTGAGGCAATATCTATTTCCTATTAACTGCAAAAATATGCCATGCTGCACACAATTTCATTTACATATCAAATCACCACTACTTCCTTTATTCATTATTATTAGCAGAATTGAGACATGCAATAGTACCCGAGGTTAGATTTGACGTGATTTTCTAGCACAATATCTTTCCTTCTAGATCTGAAACAACCAAAGGTGTTTAGCTGGCAAGAGCTACTGGCATTGAGCCACTTACTCTGGTTGTGGATTTGGAGGGTACTAATTGAACAGAATAGAGAGAGGTGTCTTAACTAGCCTATAGGTTCTTTTCTACACTTCATACCTCTATGTTCAGCTCTACTTGCCCCATCCCTCTTTGTTGAATTTCTTATTGTTATGAATCTTACCTTAGCTAAATGCTGGAGTATATCCAAAGGCATGAAGTTTCTTGAGTTTGTTCAACCTTTTCAACCTGATGAATGATATGCAACCTGTTTAATGTAAATTTATTTTTCTTTAATATACGTGTATATGTTTCATCAGGCTCCATAAAACGTATCAAGCTTTAATTTATTTCACTTGGTTGAAGCTATGTAACATTACTTTTCACTATTCAAGATGATGTGTAATTTGAAAAGTAAAGCCCAATTCTTGCTCTTGCAGTCTCTAATATAGTGCTCATAAACATGTGGGCTTTTGCTAGCATTATTCAAGTTATTGCAATTTTATGTATAATCTGCAATGTCATTTCTTGCCAAAATCTTTTCCCTCAAATTTCTGTTGCTATGTCCATATTTCAGTAGGTGTATCGCTTATCAAGATTTATTCTTATAGTTGTCAGAAATGCCGAGTCATATTGCATCAAAATTCTTAGAACTTGAAATTTATGGATAAGCTTTACTCAGATAACATAGTCTCTAAAGTTTTCTTGCAGCTAGGAAATTTGACACTACAACTTGAGGCAAGCTACTCTGTCTGTACATATTCTTGATCGAAACACAAATGTAAATGAATGAATAATCAAGAAGAGAGTTTATCTATGAAGATTTTAGGCAAATATAAACAGATGGCTTTCTTCTGTCTGTTAAAAAATCTAAAAAATATTACCCATTTGGAGGGATATATTGACATGTTAAAAGATTTTTGCACATAAACTTGGAAAGCTTTGGTCGTAAGTACTGCTTGATTCTTTCAAATTTTCTAATATAAAATAGGAAGATGAATGCACAGCCAATTCTTCATATGTCAATAATTCAAGTCGTTTGACTAAGAACTCAATCATTTCAATTAGTTTCATGTTGCATGCTACTTTTGTATTATTAAACTTTTAGAAGTTTCTGCGGCGAAGTGCGGGCTTTTATTCTAGTGGTAATTATTTGGTAGTTATAATTATATGAATAATTTTACAATTTTATCCTTATTTATTTTTTTATTGGTTAAAAATATATTTGTTATGGATATTTTGGGAGTTCAAAAGTAAGGTCAGCTAACCTCACTTCTCTTATATAATAATATATTAGTTCTATGGTTATTGACTATTAGAGATACACTTAATCACCTTGAATATATCTATAAAATGAGTGATATGGTACAATTTTGATGATCTATAATATGAAAAAATAAAATAAAATCCCAGAAGACCACTTGTTTACCAAAAAATGGAAAAAATATAAAAATCTTCCTTTTCTTTATTGTTTTGCTCACTTCCAAGCCCATGGCAAGGGTGGGAGCATGATAAGGCTCGCATCCACGACTGATAGAGCTTTAGTATTTGGATTAAGGAAAGAGGGAGAAGGGATACGGACATCCAAGAAGAGTTCATCCTTCTTGATATTTCATTGATAGTTTGGGTAGTGGTGTACACGGATACCCGAGCACACGTTTAATAGAACCGAAATAGAAATTTATTTTAACCGATTTCTTATTTTTTGCTCAGAACCTATCATGTTTTCGTTAGAATTTACCCGAAACCTACCCTATCGGATACCCATGCACACTCCTAAGTTTAGGTTCATCATTCTCCCAATGTGGTTTGCCAGTAGGAGTAGGGATAGCAAAATTTCCCCTGCCTCGCCGGGTCAACCCTACCCAACCCATAATGGGATGAGTAAAAACCCGACTCATGCGCAGGGTGGGGTAGGTCTGAGTTAGTCATCGAATCTATCGTGTCCCGCCTTAACTCGTCCTGCTTTATTATATAGTCCAATTATGCTTTTAAAATTAAATTTTATTTAATTTATGAATATTTTTCCTAATAAATTGTTTAATTACTTTATTTTATTAAAATTATGCAAAATTTTAACTATTTTAATTAATTTAACCATATTATTATAAATATATAAAGTTATGCTATTTTTTGAATTATACTTTATGTAATATTAGAATATTTTTATTAATTGGGTCCACCCATACTCCGACCCGACCCATTGCCATCTCTAAGTAGGAGGAAGGATTCAAAGAGCTCAACAAGGATTTGAAGATTGTTTATTTGCCAGAGTGCCTTCGAGGGAATGTAAGTTGAAAGTTTGTCATATACCTGCAACTAATATGTTAGGGCTGGTTAAATTTGTTACGGATCCATGTAATTTCTCATTAGATAGTTGTGAGAAGAATCAGTTTACTCTATTTAGTAGCGTTCTGCTTGATGAACTTTGGAATCTCAGGAATAAAATCCTATTTTCCGATGACTTGCCTAATTTGGATAATTTTTTGCAATTAGTAAATGTAAAATATCTAGAACATGCCAAGATTAGTGTTTATAAT
The DNA here is from genome assembly GCA_037672795.1 of Lagerstroemia speciosa. Classification (NCBI taxonomy): domain Eukaryota; kingdom Viridiplantae; phylum Streptophyta; class Magnoliopsida; order Myrtales; family Lythraceae; genus Lagerstroemia; species Lagerstroemia speciosa. Next base: position 11,948,133 of record CM075298.1, on the reverse strand, counting down.
GCCGATGCTAAAGATCCCTCTATTTCAGGTCTGACTACTCTTACACTACCTTCAGTTACACCATTATCATCAAGCTATATTCACAATCCAAATTTCCAAGATAATGAGAAGATGACAATTTTTTGTGGATGATGCTTGGTTTTCATAAAAATTGTGCGTTGCAAGGGTGGCGTTTGGAGATGGCAGGAAGAAGTCTTATTGGATGCAAAAGGTTGAAGCCATCTCTCCCAACCAACCAAAATCCCTTGTTGTGTTAACAGCCACCAGAACAACTACCCACTGGAAATGGAGGAAAATTTCCATTTTTTCAGATGCACAACAAGTAGTCCACATAGCAAGAGGAATTCAAAACCAAACTGGGAGTCAAGCAACATGCTTTTTTATGTTTATTCTTATAAATCGTGTTTTGATGTTTGGAAAATTTTTTGGGTTTCTAGAGCAAAAAACTTGTTAGCTCATGAACCATGTCAACATGGTGCTTTGTGTTCCTCCAATGCTCTTCAGTTTGTGGAGGATGTATGTATATTGTCAATTATTGTTGAATACAATTCCGCTTTGCTAATTAAAAAAAGGGGGCTTTGAAGATACGAGCTGTCTTTTCCTAGGGAGGGGATAGTGATTGGGGAAGGAATTCTTCTAGGATGTGGGCGCTGGGAGGAGGGAGTCGGAGGGAATGTTTTCTTAGCCTTTTGCTATAGTGGGCCAAGGGCTTTTGTTGAGCTGGGTACGATGTTAGCTTTCAGGTTGGGCCTAAGGAGATGGACTTTGTGTCGGACTTTGAAAGACAATGGGTTGGGCCTCTTGAGACTTGAAAGAAAAAGGAATCACTTGATTTCTGACTATCGATGCTTGGGGAAGTGACTCTGACACACTATCTGTTGGTCCTCTGAATTTTCGACTATGTCAATACGGGTATCGTATTGCTGCAAGAAGCTAGGTGGTTTTCCAGTAGTGAAAAGAAAACACTTACCCGAGATGACCTTTCCATCAAGAGTTATACAGCGGGTTTGGAAAAAGGGGACTTAAAAACTCGTCAAGGGAGACTAAGATGATAAATGACTGCGGGGATGTTTGACAAAAAATAAAGAGGTGATCCATGAGTCATGTCTTAGCCATGGTCCGTACCTCGCATCGGAAGACACAACATTAGTATCCACAAGAATTTTGTCCGTAACCTAGGATCCCACAGCTGCAGCAAAAAAGTTGATAAGGTTACTAAGTAGAGGAACCATTACTAGGATGCAGGAGGAGGCCTGGACATAAAGGCTTGTCAACCCTAGCACTTGCCAATGCCTTAGGAGATTGCATGCACTCTAGGAGGGAGTCCCTTTTTTTTTCAACTTTAGTTCTCGGAATTCTTTAACTCTTGAGGCAGTGCTTTTGATGTTTTGAGGGATGGTGGTAAACTTTGGATTTAAATCCAAAAGTTCCTTTTTTTTTTTATTGTTTTTGTTAAAAAGGATAGTGGCAGTAGCGGCGACCCGGCCATACCTCACTAAGCAATGTTCGGATTTTTGTGTTCGATCACAAATATATTTGACAAGCTGGATAAATAGTGCTAATACTGACCCCATCAACATTGGTAGCACCACCAAATACCTAATATAATCTAAGAAACTGGTATCTGCTAGGTACAAGCTCAATGGCCTTTTCTAGTAGTATTTCCCATAGTGAAATTTGAATATTTGACTCCAACCTCACCAAACCGCATAAAGAGTGAGTTCTAAACAGTAAAATCACCTCCCTTGAGGGCCTTGTTAAGGGGGGCCAGGTTTCAATCATGAGGTGAGAACCTTTAATGAGCCATGCACCATCACCTGAGGACTCTCTTGACATCTGCGAGGTCTGCGAGGCACAGGGATTTCAGGTGGCCCGCGGATCCGGTGGAGGGGAGACAGACTTTCCATGGACGTTCTCGGTTGCCACTTTCAAGCTATACATCTTCAAGTCAAAGTTGGTATGCATTCATATGTGCTCATAGCTGTGTATGTTAATCCAAATGTTTTTTTTTTAATCTAAAAGGTTTATGGCAATCTATACTATATACTAAAGAGGGTTTCAACAACTATTCTAAGGGATATGAAGGTAATTTTTCTACTTTCATTACCTTTGATGGATCTTCTTTTTCTCTTTCTCATCAAATTTTTTTATTTCTAATATTTCCTACAAACTTTAATACTTCTTCATCTACATTAGAAATAAAAACATTAGAAAAGAAGAAGTATTAAAGGTTTATTTAAAAATTTAACTTCTTCCATCTCATTTTAGATAGACATTCTGTAACAAAAAAATTATGTATGCAAGAGATTTTACGTATAAAATTGGAAAACGTCATCTATTTATAAAGCATATTTTGAGAGAAATTTTTTATTTTTATTTTTAGATAAGAAGATGCAAGTTTTAGAAAAAGTATCGTTCTATAAATATGTTAATATTATAAAATGAGAGCAATTTCAATCTGGCCATTTTACATATTATTATTCACTAGAGGATTACCCGTGTGATACATGGTATGTGTTATCTCAATAAAAATTATTAGAAATATATATTCATGATATAATAGAGTAACTATTTATAATTAAATTTTCAAGTAAAAATGACATATGGTTAACTTTTAAATTAGATAATTATAACAATGGGTTGTAAAAATAAAAATTAATAATAAATATTTTAAAAAGAAAAAAAAGAAATGTCGAGAAGAGAGAATGGACTTTCAAGTAAGAAAGAAAAGTGGGGAGTTAGTAGTTATTCATATTAAATTTACGATTATCCCCTCATTTTATCTCAATCTAAGAGTTAGCAATATTTCAATTTATATGTACATGGGTATTTTTGAAAGGGAAAGAATGGCACCAAAAGATGGCATCTTCCCTTAAAGTAATAACAGATAAATAATAAGATAATTATTTAATTATATAAATAAATCCATTGAATCTCGACCTCTTTCTTTTTCCACAGAGTGAGCGTAAAGAGTGTCTATACACATGTATGTTTGTTTCTCTTCAAGACTTACACAATTTGAATTAAAACTATATATATATATTTATATATATCTCAAGTTGGTTAACTAGCAGTGAATGAACAAACTATATATCTCAGGTTTGACATTGGCATTTGCAATTCTCATATTAATTTTTCACACATATATCATCTTCTTTACATTTTTTCTTCTCGTAGCTAAGCGTGAATTTTGACTCCAGCTTTACATTACAAGGTTGTGCCTTAAGCAGACTTGTTGTACGGACCCTAACAATATTATTAACAAGGATGAAAAGTAAGGTGGAACTCTATTCAATCCACCTAAGACGGTACAATTTCGTGAATTATTGAAGCATTGTGGACTAATATTCTTGGAAACTAGCTGGGAGTGGAAGAGAAAGATCGAAAGATTGGAAAAAAAAAAGATCGTAATCGGGCCCAAAAAACCCATTTTATGGCTCCTATATAAAATTCAAGTGGGTTTCAAGGGCTAAAAACACCATCGGAGAAATTCAAGTCGCGACCCAAAAAATTTAATGTAGCCTGAGACTGATCGAATTTATAAAAAAGTAAATTATCAACTTCAATAATTTCTATTATTATTAGATTTTGATAATAACAAAAGGTATTTTTGATATTACAACATAAAATGTGAATTAATTCATGCTAATTAGATTATTAATATACAACAATTAGTAATCATTATTTATTATAATGAAAATTTATTTTTATATTAATTTATTGTTATATTGAAAGATGGGGCCTGAAAAAAGCCACGACAATTAGTTTTTGATTATTCTCAATAATTTTCGATATGATTTTTAATCTTGACAAAACAAGCCGAAATAAGTCGGGTCTCGACAATTTGAACGAAAAATCAACCAACCCGTGCCATTTTCATCCCCTATTAGAAGCAATTGCAGAAGGTACAATTGCAGAGGCCCTTCGTCTCATGATTGGCAACGAGTTCTCAAAAGCTAGGTAGAGCTAACTCTGACAATCCCTGGTCTCTTATATCCTTTTGTATATCGATAGTGTCCGTTGCCGTAACAACCGACTAATCGACCAGAAGGGTACATTATGTCTGCCCGGGAAACCATGGAACTGGTCTAAACACAATCCTATTCGATTATACCCTCAAGGCTTTGGCAACCTTTGAATGCCCCGGGCAGGGGCCTTTTAATGTAAGCCAGCTCGCCGCTCTCACATGGAAATATTAATAAATAATAAACAATTGTTAAACAGATGAGATCACGATGCAGGCTCTCTCGGCTTTTCTAGTTTTCGGTCCTTCACTGTATTTCGTCGTTCTACAGTTTTGTCGTCTTCCATCCTTCCTCAAACTTCGCGATTGATCGATCGTTCCTCTCCCTTCCCAAGCCATTTTTCTTCTCTATAATCGATTCCATCTTGATCGAGCCTATCATAGACAATCTGTTATCCCTGTAAAATATCCGCTTGAATTTATAAGAGACTGGACTCATATTCACTTAAAAGTCGAGCTAACAGGTGACGGTACCGGATTCTTTTATAAATTCAAGTTTCTTCTTCAATCCAGCCGTCGTGAGATTTAACTCTCAATAATTGTCTTTATTTAATAACATGTTCACACTTGGTGCTCTTAAACACCTACTTGTCAGGCCAAGTATTTTTCTTCTGATCTCAAGCGAAGGATGACAAATTACCTGTTGCAATAATATTGAAAAAGCAAAAAGAACAAGCAAGTAGATATATTGCTCAAGTAATAAAGTAAATTGAGTAAAAGATTACTTCCACGAGCATCTAGTTCAATTAAAACTAGATAATAAACCAAGCAACCAAACCAAGTTAGGCAAATCAAAATTGGATATGAAATTTAAAGAAAGTAATACAAGTAAATTGAAAGCAATTAAAGAAATCAATCAATAGTAATGGTTCTAAGACTCACAATTTCCATAAATCCTAGTTCTAATTCAAAACATAATCACTATATGCAATTGATTACATGGTATTACTATCCTAGGATTTTATGTTTTCTTGTTTGCCTCTCGACTTAACAATAATGTACTTCTGGATGATACTAATTACTGTATTTCTAAACAATTAATATTAGGAAGCCCAATGAGCTTGAATCCTAATTTTGATACATAGGATGGTTCGCTAATCTTTAGTTCCTTCTCACAAATAATTTTGACCTCTCGGTAAAATTATACTATCTCTGGCATGATTTTGATTTCGTTTCTCGAGTTCACTAATCTCTCCTATTCGATCTAATTGGTAGCCAATCAATACTGTAAATAGTTCATGATCAAAGTATATAACATGAATGCAATTAATTGCATATAAGAGAAAAAAATAACAAGTTAGAAAGTAGAAAATAGTTCCATTACTTACCTTAGAAACTAGGGAATTAGTTTATGATCGATGTAAAGACAATCGCCAAGAAAGAGATTGAATACATCATGAATCAAATAAAAGAGAGAATGGATGAGGAAAACTCTAAGATAAAGTTGAAGTCGGACCCTTGATCCTTGAGTCGTCTTGAAGCAATTTGCCTTATTTCTTCTTGCTGATGAGTCTCACGATCTTCTTGGTAGCAAAATAACTAAATAATTGTGAAATGAAAGATTCACAATCCCCTAGAGTGCTACTAGGTCAAGAATTTATAACAATGGAGAACGGAATATTGCGTCTTTTCTAAAATATTTTCATAAGATTCTTTATCCTAAAAATATTATAATAAAATATCGTCTTTCATGTGGAGTGAATTAAGTGAAACTTACTATTTTGGTATCCAAATATCTCAAAATATTTTTCACATTGAGTTTCGGGACATTCGAGAAACCAATTTTCTGCCAATACCGCGGAATTTTTGTGCTTGCGAGTAGTTGCGACCTTGGGTCACGGCCACGAGTCACGACTCATTGACATTTTGCTCTCAGCTTGAGGGAGTTGCGATCGGCGACCCTGGGTCACGGCTCCTCCCCTATTTTCTTTGTTTTTCCAGCTTCTTTACAATTTCGTTCGGTGGGTTGGGATCCATCTTCTTATCTATAATAATTAAAAAAACTTGGAAGTGTCAACATTCCTGGAAGAGAGCCCTAATTATTAATTAATCGTATCTCGATTTCACTCAACAAAGAAAAAATCAACCAATCATGCATCAACATCATATAGAACTCGATAAACTCACACAAATCTAGGCCCAGAAATATGTTTCGATTAGCACATTCTTATAATTAACACTATGACGAGCCGAATATTCTTTTCTATCCTTAGGTTAATATGTGAGGGGAATTTTTTTACATGCTCGATAAATTGACCACAACCCAAGCATTTTACTTCCAATCTTATGTTTAACAAACTATGAGTTTTACAATTGGACTTAGCATGGTATTAGTTCAATATCAACATGCTCCAATACCATGTAAAATATTTACTGAACCTATAAGAGATTTGACTCATATCAACCTAAAAGCTTAAGATGATAAGTGGTGATACCAAATTTTTTTATGTACCCATGTTTCTTTTTCAATCTAGTGGACATGAGATTTAACTTTTAATAATCATATTTACCCATAACAACAACGTTATTTTGTATGGAGTTTTGCTCAATTAACGAGGAACTAAACCAGCCGACCACCTCAAACCTTAAGAACCAACATTTGGTAGAAAGGTAATTTTAAATGGAATCGATTGCTTCCTAATGGACTCTTCTTCTCTTATGCTCGATTGAACTCCTCTGGGACTTAGTCGGGGATGGATCTAGTAAATATATTTAAGAGAACGAAACTCAATGGATAAATAAGTTGACGAATTTATACAGTGAAATTAGATAGTTTTCCATGTACTCGGTCAATGGACATGTCTCCACTAGTCTCAACACTGATGTAAGACCAGATTTGTTCCTGACAATTTCCTCAAAGGCAGTTACCGACTTTATCGATGTTCTGCTCACAACATATAATTTAACCGCCGGAAGAGTGGGCCATTTCAATAACAAAGAATTTTGGGGCAGTGGGGATGACTGCACGAGTATTGGAGTAAATTCCATAAATTAACAAATTGTTATTACTCTTTTTTAGCTTTTCATTTGCTTCCTTTTTATGTTTATACCCGAGCCCTTGCAATATTCTCTTACTTGTGGAGTTAGTGAAGGGTATCTACTGCTTTTGGCTTCACATTAGTAATAAAGCTTATAATAGTAATAGAATGAAAGATATGATATTCTTGATACTTTGGGAGCAGTATTCTCACGCTAAAAGACAAGCTCTCATATAATATTTTTAATCTACACTCACATTATTAAGATCGTGACCACTATGATATCATCTGTTGGGTTTCGAAATGTCTCAAGCGAGATAATGAAAGAAGAAATTTAGAAATTTAACTCCGGATATACATGGAAAAATCATCAACTCAGAGTCAGAGGGAAATAACCACAGACAAAGCAAGAGTTCCACTAGATAATATCAAGAGATTACAACCATTAAGGATACCACAAATCTCAAGTCTCGTTACAAACCCCACTTAGAAAAGTTTCATACTCTCGATCCCTCAAGTTCTCACGTCCTCATATTACCAAAAAGTTTATCAAAAAGATCTCACACCAAGCTCTCCCATTCAGGTTCAAACCCCCAACCTGATTTCATGGCATTGAGTCACACAATCACAACTCGTCCAAGACCCTATTTATATACACAAAGCCTCTTCCTATTTGAAATCATAAAAAAAATGTTATATATATATATATATATTCTAAATCAAATATATTACGAGATATGGGAAATCTTATTCAAACGAGGGAATAATATTTATAAAATTTTTCAAATATCCACAAAGACTCTATCCAAATATTATGTACTTATAATTGAGATCTCCTTTATCAATCATTGTTTGCATATATTTCGCACATTAAATATTATGTCCAACTCATTTTTTAGATCTTTTAGTATTTGAGTTTCGGTCTATAGCGAGACATCTAAACAAATCTCTACATTGACTCGCATAAGCCAAGTATGACTAGTTCTCATTTTCGACTATATTGTTTCAGTCCTTCACTGGCCCCACCTCATCTTGCACATGTTAATCAAGTCCAAAACACCATTGGACTGATCAGGGTATCGGGTTTCATCAGTAATCTTGCAAGAGTCCAACCAACTTTACTACAAATTGACTTTGACGCGGATTCAACATTCTTCAATATCACCACCCCTTGAAATCCAATTCTTTCCTACGATCTTGACTGCTTTCTCTGTCTATCCAGAGCATAATCTTTCTCTCATAGAAGTTGTTGTCTCCTTTCATACTTATCCAACTTATCAACTCTTACCTTCACAAGTTGAGTTTCAGGAGTTTTCATCGACTCCACCTTCTCTTGGATTTTGTCCTTAAGTTGTTCAACCGAAAAAGGTTTATCAAAGGATATATATATATTCACAAGGGATTTTGAGATCTTAACAAAGGTGCACAATGCCTTGCACATGTTTACCCTTTCTATCCGAGATATTATGTCGTTATTAAGGTTGGTTAGACTTCTCCTCCTAGTGCTCTTCTAGGCTATGCAAGACAAGCAACACCTTCGTCTCCATCTATCATAATCTGAAGTCGATCCCATTGAACTTCTTTACTACGAATCTCGCACCTGACATCTTCAACTGCCCCGAACCTTAACTTTGATTTCTTTCTAGACTGGCTTTGATACACTTGTTAGGATTGTGATTGCTTTGATCTGTCTATTGGGTTTGAGGATATCTTAACAGAAATGATGAAATAAGAAATTAAAAAATATGACACCGGATATAGTGAAAATTCCTTAATTCAAAGAGAGACAACCACAAATAAGGTAGAAAATTTTATTTGATCAAATTAGGAGATTACAGCAATCAGAGATACCATCAATCCCAAACCACATTAAAAACTCCAATTTAGAAAAGAGTCACAGTCTTGCATCTCTTATGTTCTCATGCTCTCACATTGCTGAAAAATTTATCAGAAATATTTCACACCATACTCTCTCATCCGAACCCCAATGCCTTGGGGTTCCACAACACCGAGATGCACAATCATAACTCGTACAATACCTTATTTATACACACAAAACCTCTTCGTATTTGAACTCCTAGAAAATATTATCTACATATTTTTAAATCAAATAGATTATGAGATTTAAGAAATCATATTCAAACGAGAAAATATTATCCATAAAATTTTCTAAATATCTATAAAGATTCTATCCAGGATACTATGTACTTGAAACTGCAATCTTATTTGTTAATCATTGTTCGCATATATCTCGTATATTGAATATAATCTCCAACTCATTTGTCAGATGTTTCGGTTTTCAAGTTTGGCTTATGGGGATGCATCCCAACAACATTAACTCATAACTAAAAATCAAATATATATATATATATAGTAAAAATTGCCTAAAATCACCAGATTTGATCAAATTTTCTACTACATCATTATCTCAAAAAATACAAGAAATTGTCATGTATTTTCCTTTTATTTTCGTAAAATATCATGAAGTTAACTCTATTAAAAATTCTCTATTCAATTGGTAATGAGGCATACAAATATAGTATTTTTACTACTAATATGGGAATTTTATTATATAGGGATAGAGAAACTTTTGAAAACAACTTTTTATCATATATATAATAAAAAATTCTAGAATATAGCAAATATGAGTTCAATCTGTCGTAGTTGGCTAATAAGTTTTACGTGGTATTAGTAGCTTTAAAATAACACATCTGATATTGTTTTACAACGGTAATGAATATGATCTCTTTTGGTCAAATTCTCTATTTCTCTTTCTGTGTAAATAAAGATGATATATCAATAATAATAATAAAAAGGCAAGTAAGCATTTAATGGAAAAATCTAATGGAGTTAACTCTGTAACATTTCATGGAAAAAAGGAAGTAATATGATAATTTCTTTTACTCTTAAGAATGTGACAAAATAGAGAAATCTGTAAAGTATAATATTTTAATAGATAATTTACCCATATAACACACACTAGCGAATTAGCCATTTAGCCATATTACACAATGAAGATTAGGAATGTAAATGAGATGAGATGATTCTGAATGGTTTAGGCTCAATTCGAGCTCAGCTTGATGAAAACTTGAATTCGACTCGCTCAGAACGAACTTGACCTCAGCTCGGCTTAGACTTGCTAATTAAATGAGCCGAGCCTAACCCCGTAACATTTGGCTTGAGAAACTCGCGAGCCTAAATGAGACTTTCACTTTATATCATAATTGTTATTAATTTTTTGAGACTAAAAAAATCAATTTAAGTATTTTACTTTACCCGGATCCGTTTCTCTTCTTCTTTTCACTCACTTACAAATCATTAGTTTGTAATATGTTCTTCTTCTATCCTCTTTACCTTCGATAATTAATAGACCTGTCTGGCACCTACCCTACACCCTCTTTCTCAACTTGGCTTGTTTAAGCTCAGTGAGCCTTCGTTAATTATAATTAGCCCAAACTTGAAATCTTAGGCCCACCCAAGCTCGAGCTCGGGCCCAAGTTCGCAAATTGTTAAACGAGTTAAACTTGAATATGGTAGATTCAGGCTCAGTTCAGCTCAATTACGCCCCTAGTGAAGATTGTTAAATACAATTGAAAAGGATAAAGAAATGTCATTATGCTCGATTAAATATACTAAAATACGATTGTAAAACGATATCTTATCCATGAATATCTTCTGATAACTGCTATTATGGGAAGATGCATACACAATTTCATACTAAAGATGCTGTTATGGGAAGATGCATACACAATTTCAGACTAAAGACCGTTAGGGAGAAAAAGTTCAAAATGGATGAGTAAAATGCAAGCAGACATGGAGAATGGTAAGGATAATTAATGAAGTAATTGTTTCAAATAATAGAAAATAATAAAAGGATCAGAACTACCATATACATTAAATTAGAATGAGAAAAAAAAAGTGCTTGGTGCAGTAACTGTCTTATAATCTATAGATCATGTGTTCAATTTACAAATTAATAGCATTCAATTATTTTCATTGTTATATTTTTATTTTTAAAATTTTATTAAAAAATTTTAAACTGAATTAATATTATTGATTTTTTACATGTATACTGCAATATAGTATCCCCCATACACATGATAGTTTCTCCCGGGAAGGATTTGTGACTCTTCAATTTAATTTAAATTTTAAATAACACCTTTTAAGTCCTCGGTCAAATGGTTGACTGTTCTCTTCAAATTTGGCAGTTGCTTTTCTGCTCGTCTTTTGTTTTACCTGGCAGCGGTCAAATTCACCATGGTTTATTAATCTTCTTCCATATTATTATTAGGAAAATTTTACCAAACCTTCCCGGTTTGGTACCTTAACTTGTATATAACCAAGGCATCGCGACGCGACATGATTAAGCGTCGCGACGCCTTAACTGTTTACAAGCCAAAGTACCAAACCGTGAAAGTTATTATTATTATTATTATTATTACCATTAATTGTAAGTTGTAGCGGTCGTTACTCATTCTGATCATTAACCTTTAATTTTTTTTGGTATTTATACTTATTTGATCATTTCCTTATATATACATATATATATATATATGTATCTCTAATTGATGTCAGGTACATACTCATAAAATTTTTCAAGGAGCGAAACCCCATGAAATAAGGGCAAAACTTTAAATCCAGCCCGGATGTGAAGGAGATTTATTTCAATATTTCCCTTTTTAAAACTATTATTTTAAATATTATAATTTTTATAAGGAGTGCATTCTTTTTGGGACCATGAATACACCACAAATCGTGGATTCAAATAAATTATGCATAAAATGTATGTATGAGTGACCTCACAAAACGTTACGTGCTAAAGGAATGAATCAATCCTCTGGCCTCATAGAATCTCTTATAAAGTATATGCACATCCTACCCCTTAAACTGATACTTGAGATTATTTTAGATATTATATTTATTACTACATTACAATGTTTTATTCAATAATTTTACTATTATCAACAATAATCCTAATTACTACAAGTAAAATTACAGCATGTTATGCAACATATGAACGTGACAAAATTCAAATATTAGCTTGCCAAAAGTTTTACGTTCAGAAATTTCAAAGTGGGGAAGAAAAAAAGCAGGCAAAAACCACATGCAGACCTCTCCGACAGGAAAACGAGACAAAAGCGAGAGAGACCTTCCCCGTCATTACTTTAGTCAAAACCAGGAGGTGTTCCGTCAAAACCGCCCCCCGGAATCGGTCCCCGGAGAAAGTTCCGCCACCGCACCAGGACGCGACGCTAGATGCCTTTCTTTCAATGTCGGCATGAATTTAACCGCGTTCTGGTAATTACCGCTTCTCGAACTCAGAAAATACGTAAATCTCTATATAAATTTTATTATTTTTTATGTGTATCTTGATTAAATATCCGATAAAAAGTAGCGCATTCATTATCATTATAATTATTATGCTGCTCCTAAAACACGTCAATTTAACTCGCCTTGACTTTTCTTGAATTCTGTCCATTGGATGTAATTTCCAAATCTTCCAAGCTTCTATACTCATTTAATCCGTGGGCAAAATTCCTCCGTTTTTGGAATTGGAATTTGATGTTGTTGGCGTCCCGCATCTTAAAAAGGCAACCATCGTTAATATATAAAAAGAGAATAATGTGACACTTTTTAAACTTGTTTTGGTAATGTCATATTTTTTTCGATCAGAGTCACTAATATCCTGAAATCCAATAAGATCCGATTATAATCCAATTCAACCCGGTAAGGTCCACTAAGAAGAACAACAACTCTTCTCAAATGAATTTTCTCTATTTATAAAACTTAAACCCGAAACTTTATTTAAGGAAAAGATATGTTTTATTACATCAACCAATCGACTTTAGTTAATGCGATACTTTTTGTGAGCTACATGAAAGTTTAAAGAGAATTTAACGACTACCAATTATTTTTCCCATCTTTTTAACTGCCCGGCGGGGCTACACGGCTAACGACATTTATTTTTCCTTAAATAAAGTCTCGAATTCGACTCTTATAAGTGGAGAAAAATCATATTATGCGAGTTTTACTTTAATGAATCCATCTAACTCTAACTAAGTTAGTTATGACCCATCAGATTTTTAGATATCAGTAGTACAAATAAAAAAAATAGTGTTAAATGTCAGTGACAGTGCACCCGTCACACAATATAAATTAAATTAATCAAGATCTGTTAGACTTTTTATATGTTAGGAAAAAAAAAAGAGAGAAATGTGGAATGTCGGGGGCCGGGGTGAAAATCTCGGTCTCGGCATAAACTTAATGCCACCGAGGAATTCTAGATTTGTCCAATCCAATGGTGAATGGCCACATGGTTTGGAACACCGAAACGGCGGGTGACGAGCCGCTAAACGACGCCATCAGATCAACGCCGCTATCGTCAACGCCGTCTCTTTTCTTTCTCTCACGCGGAACGGAATCCGTCTCTGTCTGCCCGTGCTCAACTCATCAGCCCTTCACGGGCTCTCCCCTTTTTATATTCCACGGAGTCCCATTCATCAGAGTCGCTCAAAAGGGTGTCAGCAGTACTCAGTACGAATTAATTTCGTCAGACCATCTCTCCTGCTTAAGAGGCAGTTCTCACTTTCTGCGAGATTCGCCTTTCACCATCTTCAGCTGTTTCTTCGTATCGATCGAGAGAGAAGCGATGGGTGGTTTGCCGAACGATAATCATCAGATCAAGCTGATCACCGGCGACGGTGGTTACGTGCTTGAAGACGTGCCTCATTTAACCGATTACATCAGTGATCTCCCCGTATGGCTCTCTATCTATCTATCCATCTATCTCCGGTTGATTGTTTGTCCATGCATTTCACTGTGCGCGTGCGCACGGTGCACTTGATCGACCATATTCGATTTGATTCAGTTGTGAGTCTTGATGCCTCGCTTGGTTGATCCATGTGTGTTGGGGGAGCATTGTAGGGTTTACAGTTCGGTTTTTTTTTTTTTGGTGATTCATCATCTCTTTTAGTGCATCAAGACTATTCTTCCTGAAGTGAAGTAGGGCATTTTAGACCTTAAAATGAACCCCTGTTGGATAAATGCTCTTTTATGTGTATAAAGGAAGTGTCTTTGAATCTTTAGGGTGATTGTGGTCTTCAGATACTAGATCTGACTTACCGGTACTCAGAAGCTGAAGTAGTACTTCCATTTTCCCTAGTTACCAATATGGCTATTATGTTAGAGTTTTTGTCTTATTACCATCCTGGGGTTCTTGATCAGTATAGAAACTTGTATTCTTGCTTTAGCCGCAATTTTTTTTTGCTACTTTAATTAATTGATTCAGTTGATCCACGGGTCCAACTCATAGGTTTTGTTAAATTAAGCAATTTGGGCTTTTGTTAGCTATAAGTGAAAATGGTATTTATTGGTCCCATATTATGATTTGAACTGTTTAATGAACTTTGATGCCGCAGAGGATAGTGCTTCACTTGGATATGTCTTTAGACTTGGTTAGTTTTTGCTTGTCGGATGGCACTGATATACATATACAATGAAAAATACAGCATTTGCTTGTTTGGTACGGAGGTAGGTGCTAGATTTTACATGATTGAGCTTGCTATGGATCTCAGACTCTCGTGGTTTAGTTAGTACATCTATCATATCTGAATAATCAAATGTAATGCTTATCTATATTTCGAAGCCAAACACCCATAGTTAAGTATCTTGTCTAAAATAGAAGTGAATAGCCTTCTGTTGTGTTTGCTCACTATCATTATGGTTGCCAGTAGTTTTTTCTTTTATTAGGCAATGCGAACCACTCTGACGGTTCTTACGGTTTTAGCTGGATTCGTGCTGTCATTGGAACATGCATGATGCATGTGGATTCTTCATCAGATAAATGAGCTTTGCAGCAACTAAATTTTTATGAATTAAGAATGAGGATATTATTACACACACCATTTCATCGGGCTGTTGAGTCTTGAGAGTACCTGGATTTGGAAGTGGAATATGAATTTTTAAGTTATAATAATATATATAATTCAGCTAAAAAAAAGTCATGAAAATATGTATGTGATGAGATCCTCACAAGATTGATACACATGTGTAACTCTGCAGATTATGGCAGTTTGAATTTGTTTGTGCATGCATCTATCTGTACTTTATGAATTTTTCCACTTTCAGCACTAAGCATTCATTAATCTAGTTTTGTGGGCCTGGTTTCAATGACAGACATATCCCAATCCGTTGCAATCCAATCCTGCATATTCAGTGGTCAAGTGAGTAAGAAGTCCTTTTTTGTTGATCTTTCACTAAACGCTCATCTGAATCTGTCTGATTTTTCCTTTTTATTATCCATTCTGACCGACCAAACACAGCCTAATGTCGTACAAATTTCCGTTTTCCCCCAAATTGCAGGCAATATTTTGTCCACATGGATGATACGGTTCCTCTGAAGGTGAGATACTGGATGTGCGATAAGCAAGCTATTTATGTAATTTACACAAAGAGTAATAAAATGATCTAGTAAAATGGCACGCCAGAGAAGCTTTGCCTCAATTTTGTGAAGGGCTGGCCTTTATTTATTTTCAGTGTAGTGCACCTGCATCTGCAGTTACTTTAGTGTTCACTGAATCAACTCTCAGAATTCTTTCATCTTTCACTTTTCTGCAGGTTGTGGTCCACAAGGATTCCCCAAGAGGAACACATTTTCGACGTGCAGGACCTCGCCAAAAGGTACAAATTGTTTATCCGCTTGCAAGCTCTCAAAATGTTTTGATACTTTATTTATTTTTCGATAATTTTCTACTTTTTGTGCTGATCAGGTGTACTTTGAGCCCGAAGAAGTGCATGCATGTATTGTAACATGTGGGGGTCTTTGCCCTGGCTTGAACACAGTGATCAGGGAAATTGTGTGTGGCCTAAATTACATGTATGGTGTCACCAAAATCCTTGGTATAGATGTAAGTGATTATTTAATACATTTTTCTGGATTTATGTATTGCTGTCTGTTCTCAAAATCTAATAGCTAAAAGCGTTAGCTTAAACTTTTCAGGAACAATTTCTGCCTTTTATGTCTTTTCTGGATTAGAAGAATATTAAAGGCATCCTTTGCTTATAGTAGCTACTGCTGTCATTTATATGTTTCGGATTATCCATCTCACAACAATAAGCATACAGGAAAAGCAGTCTTCACCTAAACTTCTGAGGTCAACATGTTTGTTTGGATCAGTCGATTTCTGAAATGTTGCTGTGTTATGTCATCTTTGTTACAAGCACCCGCTTTTGATGGTACTGTGTATTCAAAGAATTTGAGCTGTGGAGCATCCAAATAAGGCATAGGAACATTTTCCTACTATCCATTTAAGGATCATTAACAGCTATGGGTTAATGAATTTGAGCAATTATTGACTCTGAATTTGTCAACTATTGCACATATCACAGCGTCATTTTGCTTGTAATGTTTTCCAAATTATCAAAGTTGTCTGCTCGTTACTTATGCTTGGTTCCAGTAACCATCACCGTTTCTGATAATTTTCCATTTTCACATACATTTGCAGGGAGGATATAGGGGCTTTTATTCTAAAAATACCATTGATCTGACAACTAAAGTGGTCAATGACATACACAAACGTGGAGGTACTATCATTGGAACATCACGGGGTGGCCATGATACCTCAAAGATAGTGGATAGCATTCAGGATCGTGGCATTAATCAGGTTCGTGGAGCTTTGGGATTTCTTCATGTTTGCTATAAACAAAATTCAGCTTTTACATGGCATCTTGTGCCCCTTGAAAGTACATCAGCTGATAATAGGAATGTGGTCATTGCTTTTTGTTGCAGGTCTATATAATTGGAGGAGATGGAACTCTGAAAGGAGCAGCTGTAATTTATCAGGTACCTATATGTTTTTGACTGGGTATGTGTGGAGTAGCAATATCCTTTTCCTTAGTAGACCAGCTGGTTTTTGCTATTTCTCAGCTATGAAGTATCTGCTTTCTTCAAAGACCCTCCCTTATCCATGCTATCATGAGATGGCCAACATTGATTTTCATAAAGAAGAAGAGCAACAAGAAAGAAAGATAATTGTCATGGCATCTGCATCTCTCTTTAATGAGACTTTCTATTATGCAGTTTTATCTTATATTGCTCATTGTAATGGTGGCTTTATGAAATGAACATTATATGTTTGACATAGGATTTTTCACAGGTTTCTTTTTCACTTTTTTGTCTTCACAATTTTCTCTAACATTGTTAATCAGTGTTTATGACATGTACAATTATTGATCTAAACATCTTCCAATTTTCCTGTGGATATGGCCTGTCACTTAATGTGTTTCATTGCTTTAGAGTGATTTGTTCTGAAGAAAACCCTCATCGTGCAGGAAATTAGGCGGCGTGGTCTAAAAGTAGCTGTTGTTGGTATCCCTAAAACCATAGACAATGACATTCCGGTACTTGATATGAGCAGCTTTTAAGTACAGTGGAGAACCTTTTTCTACCTCCTTTTATTTGTGGCATTTCTTGTAACATTCTTATTTTATTGACAGGTCATAGACAAGTCTTTTGGTTTTGATACTGCGGTGGAGGAGGCTCAACGTGCTATTAATGCTGCACATGTAGAGGCTGAAAGTTGTGAGAATTGTATAGGTTTAGTAAAGCTGATGGGTCGAAACAGCGGTATGTTTAGTTCCTCTATCGGGAAATCTTATTGTGGTTCTTTTGGAGAATATCAGTCATTTCACTGTTCTCTTTGCATCTCTTCTCCCATTGTAATTTCAAATGGGTCACCCTTACAGGATTTATTGCGATGTATGCTACCTTAGCCAGCAGAGACGTGGACTGTTGCTTGATTCCTGAGTCGCCCTTCTATCTTGAAGGGAAGGGTGGGCTTTTTGAATTCATAGAAAAAAGACTTAAAGAACACGGACATATGGTTATTGTGGTAGCTGAAGGAGCAGGACAGGAACTTGTCTCAGAGAGCCTACAATCTGTGAACCAGAAAGATGCTTCAGGAAACAAACTCCTTCAAGATATTGGTCTTTGGCTATCTCAAAAGATAAAGGTTCTGCTTGCTATCCATGTGATGCAATTTCTTTTGATAAAATTTCCTCTAATTGTTGTTATCTAATGGATATTCATGAGATGATAGAAGTGCATATGTTAAGCTAGTTCATCTTATGTTGTGTAGACGGAGAGAGCAGCTTGCCTATGCTGCTCTCTTGGATAGCAATCTCATTCTGTCAACTACCTAACCGCTAGTGTAGATCCTTGAAAACTTTTACATGCCTCCACAAAGCTATTGCAAATACCTGCCTAATACCACTTCCGTTTCTCTTTTTTGCAGGACCATTTTGCAAAACTTAATAAGATGCCCTTTAACCTTAAGTATATCGGTAAGGCCTGAGATTTGCATTCACTCGTAATCTAATTCATACAGTAACTTTCTAATGGTGCATGTATGGTTAAATCCTGACGATTCTCTTGCTCTCAGATCCTACCTATATGATCCGGGCTATTCCCAGCAATGCATCAGACAATGTCTACTGCACACTTTTAGCCCAGAGTGCAGTTCACGGGGCGATGGCAGGTTATACAGGCTACACAAGTGGGCTTGTCAATGGAAGACAAACTTACATTCCTTTTCACGTAAGTTTCCTTCCCCCCACATTCATGGTTTATTCCAAAAGCTGCATGGTGGCCTTATCTAGCACAAGCACCCAGCCACCCACGTGGTGACTGTTTATATTGTTATTCATGTGCAATTTACAAACATGGCATCTGAGGATATCAGTAGTCGGTGAAAAGAATGTCAACCATGTCAGATCACGAAAAAGGAATACTTTGTTGCTGAGTGAGATAAGTGAAAAGGCACCAAAACTATTTAGTAGGACTCCCTAGTATCAATGTGCTGGGCCTGCTTGGAAATGATTATAATAGCTCTTCGTTTTCTTTTATGGTTTCGGATATATGAGAAGCTTGTTAGCTAGTCTGCAACGTGTTCCTAAAAATATCCCAAGTTATTTCAAAAACTTGTTTATTAACAAAATATATTCTGATCTTAAGAAATAAAATGGCTCTTTTCACCACATGACCATCCTGATGGCCTGTGGCCACCAGTTGCTAGATGCTAGCTACTGCATCCAACCCCAGCTGCTAGTTTCTGGTCCCTGGTCTTGTTGTTTTTCTCAAAAATTATTTCAAGAACACTTTGGCAGACATTTCTTTTTGAGAAACTTGAAAATAGTTCTTGGAATCAATTTGACTGGGGTTGAACCAAGCAACGGGGCTGCTGCCTACCGTGTGCTTTAGCTTAAAATGAAAAAAAAGAAAAAAAGAAAAAACATCAGCATCATTGATTTCAAGTCAGATTGAATGCTTGGAGAGAGAGGATCACCATAAACGACCATATTTGAGAAGTCAAAAAGTTGCCTGCTAGGTTTCAACTCCCATTTCTAAAGCTTATTTCTTTTCTCAACCCTGTTAACTTTCTGTTCGTTTTATGCTCCGTTCTGCCTTTTCCATTTTCCTGGTGGCTAAGATGTTCTGTTTGGCCCTCCACATGAACAGCGGGTGAACGAGAAGCAGAACAAGGTCGTGATTACTGACAGGATGTGGGCAAGGCTTCTTTCTTCGACCAACCAGCCGAGCTTCATGGGCACTAAAGAAGTCTGCTGCGGCACGGCGCATGAAGAGCAGCCATCAACCCAGTCGGTGGATGGAGAAAACTGCAAGGACGAGATGAAGGACAATGGAAACGCTTGCACGTGTGTCCCATAAATCGGTAATCACACATACACAAGACAAGTCCGGCTTCATATTGTTAGAAAATCAAACCAGTATTTATGTGAAACTCTGGAAAGAGCACTCGAGAGCGAGCTTCTCTCTTGAGCAGTGTGTTTTTCCCCTGATAAACGATTCTTCAGGGTGTATCGTAAATGCTTTCAGATGTTCACCTCTTTATCTCTGGTAACTCGGATTCCGGAGGTGATTGTTGTCATAATCTCTATGTTCATATATCTGGAAAACATTTCTTCGGGGTATTTAAATAATTATCTTATCTTTCCAACTGTTAGTTAAAAAAAAAAAAAAAAAAAAATAGACGATGATTGAGTGAATGAGAAACTGGCAAAAAAACAGCGTTATCATATATTTCCTGTAATACCGTTTCTAAAGTGCAATACTAATTGCGCCTAGTTTATAATAGAGGTGTAGTTCAATTTCACAGAAATTTTAAAATTGGTTTTACAGTCAAAACATAAAACGACGTGGTCCTACTAAAATACATTTGACTATAGAGCAAAAGTGCGTTTTCAAAATGAGTTTTTCATGTGACTGAACAATGCATTTTCAAAATAATTTTTTTTTTATAAATGAAAAACACATTTTCAAAACAGTTTTACTTTGTAGCAAAGAGCAAAATCGAAACACGTTTTATTTGAATAAAAAAATGCGATGTGGTTATGCATTATAGAAAGAGTAGAGATGGAAATAGTTACAAATGTATCATTTTTTTTAAGAAATGCTTTCGAAACCAACAATATTTTAGCCATTTCTAAATGATAACCATCAGGGCAAAGTCCCGAAAGAGCTACTAGGCCTCAGGGGTGATCTTATACATTCACAGGCTCTCGAACTGAAGCATTTATTAACATTACCATTGCCGGAGAAATAGTATGAAATCAAATAAGGTTTACAGAATAAATTATAATAACACGTGGAGAAAATTATTAATTTCTATATTTATTTTTCTCTTTTTTAAGGAAATATTATTCCATTAACTTAAGAAAAAAAATTAACACCAATAAAATGAGTATGATGAATTTTATAAGCACCAATCAAGTAATAAAGTCAAATTACTCATTTCATTTTTATTCATTTGGACTCCTTCCTAGGAAGCACAGCACGAGTGTCTCCAGCATTGTGAACTTGAGGTTCAAGTACCCTGTGACTTGTGCCTCTGGCATGCGTATATGGCAAGGCACTGATTTCACGGGTCTCATGACAGTGCCTTCCGCCTCCACCACCACCACCACCCCCTGTTTTTCCGGAGGAAAGCACCAAATTACCGTACAAAGAAAAAAAAAATACGTCAATAGATCATCACTTCAATATGCGATCTTATTTTTGTACTGAAATTATATGTTTAATAAGCGATCTTAGTTCACTTAGTTTTTTCAAATGAGCATGCAAGTGTTAGCCGATGTCCAACTGAGATCGCAGGTTGAATATGCAACTGTTAAAGTTGTGATCTCCTGAAGATATAGGCAAAAATACTTTATTTGTAGAGGTGAAAATTTATATAGCACCATTTGCGGAAGTAGCTTCAAAAATAGCACTAATTTGTAAAGATTTGTGAAAGTAGCACTACCATAAAATATATTTTAATAACTTTTTTTAAAAATTCCCCCTATACCATCCCCATTTCTAACCCTAATTTTTTTCCTTCCCACCTTTCCCACCTGCCATTCTCCCTCATCTTCTACTTCTACGGGTGTGCAACTGAATCGGAACTAAACCAGAACCAAACCGGTTCTATTTTGGTGCGATTTTTTAGATGAAAAGCATTTCAGTTAATTTTTAAGTGTAATTGATGCAGTTAACCGGTTTGAAATGAACCGAACCGGTTTTAATTTAAAAATCAATACAATTTTGTTTGAACTGAACCGAATCGAACCGTTTCAAAACCAATTTTGATTCGGTTTGAACCGGTTAACCGAATTGGTTTAAAACAATGCGGTTATTTCAACATAAACAGGTTCGGTTGTTTGCCTAATGTGCCAAACTCAACCAAACTGGTTTTTTTGTTTGGTTTGGTTCGGTTCGAAATCGGTTCGGCCCCGAACCGGCTTTTTGCACACCCCTATTTACTTCATCTCTTCTACTTTCCTTATCTCTTCTTCCTTCCTTCTAAGCCCAGCTATCCCTGCTCGAGCCCGAGCCCGAGCCCCTAAGCTGCTGCCCCAAGCTTAAGCTCCCGTCGTTGCCCCGAGCCTGAGCCCTCCGAGCTGCTGCTGCCACCGCCCCAAGCCCAAGCCCTCAAACTACTGTTGTTGCTACTGCTTGAGCCAAGCTGCTACTACTACCTGAGCCAAGTTGTTGCCGTCTTACCCCCGAGCTGAGCTACTGCTGCCTTGCACCCAAGCTAAGTCAAGCTACTACTGCCTTGCCCCTGAGCTAATCCAAGCTACTCCTACGTTGCCCCCGAGCCAAGCGAATGCATTTGTTAGGATTTTATTGTTTGTTGTGTAGAAAATTTGTTGGAAAATATATCATAATGATGTTATTTTCTTTCTCATTTGAATTGATCCCATCAAAAGATGAATTGGACCAGGTGAGATAAAGAGGTCCCGAAGAACAATGTCTTTGGTAGATTTGATGCGGAACTCTATTTTCCTTCTCAGTTAAATAGGCCCCCATAATAGATAAATATGTCCAAAAGAACAATGCCTTATTTAGATTTGACGAAAAACTCTATTTTTCTTTTCAGTTAAATAGGTCTCGATAAGAATAAATAAGTCCCAAAGTACAATGATTTAGTCAAATTTGATAATGAAGTCTATTTTTCTTCTCAATAAAATAAGTCACAGTAAGCGATGAATAGGTCACAGTAAAACATGAATAGGCAAATTTGATGAAGAACTCTATTTTTCTTCTCAATTAAATAGGTTCTGGTAGGAGATAAATAGATTTCGAAGAATAATGCCTTAGTCAGATTTGATGATGAATTCTATTTTCTTTCTTAGTTAAATGTATCATGAAAAGAGATGAATAGGTCCCAAAAAACAATGCTTTAGTCATATTTGATAAGTAACTCTATTTTTTCTTCTCAGTTAAATAAGTTTTTGTAAGAGATAAATAAGTCCCGATAAGATATGAATATGCCCCGATACTATATAAATAAGCCCCGATACTATACAAATATGTACCAGTAATTTATTTGAAAATCCTAACAATAAAAATCAGATGAAGTTGAGTGAGAGATGTTGCACCGTGGAGGGTGCTGCATCGGGAAGGGATGGAGGAAAGAGATCAAGGGACGGAGCCTCATTGGGACGGAATAGTGGATGGACGGGAGGAGCAGGAGCTGCTCGGCACAGGGGAAGGGAGAAGCAACAGCTCGGCTCGACACCGGGGAGGAAGGAGCAGCTCGGCTCAACACCAACGGGAGGGAGAAGCAACTCAGCTTAGTAGCTCAACTCAGCAACTCGGGAAACTCAGCTCTACAGCTCGGGCGGGCACAGGCAGGCGGATGGCGCGGGT
The DNA here is from genome assembly GCA_037672795.1 of Lagerstroemia speciosa. Taxonomy (NCBI): domain Eukaryota; kingdom Viridiplantae; phylum Streptophyta; class Magnoliopsida; order Myrtales; family Lythraceae; genus Lagerstroemia; species Lagerstroemia speciosa. The sequence goes on along the minus strand of CM075298.1, from coordinate 11,924,924 downwards.
GGTGGCAATAGAGGAGACTGAGGGGGTTGCTAGGAGGGAGGGAAGGAGAGAGAGAGGGAAAGCTTCTCGGAGGGAAACTTGTGAAATAGAAGAGGGAAAAAGAGGATGACAAATAGAGGGGTAAACATAACAATTAGCACAAATTAGTATTATTTCTCAAATTCATTATACAAGGAATAAAATGAGAAGTGCTAGTTTTCATAGTTAACACTTATTCATAACAATTTTTTAAGATGTTTTTCCTCCGTATGTAGGGCATTTCTTAGGTAAGACCAGTAATGGTCCAACAAAAGAATGCAGAAGGCCGAACTGATGGGTCTTCGAAATTGAACTCCAGCTCAAGCAATTCTTTATTCTATTCCCAACCACCAACTCACTTTATTCAACAGAAGCAGACCCGAAATGAGTCCATCAAAAACAATAAAACAGACAAAGAAGAACCAACAAGTTTTGCATAAAAATCCAAACCGATGCACGATTTCTTCCTTATACAGATAGATATTGGATCCATGGGATAATTCTTATTACATTCCAATCTGATATCAATGGACCACGGAAATAATAGAACCTAGCATATCACTTTGAATTTTTCAAATTTGGGCACGTTAAGACTACCTTTTCCTGATCATCATGGCTTTTTCCCTTTGCCTTTCTTTCATGGGCACTCAAAACTCAAGTGACCTTTCTTCTTGGACGACCAACACTCTATGTTAATTTTACAAGAGATTAAGGCAGTGCTCAAGGTGAACTACTTCGTGCACCTCAATAAAGACAGAAGCCACGGGTTGGGTGGTTTCTTGTTATAACAAGGAAAAGAAAATCTCTGCCTGCCATCTGCATATTCATCCTCAATCAAAGTGCGAATCAAAATTAACAATTGAAGGTCCCTCAGGCATCAGCATTTTCGACGATCCAAGGATGCTCGAGAAGCTTGTGTAGTGGCAGCCTGTGTGAAGAATCCTTGACCAGCATCTGTTTCATATGAACACGATCAAGATTTCACATGTTAGAAATATGATATTTATACTGTAATGGAATGTACATCGGAGGGAAATGTTCAGCAAAATAGTTCTAATGTTTGAAACAAGAACCATCACCTGATTAATAAGGTCCTTTGCAGCTGATGACACCGTTGGTTTTGACGGGAACTTCAGATTGACTTGAACTATTCTGGAGAGGCAACAAATATCAAATATTGTTCCAAGTTCTATTTTTCTTTCCTTTTCTTCCATTTTTCAAAATTGATCTTGAATTACCAGCTTGTGAACTCGATGTGTATTTCAATGCTTACCTTCTACATGTATCTGATTGATCATTTTCTTCAAAAGGAGGGTTCCCGTAGAGAAACTCATAGCACAGCACACCTAAGCTCCATATGTCAACATTCGCATCATGCTCTACATTCTCCACTGGAAAAAAATAAAGGTTATGTTTGTTACAAATGAATAGAATGGAATGAGTCTTATAGTATAAATTGCAATAGGACATGCAGAAAATTACTAATTTTTATATTTATTATGAAAATATGAAAAAGTGTTGGTGAGAAGCAATGGAATGATCACCTTTTCTTTTTTCAAGCAAAAATCGCTTCATCAACTTAATAGAAAAGTCTACACCGATGGATTGAAAATGTCAAGCAAGAAATATATATATATATATATATAAAGGCCAAATTATTCATTTCATTCCATTCCATTTGATTCCTCTGTACCAAATGCGACAAAAAGATAGCTAGAAGGAATTAGATTTTGATTCTGATTAATTGATCACAGTTAGACACCAAAAAAGCTTCCAGGAAATCTTAGGACTCCAAATCAATTACAGAGCAAGTACTTCCTGTTCTCCTATCATTGAACAATCAGCTTATCTGAGATTAAAAGAAAAAAAAAATTACATTATGAAACCTACCCATCTCAGGAGGAAGGTAATCAAGTGTTCCACACATGGTTCGTCTCCGATTGAATGTGTGGACAGACCATCCAAAATCTGCAATCTTTAATTCACCCTACCAAAAGAAATTAATTAGTCACATTATTTTTTATTTTTCAGGGAAGGAAAAGATGACAATTGGATATGAGAAAATAACCATGGGGTTACTATTGTCACCTCAGCACCAATTAACAGGTTCTCAGGCTTGATGTCCCTATGAATGACATGCTTCCCATGACAATAGATGAGGGCCCGAGCTAATGATGCTATATACTGGCAAATTCAGTATATATATAGACAAAGCACAACTTAATTAGCTGGCCATTAACATAATTACATAATTTCTTTCAATTTTAGGAAAGAACGTGTAAACTTCAACTAAATCATTTGAATCACGTAAAGAGTTACTTGATGAGCTAAGAAGTGAAAGAAATTAACAGAGAAAAAAAGGTAACAAGTAGAACTCACAGTGGCAGTCCGTCTTTCGCTGAAGTATTTACAATTCTGCAACTCCTTATACAGTTCTCCTTTTGCTGCATATTCTAGTATCAGATAGACTCGTTTCTACATGAAGAAAAAACAAAAAAATAGGCCTTGATAGATGAAAAATACAATATTTAATAACCTTAGCATCTAAAAGCACATTTTTTTTGTATGTTACCTGATCATAGAAGTATCCATAGAGTCGCAGGATATTGGGATGCCGGAGATGGCTCTGTATTTCGACTTCACGACAAAGCTGGTGCTCAACCTGGGATTGCTTCAGCTGGATCTTGAACAGAACTTTCAATGCCACAATGTGATTGCTCTGTTGATAATGCCCCGTCATCAGATGTAATGAGTTTTTTTGCAATATGAAATCCTCCCGTCAGTTGAACTCTATAAGCTAATTAAGAAGGGAACCAGATAAACTTTGTCCCCTAGAGTTTCACCCTAACTACTTGATCTTTAAAGTCATTAAATACTGCTCATATTTACACTGGTGGCAGCCAAATCACAGAATAGCAAATTCAGAAAAAAGACGAAAAATGGGCTTGTCAGCTGCAGCTGATTGTTTAAATGGGGTTTGTTACCAAACCACCGAATGTGCTGCGGCAAACTCAAGATTGGCTTGCATTGAAAAGATTGAGCTTGGGTCTGAGCTTAAGCTTATATTAGTAGGACCCAATCACCTTGATATCTCACTTATATGGTTTAATCATTGGGGTGTGGAAATTGACAAATATAATCAGATTGGAAGATTATATCGAACAGAAGGCATGAGACGAGGCATATTAATATGAGGAAGATAGTTGCAAATTTTAGCAAGCTCATTTACACCCATGAGCATATTGAGTTAAGAATTGCAAAGTTCAACTCAAAACATTTAGTGAGCAATCCCCGTAAAGGATAAGCAAATCAGATCAACCTCTATCGATGGTTTGTTTGATTAGAATTGCTTTAAAAAACCAGAAAAGCATTTCACAGTTTAAAAACTAGCAACTGACAAATTTATGACGTTAAAACAATCATACACAATCATCAGGAAAGGATGTGGCTGAAAGTCCCGAAAAGGCATGATTACCTTCTTCTCCCTCGCCAAATAAACATGTCCAAATTTTCCTCGTCCCAGAGGCTTACCAATGTCAAAGTCATCAAGCGTCCATCTCTTCCTTGCAGGAGTTGAAGCATAAGAAGAAATCTGGAGAAAATTATAAATTGGACAAAACTATGTTAAATCAGACTTCTCTTATGTATATGTATGAACAGGAAAGTGTAGATATAGCTTAATTGAATAAAAAGAAATAGAGTAACCAAACAGATTGCTGCTACTACTGTTAACAAATAAAAGCCCAATCTTCTTCTAATAAAGCTTTAGATTTCAGAACAGCTCGAAAAGTTCCACTTTGTATTGGAGTCAGGCCTGAATCTCTATGTCTGCGCCTCCACAGCCTTCATCTAACAGAAGCTTAAGCTTTTGGAGCAGTCTATTGTTGACAACTTAAAAAACATAAGAAAGTTTTGTATGTAAAGGGTATACCATATCAATACTGCTTGATGGTATCACAAGCAAATAGGAACTAGCCACGCAGATTCACGAGAGAGATATTAGCCACATACAAGACTTTCTCCAAAAACAGCTATCATTAGTCCTAGCAATACTATACAAGTAAAAGGTTCCCTAATTCGAGAACTTCATTCTCCCAGCATCTGATTATCGGCATATTGAACACGCAAATCTTATGACTGTAGTTCACCATTTTCTTTTTCTTCCTTCTTCAAAATTGTCCAGACCAGAGAATTGTCCAAGTTCATTCAAAACTTTGGATTCAATTACTCCGAAGAACCAAAAGAAGTAGCAAATCTTCTGCAAGTCTCGTGTATCCAGAAAGGGAAATATATTAAGCAACATTATAGACGGAAATCTGCATTTGAACATGAACCCTAGAAATCCAGAGTAACGGACAGCAAAGGAGAGAGCAAACAACTAGCTTCAGAAACAGCAACCAGAAAGCAGAAATCCACAGCCCATAATTTACCTGCTGCTCTGGCAGCTGGGTCTCCGCAGCGATCGCCATGAGAGAGAGTGAGAGAAGCAGCGGAGGATAAAGCAACAGGGTTGAGGGGGTCTTTTTTGATTTAAATTTACATTTCATAACGGTCGAAATTCATGGGACACTGTTGCCCGACGTTTCTCTTTGATGAGGTGCTTACTGTTCACTATTTTGGCGGTACTGAACAGAAGAAAAAGAATTGAGTGAACAAATATCCACTAATACATGAGAAATTTTAAAATTATCGTATCATACCTAATTTTAATAATTGAGCAAATTAATAATACTCAAGTAATTATTTTTAATTAAAATAATTTAATTAATTTTTACTGGTTTCATTGCCATAAATTTTAGAACCTTTTGAGATTTTTTTTCGAGAAAACAGTCACTTTGGTCCCTCAATTTGTACCCGGCCAGCACTTTAGTCCCAAAACATTTTTTGCCAACAATTAGGCTCAAACATCCATGTTTTTGCCAACAAATCAGTTCGACCGTTAGTTTGCCGTTCGATGTGTCACTTACAGGGTTAGATTTATACTTTTTTTATTAGCAAAATATTAAAACGACGTCGTTTTGCTAAATAGAAAAATGTAATGATTGTTTTATCCTTAACAGCCGGGTACAAATTGAGGGACCAAAGTGAATGTTAACTCTTTTTTTTTCCGGGGTACATAATAATTACTTTGTTGTACAAAACTCGTTCCTACAATAACATGTGAAAACTTTGTTAAATTTTGAGTTTTTGAAATTTAAAAAAGTATTTTATATTGTACAATTAAATTTTACACAATAAATTTGTTATATAATTGTTATGGACAAAATTAATTTTGACCGAAAATCAACCGGATGATATTTTATTCTCCTACCATGAGCATATTAGTACTTGAGATATTTGTTGTTTCCTTTTTTTATTTTTTAATTTTTTTCATTAATTTATTTTCTTTTAGTTTCTTTTCCCCAGAGATATGAGATTTAGATTTACTCTAAACCCCAAATGGCAATCTTCACCCGTCACAACAGATTCTTACACGAGTTAAGTTTGTTACATTATCCACAGCTCAGCTAATGAATGCTTTTTGCGCTATTAAAAAGTATGACGATGACTTTTTCATCAATTAATAATATTTATTTTTAAGTGTGACGTAATATTTTCTATCAGCTTATTGAATAATCATTACCTAGGCTCAATACTTTATCGATCAGCCCAACTCACTAAAGAATTTCTTTCTCTTGTTGTATGCTCTTCTCATTCGCTTATTCTCAATGAATTGTCGAATCACGGGCATATTGACTGTTTCTAGAGGCAAGGACTAGCTCAGTTTTGTGATCCAATCGAAGTGGTGGATGAAGCATATGAACAGTTGGTGGAACAGTTCGTTCAGCTTCATTCTTTGGTTGTTTGAGGAGTCTCTTACTACGATTGGTTTATCGAGCACACGTGATTTGCGAGCTATTACATGTGCTTTGAGAAGAAGGTATCGTAATTACCACTAGTCGGGTTCGAAAAGCACACGGATATCTCAATTATTAAAGAGATAGAGAGAGAGACTTAGAGGACTATAGAAAATTATGTGAAACAATTTCTTAGGTGCCTCTTTCTATTAGTTGGTCCTCTAGCAAATTGGTAATTTGTCAATAATTTCATTTCTTTTTCACTTTAATACTTTCGCTATATAAAATAAAATAAAACAAAAAGATTGGATTTGGTTCTTAACCAAATTTTATTTACATATGTCGTGAACTTTTTTTTTATTTTAATCATTTACCTTTTCCATTTTTTCGGTTTTAATCATGCTTTTAATATTTAAAATGTTGATGTGATATTTTATAATAATAAAAAATATTTTTAAATTTATAAATGATTGTAAATAAACTTATCTGAATTCACCGGATTATGGAGTATTTATGGGTCGGGAATAATAAACTCTTTATTATTAAAAAAAATTATTGAAAAGAGCGGAAGAGGAAGTACGAGGAAAGTGGGAGGAAAAAGGGTTAGTCACCATCGATCTCATTAGGAGCAACAAGATGCGAAATCCGTGTTATGCAAGCTATAATTATATCAATAAAAGTAATTAATCACAAATTCATAAATGAATGAAGAGAACTAATAAATATAATTAATATATATATATATATAAAGAATAAGTGAAGCTTAACGGAGAGAAAAAAGAAGAATAAGTAGAGAGAGAAAAAAGTCGAGTGAGTAGTTGTACTTATTAAATTTATTATTTTAACCCTTTTTTATTCCAAATCTAAGGATTAATAAAAAAAATTTAATTATTATATACAAAGGACAAGTATTAACAGTTAAAAAGTGACACAAAATGAGCTGTAAATTTGTTTAAAATAATAATAGATGAAGATTGAATTCCCTCCATTAATGCAAAGATTGTCATATTCAAAGCTTTATCACGATTTGTTTCAAAAAATATATGATCAGATGCTCTCAAATTCAAGGAGACTTCAAACGCACTTTGACGCTATAAGTATTACTAAAGAATTATAGCCACTTCCTTATCCTCTTTCTCTAATTATATATTTTTATTTTCTATTTATTCATAATACATTCTATAAAAATTATATTAAATATTCTTAAAAAATAAAATTGGCATAAATTTACAATCAATTAGCGCCCAATATGAAATAAGATGGGATTGAAAAGACTATGCTTTAATCTCAAGGTTGGCTTAAGTAGATAAGACGTTCGTCTAAATCATAAGAAAATACACGAGATCGAAAGCTCGATTCCTTCTTGAGCATGTAGTCCTTGATGAGATCACTCACACGTGTGTTTACACGGATCCATGAGCTTGTTAGGTGTTCATGGGACTGAAGACAAAAAACTCATCTATGTATGTCATTCATTTTTTTGTGTACAAAGAAGACGTATAGGTCCAGAAAAGGTAGAATGAACAGGAAATATAAAGAGTAGAAGAATTCTTGTTATTGAGATCAAACCCGTGATTTCTACGTCAGCATTATCAACCATACCAACTTTTCTCTCCCTACCATTTATTTATCGGCTAATAAATGTCGTTGCATTAGCAACGATTGTGAAACCCCCTTGTTAATGTGACATCTACGGGAGGACTTGCGACAGCTTACTTGACTCTTGATATGTCCACGTTTCTCCTCTACCCGGGCCCTGGCAGAAGTATAATAACATAATGTACAACACAAGATAATGAAATAAGATAAGTGACAGGTACGCGTAATAGAGTTGAGAGCAAATTCTTAATTAGTCCTCAAAATTTTAAGGAATTATCGGTTTAGTTGTCAAAATTTAAAAATCATCAATTTGGCCCTCGCTGTTGACTTCCGTCAGTTAATTTAGTTCAAGCGTTATAATGTCGTTTGCAGATACTGTGGATCCCACGTGTTACGTAATAAGTTATGAATAGTTAAAATTTTAAAAATAAAATATAATTTTATCAAATTATTGAATATCACATGGCATGTGGGGGTTCGCTGACACAACAGCTACCGTCCAAGTCAGGATTCGTAAACAATGTTATAAGCTCGGACAAAATTGACAGACAGAATTAAACAGTGAGAATCAAATTGATGATTTTAAAATTTTGAGAATTAAACTGATAACTCACTATAAATTTGAAAATCAAATCAATGGTTTAATCTTGAATTGGATAAATCAAATATTTTAGTGTGGCTTCTAACAGTGGACTAGCGATGACCTGGTTAACTTTGCTAAGGCCACGTGTCCTCTCCAATCGCCACAAGCAACGAGAAAAATATTGAGCTGGTGTTAGGTGCGTACGTACACACTGGTATGTAATTTCATATTGAGAATCTAAGACACCATCCTCTAAATAAACCTCATAATTTTTGACACGATATGATAATCTGTATTGGGATGTATCTTAACATAAATTAGAATTCGAAAACTGGAAGACATGAATAACGAGTTGGAGATCAAATTCAAGATACGAGATATGTGCGAACAATAATCAACGGTTGAGATCGTGGTTAGAAGTATGGAATATCTTAAATAGAATTTTGATAGATATTTGAAAAATTTTATGGATTTTATTTTTTCATTTGAACTTGATATCTTAGAGCTCGCAATTTATTTGATTTGGCAAATATATATAATATTTTCCAGGATGTCAAATAAGATATAATTTTATATCCATTAATATATTCTTGTAAGAGTTGTGAAGGCAGTGTTTCAGTGTTATTAAACCCTAGGGGCCTTAGGTGAGAGAGTTTGATAAGAGATCTTTCCGATAAATTTATCCGGAGCGTGAGGACATAAGAACTTGAGAGATCGAGTTATGACTCTTTTCTGAGTGGGGTTTGTAATGGGGCTTAAGATTGGTGGTATCTCTAAAGAGTATAATCTCATGATTTAATCTAGTGGAATCTCTTACTTTTTTCATGAACGTTTCCCTCGGAATTGAGGGTTCTACCATGACTATCCAGTATCAAATTTCTGAATTTCTTGTTTTATCATCTCATCTGGGGCATCCCAAGACCCAATAGGCGGTGCGATCCCCAACAACCCAACATGACACGATACGAGGTTTTGATCAAGCATATTTAAACACGAATTCATTTAGATACGAACCTGTCCATATACAATAAATAAATGTTTTTGAGGGGTTGAACTTGTGTAACCTGATAAAGCACATTTATTAAATGTATTTCACTATTTTAATATAAATATTACACCTACTTAATATATTTATATAGAAAATTTTGTGATATGTAAAACTTTACATACATTACATATTTCATTATTGTCAAATATTATGTTACCGGGTCCATAATTAATTAATCTTATTACTTATTATACTAATTATCTATAAATATTATTATTTTTAGTAGTCGTACCATATATATATATTATTAAAGTATAATTATTCTCTGAGAAAAAAAAGAAGTATAATTTTATACTGTACGCATTTATATTTAATGTAGGCATTAAATATTAAATAGGTCAATCCGGTTTAAATACAACCGTTTAGGCACAAACTCGTTTAAACACGAAAAATAAATGTGTCATGTCTAGGTCATTGGAGTTTCTAACTCAAATACGTTCAGACACGATATATTTAAATACGACACGACATATTTTACCCTCCTGACCTGTAAATCTCACAAAAAAATTCTTATTTCCTTAACATTTTTTATTAACGATATTGTAATTATTGAGTGAAGGGGGGAAGTCATGGCAGTTAAGATAAGAATGATGATAATAAAATCTGAAATTATTATTTTACTCTTAAATTGAAGGGATTTATAATATTGTTAATATATTATTAAATCATGTGCTGTGAATTTTAATATGTAAATCAGATAGTGAGCAGGTTTGGAAAAGAAAAAATGATTCCAAAACCCTCAAACATTTTCATACGATAGAAGATATACAAAAAATGCTAAAAGTTGGTAAATAATTGGAAAAAATGATCGAATGTTTTAATCCTTATAATCTCAAATTACAATAAATTTTCTTGATAAAAAATTACAGTAAATTTGACAATTTCTGATTAATTAACACGAGCACCATTTGTAATGTGCCAGCAGCCAACATTTGTAGTAGTGAGTGATCTGGACACCTGTGTGGACTTTTCGCTTTAAGTGCCTCACACCGGTTGCGTGTCATGCAGCCCAACGCGAGTGCGGTGCCGCTGCTACGGCATCAACACCAAAGGTTAGATTTTGATGAGGTACCTGAGGTTTACTTTCCATGTCGATTCACCCCTTAACATGAGAAAGTCTTCTATGTCACTTGTCTATCAGATCAATATTTGCTTAATGGTATTACAAACCAATAGAAGTTAGTCACGCAATCAGATTCATCATTTGAGAGGGAAATTATATGGTAAAATAGATATTCAAACCTTTTTGCAGAAATTAAAAAAATCCTAAGAATTTAAATAAAACCCGAGAAAATCTAAGAAACATTTAAAATCCCGAGATCAATCAGTGAGAAGTGGAAAAGAGTGTAGGGAAGAAATGGTTGTAGAATATTATCTAACATGAGTCTTTTTGTTTTTTAAGAGTTTCTTAGTGTTTTTAAGAATTTTTTAGAATTTTATGTAGAATTTGAATTTATATTTTTCATTCTTAATTCTTTCTCATGAATCTACTTATGTGACTAATTATTATTGATTTTGTGATATCACTAATCAGGAAAAAACTTAGATGGTCCTTCTTTATAATGATACGATAAGAAAGAACCAATCAAATTATTTTAATTAGTATTGATTATGGTAACTGCTCGCACTACAAGAAATAGAGGAATTAACAGCGTCCACAATGATGGACATAAGAACTTTTGATTTTTTTCATTAGTTTTTTTTTATTTAGGGACGTATATTAAAAATTTTTTTATCATTTTTAGTCTACCGCATTTGACACAATTTGGACAAAAAGTAAACCTCTTCATCCCACTTAAGTGGACACCAATTGGAAGTCCTTTTCATGGACATTTCTTGGATGTAAAGTGGACGGACGGTTATCTCCACCGAGAATCTGAGCATAAGTTGGATAGTTTTTTTGGTCCAATGACTGGACACAAATTGTACAATACGCAATAAATAATTTATTTTATAGCTCTTCTCATGGCTTTAGCAACTCGTTGATATGTAGGTTTGAAAGCACATGCACGCATATATGTATAGATGATATCACTAATTAGTTACGCCTAAGGAGGAGGAATCGAACTTACTAACTCAAAAACTGCTAGCATTTTTATTTGTGACTTTTAAGAAATTATTATCTTTAGAATACAAATATACAGAGTTTTCTTTCATATATTTAAATATACAGCGAATATTTTCTTTTCTTAAATTTATTTTTTCATTCAATGAATTGTCTTATTGTTTCTTAAAATTGTATTAATGCTGAATATAGTCAATTTAATATATAGTTTTTATAGCACGATAAATCACTAGACATTCAATGGCCAAACAGCGGAGCTGTTGTGCTTCCACACTCCGTTCCACAGTTTGAATCCTCCAATGACCTCCATACGAGGGGGTGGGTGGTCCTACCTTTTTTCTGACAATAAATATTGTGTGCATGTTTGTGGACCAAACGTTGACTCCACACACTGAAATATTTGCCAAATTTTGGCCGGAGAGGAGACACAAAGTTGGCACAACTCTACTGTAACTTATCGTCCAATCATTGTCACAATGTAAATTGGACGCAAAATGGACGCTGAATGTTCGCTAGTGTCACCTCAATTTGGACAAAATCTTTTACGTAAACGATTTTACCATCTACCTCATTTAGAAAAAAGGTGGACGATAAAGTGTTCTTTTTCGTCAATTTTCATACATTTCTATCAAATTTTTGCAGCCGATAATATGGTTATTTCTTGTAATGTCTGCCACTTAACACTAATTTGCTCATTTATTATATCTTGATTGATATTTTCTTATATCACGTGGTGTAGTAGGACCTTTTAAGAATTTATCCAATAATTAGTACTCACGTGGTGTAACCATGATGTACAGGATTTTCTCCCACAACATGCCGATGTTTCTATTCCTTACCATAAGATTGGTTTGCACATTGGGGTGAGTGGGTTCGTACTTTATATTTTTATGGTATCCGAGCTTACCTTGTATAGAATTGATTTCTAAATTGTGAAGCCAAATATTATAAAACAACCTTACTTAAAAACCTTAAATGTATTTATTTTTATCATTGCAGTGATAATTCTATGAATGTGGAGCAATTTTACCATCATTTTCTATAGGTTTAACTACTACTAAAAATCGAATTTATAATAAATTTTTTATAATTTTATTTTAACTTGTGTTTGCTTAGTATAATTGCTTATTAAAATTTAGTAAATTTTAGATTAGATCTTTAGTACATTTCCATATGATCCGTTGTTAATCTCTAAATGATAGATATTATGTTATGCAATTTGTAATTTTAAAAGCTTTTCACAAGTTCTGGTTTTATTAATGGTCAGTTAAGATTTTATTTATAAATATAAATAATAGTTGTTTTCTTTTATTGAATATGCTTTTGACATATAAGAAAAATATAGCACGGTTCATAATTTTTATAGCCAAAAAAAATAGTTTCTGATAGAATAAGAAATTCGATATTAGTTCATGATTTTTAATGCAAAGATAACTGCCACATCCAGATGCTATTTTGAATGTTGTTTGCACCATCGATAAAATTAACATTACACATAAGTAATTAATAGTCCAAATTGATGTTGTGGAAGATGGAAAAAATAGAGTATGGTCCGTGTTTTGTTTTTCTAGGTGAAAAAGTAGTTAATGGCAGAATAGTAAATTCAAGTCATGATTCTTTTTCAGGCAATTAGTCCATTATAAGAAAGTGAATGTATTGTATAAAAATAGGAAGATATTTCGAAAGTATGATTGCACTTTATCTCATAATTAAACCTCTTTTTGATAGAAAAATCGCACCATTAGAGCATCGATAAAATAGGGCCCAATTGAATTGTGTAAATGAGACTTTAATTAGAATAGGCGCAATGAGATGAAAGAGGCAATAAAGAAAAGGCGGACTGCCAACAATCATTTGAATTCGGATCCCCCTTATGTTAGCATTGGAAGAAAACCACTGTACCAAGTGTCCTCTATTACCTGAATGAAATAATATATATTTAAACAAAATTTAGGCACGTGTCAATAAGAGGTGAATATGCATATGCTTTTATATATAGCATAGATATAGATATAGATTAGCATTATATCTTTTTTTTAAGTCTGATAATACGTGTCGTATCGTGTCAAATGAGTTCGTGTCAAAAGTATTTTAACGCGTATACGACTTGTTTAATAAATAGGTCATAAACTTCAAATACGACCTATTTAAAATCGGGTTGACATGACATATTTAATCAGTATAACTAAATATATGTAGTGTAATTGTAATTTTAAATTATAGTATGTTTGGTTCGCATAAATGAAATAGAATGGAATAGGAAAAGAAACAGAGTAAGGGATAAATATGTTAGTTTATCAGTAAACAGGAGAAATAAATATGTTGTTATTTGGTTAAAGGGAATAAGTGATAAAAGATAGAATATTTAAACGTAAAAAGACATAATTACCCTAACCTATGCAAACCTATAAGAGGTTTGGTGTCTTTTTTATTTTTCATATTTACCGTCAATCTAATTTATATATTAAAATTTATGATATGTGTCTGTTTTTAAATTGAGGAAAAAATAATAATTTTAGTCATTTTTCTCTCACTTCATATCCACAATCTTAACAACAAAAATCTTTTATTAATTGATCATATTTCCATCTCTCACTCTATATCTATAACTTTACTAGCAAAAATCCGTTACATTTTTTGAACGAATAATTTGAAATTGAAAAAATAAAAAATAAAATTGACATAGTACTACTGATGAAAATTGAAAATACTCTATTTATTACAGTAAGTTAACAAATTTTAAATTAATTAAACAATATAATTATATGAATTCATCCGAATATTTCATATTTATTTATTTTTATTTTCTTTCCCTGCATAGTACGAGTTCGTATCAAGTATAGATTATATTATATTTTTGAAAAATAAAAAATTAAAATATAAAAAATTACCGAACAGTGCCGGGCAAGGCCACCATCAAGCCCCGGTCGAGGCTGCAGCCACCACAGCCCTAGCATCATCGAGCTAACGTCTAGGTTGTAGCTACCGCAACCACTATCAAGCTCGTCGCCGACTAGCCATGCCATTGAACAATAGAGAGAGAGAGAGAGAGCTCGAGTCGTGGCCGTTGAACTAGTAGAGAGAGAGATTAATCCAAGCCCGCAGCCACTGATGAGGCCCCCTGTCGACTAGTAGAGAGAGAGGATCTCTCACATCCACTGTCCTCTACTATCGGGATTTGGTTCGGGGCTGGTATGGGCACAGATGGTTGTGCTCAGGAGCGATTTGTGCTTGGTTTGGAGCCATGGACTCGAGGGCCGAGTTAACAAGGACGGCTGGAAATTATTCTTTTGGTCATCGGAGGCGGACTTCCGGCGGCGGACGGCAGGCCGGTGACCAGCAATGGATGGATACAGGGGAGAAAGAGACGATGGTAGAAGTGGCAAATTATATCAATAGGCAAGGGCAGTTTCGTCATTTGGTTGGTATTACCTAGAAGGAATATATATTCCTTGTGTGCGTGAGGGGAATAACTTAACCTCTCCTATTCCTCTTCTATTTTCATTCAGAAATCTTATTTCGGTAACCAGCGAACCAAATACTAGAATAACTATTCTGCTCAGAATAGTTATTCTGTGGAATAGCTTTTTTTAGTGAACTAAACATGCCCTTAATATGTTTAAATGAGTTAATAGGTTTGACATATAAACATATAATTAAAAAATTCTAATCATGTCGTGTTCAGTTACTTAAGTTCAACCTGGATCAGCCTATTTATGTAAATGAATTACATGGGTAAACCCGTTTAACACGAAACCCATTTGAAGTCGACCCAAACCAGCTTAACTCTGTGTCATGTCGTGTCAAAAAATATCTGACCTATATTTTTGTATATGAATAGATTTGATCTACTGAGGACTTTGATGCTCACCGTACAATGAACTTGGACCAAAGTGAGACAGATTCGTATTGAAGAGATAAGAATCGAGATAATTGAAACTACACGGGTCCAAAATAGAAATAAGACAAACTTTCGGGGATGAGGCATGATACGTCTTGACGAGGAGGATTCTGGACCGTAGCAACCTCAGGAAGCTCATGCCCAGAGACACCTGTTCGCTCGAAATTGGACAAGCCATGTCATTCTCATGAAGTTGAAAAGGGACGAAGAGATGTCCCAATCCATCAGAAAGACGTAGCAGTTTTATTTAATCTAGAAACGCTAGAATATTAGTTAGAGATTAAGATTTCATCTTACTATTAGAGCTTTCATTTTCTATTTAAAAACACTGCAGGCAAGAAAAAAAGGTTATTACAGTAATACCAATTTTAACATGAGATCAAAAAGATTACGAGTTCGATTTTTAACAGTAGGATCCCGTGAATTTTTAGCCCACTTTTGATTGTATCCTCTTCTAAACTAATGAATCCTTTTATAGTAGAAAAAATTTCCCACGATGTAAACATAGTATACGAACATAAAGTCATGAAATGAGTATCATCGAAATTTCTTGTATTCCCTTATTTTACTCTTCCTTAATTCATGAACTACTTTATTTCCATCTTTTTAGCCTCTTGAATTGTGATTGGCTTGTGCTTATGAGGCACGTCCTTTGCGAAGGCAATTCATGCTATAAGTTACCTGCGATGGCTCAGAATTCTTTAGCCTTCTATCATTTTAATGCTGATTTGGTTTTCTCACACTATAATGAATGCATACACAATTAATATCCTTTTGAAGAATATGTGAGATAACAAATTATATAAGCTGATTTGCATGAGAGTCAGAGCATGAATTGCCTTCGCGGAGGCTGTGCCAATAAGTACAAGTCAATCATGACTCAAGAGGTTAAGAGTGTCCATTTGGACAGGTCCGACTTCCCTTGTTGAATCACGTGGAGTATAATATCTGAGTCCAATTCGAGAATTAACCCATATCATATTACTAAGAGTTGGCATCATTTGAGCATGAAGGACTTAGACGGTAAGGGAAAAATGAAATAAAGTATTTGAAGTAGTTAAACCATCGCAATATTTTAGGAGGTCATTCCATTGAATTATATTGGTCGCAAATAATATGTTTCGTCTAATGTTAGTGTTGTCTCCATGGCTTTTCAATCAGTTGATCTGCTCCTTTTCTTTTATATGAAGAAATAAGTTTGCTTCTTCAATTTCGGCAAACCAAACTTTCTATGTAAGAAAACTTTGTAAGTTAACTACGGTTTAATAAGGTCGAATCTTTTTCTTCCTTTTATGATCTCACGGGCATGTAGTACATGGGGCAGGTTGGACTCCGCGCCTCATAAATCCGCACTTGCAACTCGTACAATCTCCATTGTAATCATCTTTGAGGAGGAATGAAAGTGTCAATCTGACTGAAAGACTATGGTTCAATATAAAGAATTGCAAGAGACTCCAACTTTCTTTCACTCATCATTCCATGAGAACACAGTGCGTTGAATTCTATTTCTTAGCCTCTGCACCGTTCAAATTAAGAGTATAAGTGAAAGATACTAAAACCGAAAAAAATCAACCGAAACCGATCTGAAAAACTCGATTTTACTGGCCTCTTTAAAAATTCATGCTGTTCTTAATATCTAAAAAATTCTCTCGAGAAATTCAGGTCTGGACAGAAAGATTTGGTGGGCTTGAGACCGATCAAATTCAAGAAAAAATTAAAGGAGAGAAAGACATCAGAGTCTCATATGGTTGTCGATTCTTGTAAGTGAGTTTTAAATATTTTAAAATGATAAATTAATTCCTATATGTTACCTGTATTATAACATCTAGTCTTTTTTATCATATACCGTTACTTTAAACTGATGTGATATCGACATGCATCGGCTTTAAGTAATGAACCAATGATAATTGTAAGTGACGGAAATGATTTGATGTTGTAACGCGGCTAATATATATCACTTAATTTATCACACTGAAATATTTAGGGCTTATTTTTAAGAATTGATAAATTTATAGGACTTTCAGTATTTTTATCTAAAAAATAAAGTCTTGATCGGTGATTATTGTTAATTTGGGTTAGAGTGAGATTCGCCAAAAGCTATGGAGACCGAGTTCATGCAATTGAAACAGTGGGACAAATTTGAATTACAGGAAAAATTCAGGGGCCGAATTAAAACCCGCGCCCCGAAAGATTAGGACACGAGGGGCCTTCTTTATTAGTGCGGTAATCGTTTTCAGTTCTTTATTGTGCGTCCGTTCAAAAATCTGTTGCTTAGCTTCGCGAGTGCATTTCACGCTCCTAAATTCCAGCGTGGAGCTGATTTGACCACATGCAATCCTGTGCAGCGGGTCTCACTATTTTCCTCCCCAGCATCGTTTTTCATTGGTTGAGGGACAAGTCAGACAAATGAAAAGATGACGCACAATTCGTTATCGGATACCGGCATTGTATTCGAACATTTCTCTCTTCCTCTTCTTCCCTGAAAGCTCTCCATTTTCTTCACCATTCTCTGTTGCTCGTTTCCTCTTTCCTGTCCTCTGTTGAACTTTTGTTCTGCGAAGCCATTTCTAGGGTTTTGATTTTCGCCGAGGAAGAACAAGACGTATACTGACATCCTTACATTGATACAGGTGGAATTGGATTGTTTCCTTAGCTCGTCATGGTCCGAGAAGGGGAGTTTTCACTCGTCGAACTTCAGAACCTAATCGATTCAAACCCTAACTCTCCGTTCTAATGTCTTTCACTGCCATTGAATTGGTTAATGGCTCTATTTCCATCGCGCTGTTTCCAATTCATCATCTTCCTAGCCCTAATCCTGAACCCTAGAACCGCCATCGGCGCATCGGCTGACTCCGATTCCTCCATTTCCGATTTTGAGGATCTTCTTTTCCACCAGGATTACTCGCCTCCGGCACCTCCTCCTCCGCCGCCGCACCCGCCCTCCGTCTCTTGCGAGGACGACCTTGGTGGCGTCGGCTCTCTTGACACCACGTGCCAGATAGTCTCTGACGTTAACCTCACCAAGGATGTGTACATTGCGGGGAGAGGCAACCTCGCGATTCTGCCCACCGTGCGGTTCCATTGCCCCAGGGAAGGGTGTGAGATTACGGTAAACATAACTGGGAACTTCTGTCTAGGAGAGAACGCTACGATCGTCACAGGCACCTTTGAGCTCAATGCCTTGAATGCGAGCTTCGCAAACGGGACAACTGTGAATACAACGGGTCTGGGTGGCACGCCACCGTCCCAGACTAGTGGTACTCCACAAGGAATCGATGGGTCAGGTGGGGGCCATGGGGGGCGAGGAGCAGGCTGCTTTACGGAGAAAGACAAGGAAGAGGGAAAAACTCCTGATGATGTTTGGGGAGGAGATGCATACTCATGGCAGTCGCTGGACAAGCCATGGAGCTATGGGAGCAAGGGAGGGAGCACTAGCAGAGAGGTGGATTATGGAGGCGGAGGGGGCGGGAGGGTTAAGCTTGTAATTATTGGATACTTGGAGGTGAATGGGAGCCTATTGGCGGATGGGGCTAATGGAGGAGGTAGAGGCGGCGGTGGCTCTGGTGGAAGCATCTATGTCCGGGCACAGAGAATGTAAGTCATCTCATTTTTTCCTCTTTTTACCCTCTTCGATGTTCTGATGGAGTGCCTGCTCTTTTCGTTATGCTCATCAACATCTTGGACAGTACTGGTATTCTGAAATTAGTGGCTGACTTTGAAGGATGAAGATCTGGCTAGAGTATTTGATACTACGGGTGTCAAGTGATTGAGAAAGTTTTGCTTATTGGACGAGAATTTAGTCAGGAAGTTGTAATACCACTTCCCTTCTTTTGCTTTATTTTTGTTTTTCTGGAAATTTTATCTATTTTATTTTGCATCTTTATGGCTTCTGTTGTTGGGTTTATGGTATGAGGATGAATAGAAGCGGAAATGTTGACATGGAATATTACATACGGACATGCATACTTTGAGTTTTGCGTTAAAATACCGTTGAAAAAATACAAAACCAGTTTTAGTTTTGTGAAGGAACCGCATCTTCAAGTTGTGATTTTGGTGTACTGGAGCTGCATTTTTTTCACAAAATTGAAACCGTATCTTGAAGATGCAGTTTTGTTCTAGTATTGAAAGAGATATTTTGTTTGAAACATTACAAAAATGCTTCTTAAAGAGTACTATTGTAACTCAAAGCTTTGCAAATTTTTAGTTTCTACATAGTGTGGACACACAGTGAAAGTGACTTTCCCTGTACTTGTTGAGCTGGGTTTTCCATTTCTGAAAGGGATGAGAGGAAGAAATGCTGGAATAGTGCATGATCAAGATTCTGGAGGAAAGAAAGACGAAGTTGTTGTCATGTTTGTTTTATTCTAGTGGAACTTAATATTTCACGAGGCGTAGGAGTGATCTTTTCTTTTCTTTTCTTTTATGCTACATAAAGTTGATAGTGCGGTCGCAGGATCAATTTAAGAAATATCAGTTTTAATGGTAGAATCCTGGTTATGTGAGGCACTCTTTCTTTTCTTTTTCCCCTTCATGTTCCACCTTAGGTGTTCACATGTTGACTTAGGACTAGGGTTGTTATCCCAGTACCTTTTACAGAAATTCTGGCTGTTTTAGTTGGTTTTTTGAGCCTCTTGTTTATTTTCATCAGTTTCTAGGCATGGTCAGCACTGTAAAGTGGAGATCATTACTAATATGAGCACTCAAGTACATTTGAGATGGAAATAAGATTTAGCGTAGCAGAGAATAATTGCTTGGGTTGTCTTGTATGGACGCTGGATGTTGTTATTCTACTTCAAATGCTTCAACAAGAGGATTCACTTCAATTATAATGACTCATGTTGATTGGGTTTGATGGGCTCTGGAAAGTCATTGGTGTCTTTGAAGCCTTTCAAGGTGAGAATTAGTTAGTGCATTCCACCACTGGTTGGATTGGGAAAAAAAGGGAAAAGATTGGATTTCCAAGGTGAAATGGAGCTAGAAAGAATCTTAGGTGGTAACATCTGTTAGGGGATCATATGCATAGTATTAGTTGCTTCATATATATGACTAAAATGACCTATTGGTTATTCCTCAGTCACAGAACTCCCACTATATTGTTCTGATCAGCTTATTGACAAGTTGCAATAACTACTACGCCTACTATTGTGGGTTAGGGAAACAACTGCAGTTAGCCATGTTAAAATGTTCATACTTGCGCAATTTGTTGTGCTTTATTTATGCATGTAAGCTGTATAAGCCTTAGGGTTGACATAAAGCATAGATCTATGGTATCATTCAGCCAGTTACATGAAAAGATTTCAGCTTTTGATGACAATTGATGGCATTGATGTTTGTCCCCCATAAATGTTCATCTACAGTGATTGTCCATCACATGAATGATAATATATTCCCCTGAATACCTTTCGACTGAGCATTTCTTGTGAAGAGCAGGACTGGAAATGGCCGGATAAGTGCATGTGGCGGTGATGGCTATGCCGGAGGTGGAGGTGGAAGAGTTTCAGTCAATGTCTTCAGTAGGCACGATGATCCGAAAATATTTGCACATGGTACATTCTATTTACTTTTATTATCAGTAACTAAGTTGTGTACTCATTATCAATGTTGATATTGAGTATCACAGATTGAGCATAAAGTCTTTATTCCATTGACCATAAAAAATGCCTATATTCCATTGTGTTTGATTGTGATTATATAGCAATTTTTTTTTTCTATTCTAGAATGCTAGTGTAGATTTCTGGACCCTGATATATACAGCTTCTGTGAAATGCTATTTGTAGGTGGGAACAGTCTTACCTGTCCGAATAATAATGGTGGCGCTGGGACCTTTTATGATGCTGTTCCTAGGCGCCTTATTGTTGACAATCAGAATTTGTCCACAGATTCAGACACCCTCCTGATGGAATTCCCAAATCAGCCACTTTGGACAAATATTTATGTCCGAAATCATGCTAAAGCTTCTGTTCCCTTGCTTTGGAGCCGTGTTCAGGTTCGTCGTCAAGTATATCTAAGTCCTTTTCTTATGTACTTTTGACATTCATTTCTTTGCTGAATAAGATAGTTTGATTTTTTGAAAACATAGTTTCAGTCTAATTATAATACTATGAATATGCTGATAGTATTCAATAGAGGTGATTTAATATCCAGTTATTTCTGCGTCATAAGGATATATCTTTCTGTTTTAAGAAACTTCCATATTATCCTTATCATTTGTAAAAGGATAGACAGGAACAATTATATTTGAAAGTTAGGGAGACTTACTCCTTTGGAGTCTGGTGCAACATGGAAAATAGACCTAGAAGCCTTATACGGGAACAGGAGCTTGCATATGTTTATGAAACTAGAAAAGATAATCTTAACATATATTATTACTGTTTCTAATATATGAAAGAATACATCGCATCCATCTATATTATTATATGGAAGTATTTGGGAGTTTTTTTCCTTTTCAGTTTCCCAAACTACCTATAATAAATATATGAAATTTAAATTTTAATATCTATTAGATTAAGAAAAAATAGGGGTATGGTAATAAATACACTAATATGTAACTACCAACTCTTTCTCTACTATTACTCTCTCTTATTTCACACATTTTTTTTCCAACTACCTCCCTACCAGTTTTATTTTATATAAATCACTCTACTTTCCCTAAATTTATTACTTATCTCATATTTAATATATTAGAAAATCACATACGTGGAACATTAATTATAATTAAAATTTTATTCAATTTACATGTTCACTTTTTTCATCAGTTTCATTAAATAGCCAAATTCATGCATAGCACGGGTCAATGTCTAATAACAACTATAAGAAATGTAGGGGAAGAGACAAATATTAGACTGCATCAAGTGATAGCAAGCTATATTTGAAATATATGTGTAACATATATTGTCCTTGTTAAGATAGGAAATATTAATTTTCACTCTTACATGTAGATGACAATATCAAGTAGGACTGTGCATATCTACTGGTAATTGAGTGTCAGTCTGGGTCTCCCTTAAATGGCGTGGTTAAAATTACCGAATATGGGACCAATTAAATTCGGGAAGGTTCTGGTTCATATACTTCAAAGAACTAGAACCAGTATAGGAGTCGAAGCCACTATAATCTATAAGTATATCTATCTCTACATGAAATCGGAGCTGAGGTGGATCTGGCCTGGTGACTACAGAATGCATGAATTGCCTGATTGAACCTCTCGAATTTTTCTCTTTATTTTTATCGATGAATTGTTTCCATATTTAATCCGTAATCAGAATAGGCAACATATTACAGGGAATGTTTGTATATTTGAGAATGGAAACCACATATATGTTTCTTTTTGGATATCTTTTTATTTATGATGTTTTCATATATGTAGAGATCGGTCAACTTATTAACAGTGATATTGCTATTTATTGAGAAATTTTTGGATGATCCTACCCCACCACGTGTGCGAGGAAATACTAATTAAATTATGACAGACAAACAAATTAGTGTTAATTGAGCAATTGCCTTAATTATTTTTATTCAGAGCTATTTAATTGGTTGTTCTTTTTTTTTTTTTGATCATTAAATAAATATTTGTATTACTAAACACCAAGTAGGTGCAAGAGTTTACAAAAAATCGAGCCATTTACAAGAATTGCTGAACATATCACTCAAAAACCAACATGTTCGCAGCAACTAATTCCCCCTCCCTATACACCCCTGTGTACCAAAAGTATAGTTCCTTTACCCATCTAGCTACAGTTAGCCTATCCCATGTCTCCCTCCCTTGAAAGGCTCTCCTATTCCTTTCCCTCCAAGTAAACCAGAATATAGAAAAGGGAATTAATGTAACGAGGGCCTTCGTCTTCTGGAACATTTTTATCCCATTCCAGGCATTGAGTTGCTCCTTAACTGTACCGGCCTGTATCCAGCTGATGCCCATCCTCGTAAACGCCGTCTCCCACAACCTCCGAGTCCACCGACAATGCAGAAGTATATGGTTAATGGACTCTTCCTCATCTTTGCAAAGGAAGCATCGATTAACCAAAACCTTTCCTCTTCTCCTCAAATTATCTATCGTGAGGACTCTACCCCAAGTTGCTTCCCATGTGAAGAAGCTAACCTTTGATGGGACACCCTTTTTCCACACTTGCTTCCATGTGGAGTCCTCGACCTCGCTCCTTGGTAGGAGTTCATTGTAATAGGTTTTCACAGAGAATTTCCCATCCTTGTCTCCTGTCCACCGTAGTTTGTCTTCCCCTCTTTGAGGTTTGGACTTATACAGTAGATCATAGAACTCAACAAAAGATTCCAACTCCCAATCTTGGGCCTGTCTACTAAAACGAATCTCCCACGCACCTCCGTTACCGTCTTGTTTCCACAGTTCTCCCACAACCGCTTCTTTGTCTCTCGCCACGTTATAAATCTCTGGAAACCTCTCCCTTAGAGTCCCCTCCCCGCACCACCTGTCGGTCCAAAAGGACACTCTATTCCCTTCTCCCAAAGATATACTGGTATGTGGCCAAAATGTTGCCCACCCTCTCAATATGCCTTGCCATGGGCTCCATCCCACTGGTCCTCTTATTGGCTTCGTGATCCAACCGGGGTTTGGATGCCATATTTATCCGCCACCACTATCCTCCATAGCTGATCCGACTCCCTCGTAAATCTCCATAACCACTTCCCGAGTAAAGCTTCATTGAAATGGACTAGGGACTTCACCCCTAGGCCGCCTCGTTCCTTTGGCTGTTTCACTACTTCCCATCTCACCAAATGGTACCTTCGCTCAGCCTCTATGTCTCCCCACAAGAATCTGGCCTGAATGGATTCCAGCTTCCTCACTACGCTCATCGGGATTGGGAATAGTGACATGTAATATACTGGAAGGTTTGCCAAAGTCGATTTGAGTAGAGTTAATCTTCCTCCCTTTGACAAATAAGGCCTCTTCCATCCTGCTAATTTCCTCTCAAATCTCTCTATGACAGGGTTCCAGATATCCTTAGATTTGACATTCGTCCCCAAAGGGAGTCCCAGGTAGGATATCGGTAGAGAGCCCAGCTTACACCCTATTACCATGGCAAGCTCCTGTTCGTTTCCTCCCCTTGTTACAGGAATCAGCTCGCTCTTGCTTAGATTAATCCGTAATCCGGATACCGCTTCAAAACATGTAAGAATGCATCGGATGTGAGCAAAGTATTGAGCTTCATTCTCGCAGAATATCAGTGAGTCATCTGCGAACAATAAATGGGTCACTCTCGTGGAGTTGTCTGTTCGTCCGACTTTCAGACCCCGAATTAGATTTTCCTCCGAAGCCTTGTCAAAGAAACTACTAAGTAGCTCCATGACAATTAAGAATAGGAATGGAGACAGTGAGTCTCCCTGTCTCAGGCCCCTTGATGACTTAAAGAATCCGGATGCTTCACCATTTATCATAACCGAGAAGGAAGCTGTAGAAATACACCACTGGACCCATCCTCTCCATTTCTCCCCGAAGCCCATTCTCTCCGATATCTCTAGTAGACAGTCCCAAGAGACGTGGTCGTATGCCTTTTCCATGTCCAGTTTGCAAATGACCCCCTGACCTCCCTCTCTGGCACACGAGTCGACCACCTCGTTGGCGATTAGCGCTGCATCAAAGGTTTGTCTTCCTCCCACAAAGGCATGTTGAGAATTACTCACTATGGAAACCATCACCGTTTTGATGCGCTCTGCTAGCACCTTCGAGATAATCTTATAAGTGGAACTCACCAGGCTTATGGGTCGGAAATCCGTGATGTTCTCCGCTCCCCTCTTCTTTGGGATTAGACATAAGAAGGTCGAATTGATGCTCCTTACAAATTTATTTGAGGTATGGAACTCCTCAAGCAATGCCATCATCTCATCCTCCAACAAACCCCAATTCTCCTTGAAGAAAGAGATGGTGAATCCGTCTGGGCCCGGAGCCTTGTCTCCGTCGCTATCCATCACGGCCATCTTAACCTCCTCTCGCGAGAACGGTCTCTCCAGCCATGTAGCCTTCTCCGGCTCCATCCGTTTGAACCGAACCCCCGTCAATCTTCGTCTGTACCTTCTCGATTGGGTGTACAATCTGTTGTAGAAGTTGCAAATCTCCTCCTTCATAACTCCCTGGTCGACAATTGTGTTTCCACCAATTATTATCTTCTGCAAGTAATTAAAGCTCCGATGAACGCAGGCCGACCGGTGAAAGAAAGTTGTATTTCTATCCCCCTCCTTAAGCCATAGTTCTTTTGACCGTTGCCTCCACGCTATCTCTTCCCACTTGGTGACCTCTGCCAATTGATTTTTTATGCAAGCTCTTCGTACTCGTTCCCCCTCCCCTATGCCTCTCTCCTCCTCCAGCCTATCCAGACCCACTAGCTCTTCTAATAGCGTTATTTTTTGCCTTGTGAGGTCCGTGGCCGAGGCTTCCTTCCATGCCTTTAACTTGTCCTTCAGTAGCCTCAGTTTCTTCGCCAACCTGAAACTCGCGTGTCCTTGAACCTCGAAAGAGTCCCACCATTCTTTGATCTTGCCCAAAAATCCTTCCTGTCTCAACCACCAATTTTCAAACCGAAACGGTGTAGGCCCCCATTTTATATCATCCATCTTTAACACAATCGGGTGATGATCTGACAGTACTCTCGGCAGTAAATTCTGGGATATATTGGGCACCATCATCTCCCATCCTGATGATATAAGGAATCGATCAATCCTGGAAAAAGAGGCCGTATCCCTATTGTTTGTCCAGGTATAAATTCCCCCTGTCAATGGCACATCGACCAAACTAAGTTCAGCAACCACATCCCTGAACTCCCTCATACATCGTGATTCATTAGTCCCTCTCGATCTTTCGTTTGGATATAAAACAGTGTTGAAATCGCCTCCCACCATCCATGGGTGATCCCAACTCTCCCGTGCCCTCCTAAGGTCTTCCCACAGCATTTCTCTCCCCATGCCTTCTCCCGGTCCATACACCCCCGTAAATACCCACTGGAAGTCAACCTCCACCGAGGAGAGTAGGCACGAGATAGAGTGTACTCCTATCTTCGTATCTTCCAGCTTCCATCGTTCCTTTTTCCAACCCACCAGAATTCCCCTAGCAGCACCTATTGCCCATAAAGCCCTCCAATCCCATGTCTTCAGCCCCAAAATTGACCCTAGTACTCCCTCGTCTTCCTCTCCCAACTTTGTCTCGGATAGGCATACCACATCCGCCTTCCAATACCTCAACCAGCTACCCACTTGTTTCCTTTTACTGGGATCGTTCAAACCCCTTACATTCCATGCCACGATGTTACACTTATTCATCGATATTGTTCCTCCGCCCCCTTTCCTCTTCCTCCCTTCCTTCGCTAATTCTACGCTGCTCGATCTCCCTTATCATGTCTCGAAACTCTACTTCCCCTTCTTCCATGTTTAAACCCAGCACTCCGCCAATCCTTGGTGCCAAGTGCACAACCAGATCTATCAAGGCCCTTTGCGTGTTCTCCTTGCTGCCACTGTTTTGCAACCACTCAGCTAAGCTGCCTTCTTCTAATGCCTCCGTCAATTGTAGTCCAACCGCCTCCGTCCGTTGACCCTTCCTCCTTGAATATGTTATTCTGCACTGGTCGCCCGATTTCCTTGACTCCAATATTTCCACCGTACTTCCTTCCTTGAACCCTCCCAGCCTCGTCCTTCCATCCCTTTTCCCTATGATGCTACTGCCCGCTCTCTCCACCACTCCCCCTATCACCATCGGGTCAGTACCCTTTACTCCCGAGGATTCACCCGGGACCAACTCCCATCCCCGAAAACTATCCCCTTCACTTCGTGCCTCCTCTCTGTCACTGGTGTTCTGTTCACGGATTTCAACACCTGGAGGGGGGTTGGCTCTGCTGATTCCAGCCCTCCCTGGCCCTTTGTTTCCACCGAGATTGCTTCCCTCGAGGCTCTGTACAACAGTGCCGCTTTCCACCTGTCGTATCTCAGAAGATAGGGGCTGTGTTTCCTTGTTAACCCGAACTACATGCTCTGCACGACTCTGCTTCAGTTGCACTTCGTGTTTGTCTCTCGGTCGGGTCCCCGAGACTTCTTGTGGTCGCGTCTGTCGTGGAGCCCAGGTCGTTCTTTTGGCCTTGAGTGCCTGCAGATGAGGGTATTTGTTTTCTATATGGCCTGATCTGTGGCCCGCCCATTTGGCTTGTATTGGGCCAGCCAGCCCATAATTTGAATTCTGGGGCATTTGGCTGTTGTACCCTGCTGGGTCACGTGTTTCTCCTCGCGTGTTCCCACGCGCTTCTTCCTCCTCCCCTCTGGTTCCTCTGCTCAACACCTGAGCGTACGTCATGGCTCGTCCAGCACTTCGTCCCGCCGGCCCCCTGACCTCCGATGCCCTCCCGTTCGTCGCCTTCCTCATCGACACCTCCAGGGCCGCTCCACAGCATGGACAAGAACCAAAGAAATTGATTCCCGATCCCTCCCTTTGCCCTTCGCGAGCTCCCTTTTCTACCGTTCCTCTTCTCAACGAAGCCCCCCTCGCGCTTCCGCCTTCCATCGCTTCTACTCCTTCTCCAACCAGCGAGACGAAAGCCCTCCATCCTTGTGCCTGTCTTCCTTCCGGCACAACCAGTGACCGAGTCCCTCCTCCGATTACCTCCACTAGTCGTAAGAATCGGCCTCTGGAATTTCTCCCTACGGAAAGGAAAAAGGAGCGGTCTGCTTCTCTGCGCCTTCGTAGCCATGTGCTGTCTTCCTTCTTCAGCCAGAACTCTTTCAGCGTTGCGCAGAGCCAGACTGCTCCCTCCCGGTCATAGTACTGCGAGAAACGACTCGCCCCCTTCCTTTGCGTTACCCTAAGGACCTTCCTTCCCTCCACAACCACCGTGAAGTCCTTACTTTCAACAGTAATGGAGGAGGCGAAGCCCCCCTCCATTCCGGTTTCCGTTGAGAGAGTATAGAGAGAGAGAGTTTAGAGAGAGAAAAGAAGTTTTTTTCCAGATATACTATTTAATTGGTTGTTCTTAATGATGTCACTGTGAAGTTGGAGTAGGACCATCTAAGATTTTCACTATTTCGGTAATAGTAGTATTTTAGATTTCATACATATAGTGTTATGGGCACCTTTTACCTTATATCTATATACACATACATCATATATTTATATACACTGGATGCCGACTGGTGTTACACACTGAATTATCATTTGTATGGTCGACTATAAAAAATTTTCGTATTTAAGTGCTGATTTTTCAATAGCATTCTTAATTTTTATAAAAGTGTAATCATAATCAAATAAAAAGTAAATGTGTAATTGTAAAGAAGAAAATTAATGAGTGGTTGGACAAAAGTTAGGCGAAGTAAGAGAGAGAAAGTAATAGTAGATGAGACTAATGCCATTAATATACTATTTCTTAATTTTTTAATAGGTTTATTTTATATTTATGGAAGTCTCGAAATGAGACTAAGGGTGTAAATGAGATAGTACAATTCGCGAACAGTTTAGGCTTGGCTCGAGGAAAGCTTGAATTCAGCTCGACATTAATGAGCTTGGCTCGGCTTGGGTTCGTAAGTTAAACGAGCTGAGCTGAGCCAAGCTTAATATTATTCGGCTCGTGTAACTCGCAAGTCTAAAGAAACTGTTAGTTTATATAATAATAACTGCTATTATTATTTAACTTTAGAAAAATAAAAAATAATCGATCTACTATCTCAAATTCTTATTTAGAACTCTTGTTTGCTTCTTTCTCACCCATTCATGAAACCCTAATCGTAATTAGTTCTCATCCTCTTCCTCCTTAGTCTTCCTTGCTCTTTGTAATTGACACGCTGACCTCTTGCCCGCGCTATATTTTCTGTCTTGGTTAGGCTCCTATAGGCTTGATGAGTCTTTGTGTACTATAACGAGCCGAGCCCAAACTTAAATTATCGGGCTCGGCCGAGCTCGAGCTTGGGCTGGAGCTCGCAAATTGCTAAATGAGCCGAGCTTGAACCTTATAGATTCGAGCTTGGCTCGGATCGTATACACCCCTAATGAAACTAACACCCATTCTTTTTGCTTAAAGTAATAGAGATACTACAATTACTCAGACACAAGTTACTTTACTCAGAACAATAAGGAAAATATCCCTTTTAGTATACATAAACTACTTTACCCAGATCAGAACAATAAAGAAAAATCTCCCCTTTTGTTGATCTGTCTTATCTCTATTGCAAAGAGGATGGGTAGTTGGTCTCATTTTGAGATTTCCATAAATACCCTTAATACATACAAAATAAACCTATTAAAAAAAAGAAATAGTGGTTCAATGGGAAAATCATCTTTATAACTATAACTACCATCTAAATTTTTTTCCAATCACTCATTAAAATTTTCTTATTATATATTTATTTTTATTTAATTATGATTATATTTTTATAAAAATTAAGAATGTTATTGAAAAGTTAACAATTAAATACGCAATATTTTTTTTTTGTAATTAACTATAGGACTGATAATTTCGTGTGTAACATTTGTTGGGTTCTAGTTCTTTACAAAATAAAAGCCAAGCTACTCAATGGTGAATAGGCCTATATAGGGGCTTTATTGTCCGTATCTTCATCTCCTCATTAAAAAATAAAAAATACACAAAACTAGTAGTATAAATAGGAATAGGTTCTGAGTAGGAGGGTTGAAGCGGCAAAATTTATGAGGTAGCTGGAGCCACTCCCCCCCACCACAATTTTTTTTTTTGTTTGTCGGGGGGCGAGCAGTTTGGGGGTATTGGGTGCTATGCAATTATACTTAAAAAAGTTCGTAGAAGCATGTCTGCAGGTTCAGAACATGAGAAACCGTTACATAACATTGTAGCATGCAATAACAGCAAGAAAGCAAGGTAATATATAAATTCAAATATATTAGTTTTGGCATCTAGTGTATATATACATTGTGTGTGCCTAATGTTTTATATTTTGAATGATTAAATGATCTCAACTTTCTCTTATTTGCAATAACATTCTAATTTATCTTTGAACTAAATTAGTGAGCTGATGTGATTTTGAGTCTAGGACCATTAGGATGATTTTGTTTGGAAGGAGAGAAATGGATGGGCATTTGGAGTGGAATCACATGAATATAG
Source organism: Lagerstroemia speciosa (assembly GCA_037672795.1). NCBI lineage: Eukaryota > Viridiplantae > Streptophyta > Magnoliopsida > Myrtales > Lythraceae > Lagerstroemia > Lagerstroemia speciosa. The sequence continues at coordinate 11,894,805 of CM075298.1, read as the reverse complement.
CTTTAGGGAAAGATGGTTAAGGGACATACTTTTCGGGTATAGACAAGGGTATAGTGAGGGTATTCACGTTTTAGTGAACATGATCGATATTATATCATGTTCATGAACCATTTTATATGGGGTAGAGTTCTCCATATATGTTTTTATGCACTTTCTTATTGCTTGTATGATAAAATAATTATATTTATTGCTAAAAAAATGTAAGGTGTTAATTTACCTGTTGGAGATGTTTGATTGTTTTATATTTGAGATTTGTGTTTGGATAGAAGTGTGTGTGTTTTTCTGCTAGTTGTTTCACGTTAGGTTTTATCTTGTATTATCTCCTCTCTCTCTCTCTCTCTCTCTCTCTCACAAAACTCATTTCATCTTTTGCATAGTTTCTTCATTTAGCAATTATTTTTTTGAGAATGCCTTGGTTATGTCCTGATTGATGAAGTATTTTTTTATTTATTATTTCCCTTCTCAAGCACTATGCCTCTCAGAGGATTGAGTAATGGAGCTTTGTACAATGTTCTTCAGGTCCAAGGACAGATACTGCTTAATCAAGGAACTTTGAGTTTTGGGCTAGAACGTTATGGAACGTCAGAATTTGAGCTACTGGCAGAAGAATTGTTAATGAGTGATTCTCTGATCAGGGTGAGTGTGATTTCTCAATTTACATATATCTGGTCTTTTGGGTAATCGACTGTTGTTCAGGTATAAAACTTAATCATGTTTTATCATGTGATGTTTCAGAATAGTTATAGTAAATGCTTATATCTACTCTGTTGCAGAAAGTATCAAATGCAGTTTCCCTTGTTTTACTCATTAAACTTTATGATGCCAACATTGTTGCCAACACTGAATGGCTCTTTAACCAAAAGCCTGTCAATGATATCTAGAGAAAATGCTGAGATCTTAAGGATATGATGAGAAACACTTAATTGGATTATTTTGTATGGGACTGATTTCTTCTGAGGGAGTTGAAATAATCAAATTAGGGAGAGAATTAAAATTTAAGATTGCCATACCAGGAAACGTTCAATGCTATGGCTGATTAATCTGACCTGGACAGAAGATATTGCGAGGAATGTACGGAAATACAGTACAATTTAAAAATAATTCTTTAAAAACGGTTTCGGTCAAACTATTTCCGTGTTTACCGTTGAAAGATCGCATCTTCAACATGCGATCTCATTTTTTAATGAGATCGCATGTTGAAGATGCGATCTCTTTACAAATATACATTGTTTATATTTGTTAAGTTATTTTTTGTACATAGAGATCGCATCTTCAAGATGCGATCTCTTAACAAATATAAATGATTTATATTTGTTAAGACATCGCATCTTGAAGATGCGATTTTAGGTAAAAATAAAATTTCTGTTTTTACATTCAACCTTTCTTTTTCTGTTAAGTAAATTTATATTTGTAAAGAAATCGCATCTTCAACATGCGATCTCAGTACAAAAATGAGATCGCAGGTTGAAGATGCGATCTTTTGACGGTATTGACGTAAATACTTTGTCCGGGACGGTTTTTAAAGAATTATTTTTTTTAAATACGGTATTTCCGTACAATTCTCAAGATATTGCGTGAAATTCAGATATGCAGATCAAGTTCTTTGTCGAAAAAGGCCAGTCTATTTATTTCAGATGAAAATGACAATAAAGTGTGCCGACACTCCTTTAATATTTAGAAAGAACACCAAACCCCCTGAATTGTATCTTTGCACCCATGTATATTGGAATCCAAATGCTGACAGTCTTAAATCTTTTTCCCTAGCTGATTGGCCATCATTGGAATGACTCCATGAATGAAAGAAGCAAATATTTGTGAATATTCTGTGTCTACATTTATTTATATCACTATCGAAGTCTCATATTATGAAAGATAAAATTAAGACAAATCCTAACTACCATAGGTTGAAGGTGAATTTCAGATTTGTACGTGGATGTTTTAGACAAGCTGATCCACAGAGTGATCCACTCGTGCAACTTGTTGGGTTTAGGAGAAAAAATGGCAATCGTGGGTCATGAGAGGATAAATTTCATGCTTCTGTGTTGAGTACTTTGCAGAGTGGTAGACTTAAATCTATATTGTGTCGCTAAGTTGGCATTCTAGCTTTTTCTGTTTTTTCATCAAGTCATCTCATTATTATGTTTTGTAGTAATATCAGTTGGTTGGTGGTAGGTGTATGGGGCTTTGCGCATGTCTGTGAAAATATTTTTGTTGTGGAATTCCAAAATGCTCGTAGATGGTGGTGGGGATGCGGCTGTTGCTACGTCCTTGCTTGAGGCCAGTAACTTAGTTGTCCTCAAGGTATTTATTCATTCACTTCTTTTTAGTTCCTCATTTTCTTTCATGTCATGCTTCACTTTGATTTCCGTTTCTGCAAACGACATTCCTCAATTTAATTAATAGTCATGAACTTTCCTTTGCTCAGGAAGCTTCTATAATACGTTCTAATGCTAATCTCGGGGTTCATGGGCAAGGTTTGCTGAATTTATCAGGACCAGGAGATTTGATTGAAGCACAGAGATTGGTGCTCTCGTTATTTTATAGTATTCATGTAAGTGAATTTTTCGGGAGAAATATTGTGGAGAATTCTTTTTTTGTTTTGTCATGGGCTCAAAAAAATTGAATTATCTCATCTAATTGAAATGATGAACAAGCAAAAATAGTCGCTTAATGATGGCTTTGATTTCTCCTGTGAAGATTGGACCAGAATCCATTTTGCGTGGGCCGTCAAACAATGTGACCTCAGATGCTGTGTGAGTTTGCATTTTTTGCTATGTCTGCACATTTTAAAGTTTCATCTTCAGTGCTGAATTTTCCAATAACTGCTCACAGAATTCCTAGGCTTCATTGTGAGACACAAGATTGTCCTGTGGAATTACTTCAACCACCTGAAGATTGCAATGTCAATTCGTCCCTCTCTTTTACTCTCCAGGTGGCTACATATGAGAGATTCTGCAGCATCAGGAAGAATTTGTTATATATGGTTTATCTGATGATTTTTCTGCTTTGGATTTTTAGATATGTCGTGTTGAGGATATTATTGTTGAAGGTTTGGTGGAAGGGTCTGTTGTTCATTTCCACAGAGCAAGAACAGTTTCCGTCCATTCTTCTGGAACAATAAATGCATCTGGTTTGGGTAAGTGTAGCTTTGTGTGTTTTGATCATTTGTCTTACTGAGACTTCCGGAGGAATTTGCACTGACATGTTACGAGACATTCATTTGCATGCATGGGCACTTCAGAATAGTGATTTTAAAAATTTTGCAAATTTGAAAAACAGAAATATTGAACACATCTGGTCCTGGTGTGTTTTTCACTTATCCTAGTCTATTTTCTTTTAGAAAGAAAGCTTCTCGTGGAGAACTCTATCATGATTTTGAAGTTCAAAAAAAAAATTGTGATTATGGATATATGGGGTATTGTTCTCAGAAACATGCAAATTTCAAATGAATATATCTAAGCAGGATGTTCTTGGTTCAAGATGAAGTTTCGATATATGTTGCAACGTTTTTTCAGTTTTGAGTTTGTAATAAATGCATATGGTGCGTATCTGATATGTACTTGACAATTGACAGCTTTTGTTAATGTGCCACTTGATTTTGGTGTTGCTCTGTTTTGTATAAGCAAAATTTTCCTTATTATTTTTTGTCTTTGCCAGTGAACCCTGAAGGCCTGTTACTCGTCACATGTTACTTAGATTTTTCATTTGTTAAGTAATGCATTTGGATTCTTCAGTTCTTGATCATGTTATTTTTGTATGTTACCTTTGGGGAAAGCAATTCACCATTATATCTGGTGAATTGAAGCTGAAATATCTGTTTTCCTTGTTTTGTACTTGCAAAACATAAAAATGGGCTTTTGGATGCTACAGAATCTGCAGTTCCTGGAAAGAAGTATTATGATAACTATAACATGTGATAATACAGGCTGCACAGGTGGAGTGGGCAGGGGAAGTGTTGTCAATGGAATTGGAAGCGGTGCAGGACATGGCGGCAGAGGAGGGGCTGGATGCTATGATGATGATATGTGTGTTCAAGGTGGGATTTCTTATGGAAATGAAGAAATGCCATGTGAACTTGGCAGTGGAAGTGGAAACAACAGCTATGGTGGTTCAACTGCGGGCGGGGGTGTAATTGGTGAGTTTGATTGTGAAGATTAGCCATAATATCTTTTTCTAGAGTAATAAATAAAGTTGTTTTATTATTCAAGCACTATGAAAGTGCAAAAAGTCATAGACAAAGAACCCTCTCCTATACAAAAGGTTGATCATTAAATCATGAATCCCCTCTCTGTACCCTCACCTATACCAAAAATGTATATCCCTAAACCATCCTTCCCTAAAACTATACTCATGTGATTCCACTCCTCCAAGTGCTCGTGTCAATCCTTTCGAACGCTCCAAAAAATGGTAAGAGGTATCATCCTAATCATTTTCTTCCTGTCTTCTGGCAGCTCATCACAGACCACGCACTCAGCTACCTTCAGCCATAATATCTTTCTACCTTTTCTTTCCCCCTTGTTTTTGATGAACAAATCACTTGTACTTGTGAAAACACTAAGATGTTGACTAGTGTAAAAAACATCTCCGATATCTTTGAGTGAAGATATCTGGGGAAATTTGACAAAATATCATATATGTACAACGTTGTTTGAATTTAAGAGGGAAAAGAGGAGTGATGTACTTTACAACATGTTAGAATACTGATGCGTAATGCAGAAAGTAATTAGATGAGAAGTCTCTCATATTTTCCCTTAACTCTGACGTTTCATTCACTTTTACATTTTTTTTGAAGTTTCTTATTTGTTTCATTTTGCTACTAATCATTAGGTATGTTTCATTTGATCTTAACATTTATTTGCTACTAGTTGTCTCTACTTTTGTCTAAAATAGTTGTAATTTCTTCCTTCATGTTGATGCTACAGTAATGGGTTCAGTGGAGCATCCTCTTTCAAGCTTGTTTGTTGATGGTTATGTGAGATCTGATGGACAAAGCTTCCAAAACTTCATGCCAATAGAGGAATTGCCTTTCGTCAATAGTTCAAAAAGGGGTCCCGGTGGTGGTTCTGGGGGTACCATACTCATCTTCTTGCGAGGCCTGGAGATTGGCAAATCTGCAGCTCTTTCTAGCATTGGGGGTAGAGGGAGTCCTAATGGAGGTGGTGGAGGCAGCGGAGGAAGGATTCACTTTCATTGGGCAGACATCCCCACTGGAGATGTATATCAGCCAATTGCTAGTGTAAATGGAAGCATTGATACTGGGTTCGTACCATTCCTAATCATATTCTTATTATCTTGTTTTTTCAATATAAATGTCTGGTGAAATATCTCTGCCTTTCCATTACCAAAAGGTCAGCATCATGGGTGGAACACTTAACTGGAACATTTTGGTTGGTTGTTCTCTTTTTTTGGTATGCAAAAACTAATTTGAATTAGAGCATCTGTATGGAGTCTATGAGGTTCCTCATCTACAAAAAGATAGCCCTAACTTTGGACTAAGAAGCTACACAAAATCCTTACTGTAAAGTGGTATCCCTCAACATTTTGGTTAGTTATTTAGACATGCATTTGCAATCGGTGCTGGTTATTTTGTTTAGACATGATGCATTTCTTATTATTCCAGTACAATAATTTGGACATTTTTTCTTAAATAATAAATGTGATGCCCTTTATCATCATACAGGGGGGGATTGGGTAAATACCAGGGTAAGGCTGGAGAAAATGGAACAGTGACAGGGAAAGCTTGTCCGAAGGGGCTCTATGGGATATTTTGTGAGGTCAGTCAGCAAGTCTGTGACATTGTGACGTGTATATTCTGGTGCCCTGTTTGTGTTAAAAGTTTTTGGAGATTTTCTAGAATGATTTCTAAGCACTTTTTGGTACTTTTATCCACCCCTTTTCGATCCCATTCCAATAACTTTTTTTGGAAAAGAAGATGCTGATATCCTAAGTTGTGGAAATTTAAGTTTCTTCATGCTCCGTGGTATATAGGATAACATGGGTAAATGAAAATAGATTTCATGTTTAGTCTGAATGAAATACAAAGTTTTCCTCGCAATAGAAGAGGCTCATTCTGTTTTTAATTTTTATTCTTTTGTGGTACTGATGCCAAATTTGATGTCAAGATTTATATTTGGTGGGAAACTGATTGTTGTTGAGAATGCAGTTTTTAATTTTCTGGTGTATTAGTAGGTCTCTCTCCCTTCAGATCTAGCCGTCTAGTCTTGATTGCATTTCTAAGCATTGCAAATTTTCTGTTTTAAGTATCTTCTCTAATCTGTTTTTGTGATTTATTGTTTTTTCTTCAGGAATGTCCGGTCGGCACATTTAAGAATGTAACAGGGTCAGATACAGGACTTTGTAATCCCTGTCCTGCAAATGAGCTCCCTCGTCGTGCCATATATATTCCTGTACGAGGTAATGCCATCATGGTGCCCTGGACGATCCATGTTTCTGCTGAAACTAGATATTATTAATATAGTTGCATCTTTTCTTCTTGAAGGAAAAACTATTATGGTATATTAATATTTTAAGAGTCTTTGCATTATCATGATAATTGATCATTAATACTCTCTTTGCCAGGTGGTGTTTCAGAAACTCCTTGCCCATACAAATGTGTGTCTGAGAGATATCACATGCCACATTGCTATACAGCTCTTGAGGAATTAATATATACATTTGGTGGGCCTTGGTTGTTTGGTCTTGTTCTTGTGGGTCTCCTGATCCTCTTAGCCCTAGTTCTTAGTGTTGCAAGAATGAAATTTGTGGGAATGGATGAATTGCCAGGGTCAACTCCCACACAACGTAGTTCTCAGATTGATCACTCTTTTCCTTTCCTAGAATCTTTGAACGAGGTCAGTTAAATTCTTACTGTAGCATCAAAAACCAATTAGAGTGCCTCTAATCTTTCCTTCTTCCACAATAATTCAAAATTGAAATGGTTACGAGCATCACATCCATACAGGTTTTGGAAACAAACAGAGCTGAGGAATCCCAAAGCCATGTGCACAGAATGTACTTTATGGGCCCTAATACATTTAGTGAACCTTGGCATCTTCCACACACTCCACCTGAGCAAATAAAGGAGATAGTGTAAGCATTTTTTTTTTAAAATATTCTCCTTGGTGATTGTCTTTATAATGTTTGTGGACTTCACTATTTGTAGCTTACCCTAGTGGACCTGGATAGTTGATTGATTAACCCTTTGTGCCTTTGGGCCTGCTCTGCAGATATGAAGGTGCTTTCAATACATTTGTTGATGATATTAATGCTATAGCTGCTTATCAATGGTGGGAAGGAGCAATTTATAGCATCCTTTGTGTCCTTGCGTATCCACTTGCATGGTCATGGCAGCAGTGGCGTCGAAGATTGAAACTTCAACGTCTACGAGAATTTGTTCGATCAGGATATGACCATTCTTGCTTGCGGTCTTGCCGATCTCGGGCTCTTTATGAAGGAATTAAGGTATACGTTACGGATTCTGGTCTACTTCTTGTTAATTAACTAGGAGTTAAAAAAAAATTTGTTTCCTGTTGTAAGATTCTGTGCTTAGTATTATCATATGGATTATGATTTGATCTGATCCTTATTATACATTTATCTGCAACACCTTGATCACCAGTCATCATTGATGGGGCTCATGCATAAGTTTCTTATACGATAAAAACCATGAATACTTTTCTTTTTTCATGCCTGGGATGCAAGTTTGGTCATTATTCATAGAAGTTGAACAGTGTTAAAGATTATAAGATGTTATTCACTTTACTTATAATCTTGGACATGCCTTGTGTTTCTTTTCATAGTCTAGGAAGTTCCGATTGATTTATAATGGAAGTAAAACTTGACTTTACTACTTTTGTTCTTCTCTTGTATTTTCTCTTTCCATTTATACGGACTTTAAGAGCATTTTTCTTCTTAAGTGATAATGTAGGTTCTTTTCTTTTCTTCTACTCACACTAATTTCTTGTTACGGTTGGAGTTTAGCTGTTAATATGCCTTTATGATATTTGACATGGATGGTTACCAGCATGTGCAGTGTTCAAGGTCATACTTCCCAGAGAACAAGCAGACGTAATAATATTTATAACATGTTGTGTAACTTGACTGGTTGCATGCCTTCTACCCTGTAGGTTGCTGCAACATCTGATCTAATGCTAGCATACATGGACTTTTTCCTGGGTGGAGATGAAAAGAGAAGTGACCTCCCTGCACGCCTCCACCAGAGGTTCCCGGTGGCTCTAATGTTCGGAGGTGATGGAAGTTATATGGCACCATTTTCTCTTCAAAGCGACAGCATTCTCACCAGCCTCATGAGCCAGGTTCTTACTGATCCAGGAAAGATCCTTTAAGCTTGTTTTGCAAACTGAACTGGATGTTGCAGTATGTGACCAGCAAACTGGTTGCAATAGAACCCGCTGAACAGACTGAATTTCCACTGGGACCATTAGTTCTCTCTCTGAAACTGCCAGATATTGAAAATGTGAATATTTCTTAAAATCTTATGTACATATATTTATTACTGTCAAAGTAGATTTATTAATTTTAATGTAATTATCGGTTCTGCATAATTTTTTAGTTTAATTCGATAATGTTTTTAAGAAAATTTTAATATTATTATTTGGAACTTTGGAAAGTTATTTTCACGTGGATGAGTGGCTATGGAAAAAGGGTTTTTGCTTCCCTTTCTTCTGTGTTATTTTTGTAAGTCCAGCTGGTTTGTGAATCTATATCAGCTGGATAGATCCCAGGTCAGTTCTAGAGATTATGGTCTGTCAAATATGATTCTTAGTGCCTTTTTGATCCACCCCTGCTTATCTACTTCAGCTTTGCTGTTGCAGGCAATTCCACCTACTGCTTGGTATCGACTGTTGGCAGGTTTAAATGCACAATTGCGATTGGTTCGCCGTGGAAGACTAAGGGTGACTTTTAGGCCTGTTTTGAGATGGCTTGAAACTCATGCTAACCCTGCATTACGGATCCATGGAGTTCGAGTTGATCTTGCCTGGTTTCAGACAACGACTTGTGGTTATTGCCAATACGGGCTTCTTGTATATGCTGTTGAAGAGCAAAATGAGAGTGCACATTCTGAAAGTATTCAAGGAACTGTGGCTGCTGAACAGCAAACTCGGTACCTTGCTCTCTTGTTCCTTGATGTGTTACACTGTTGTGCTATATCATGAGCTATTGGAGCAAGTTGATATTGAGGGCTTTTTGGGTTGGGACAACTGTCCCCACTTTTTCTTTATGATTCTCTTGGAAAATGCAGAAAATCAGGTGGCAGGTCTTCGCTAAAACTTAATGGTACTTTTCAATGGAAACATCTGAACCCATGAGAAAATAATTTAAATGCATCTTTTTTATGCAAGGGAAATGTGAAAGAGAGACCATTCTGGGATTCAATAGAATTGAATACTCAAGTACAGCATATATTAGAAAGATCACGATGCCTGAGTTTGGATTTAGGATTTGTTCCAACATTGTGTCTTAGCTTTTGTTTTGCTTCAGTAGTTTAAAAACATCACAATGTGAAGCAGTTGTCTGTTATAACTGAACTTACTGTATAAAGCGAAAACTTGTGCGTGTCCAAGTGTCAAGAAAATCTAGGGATTAGAATACTTCAGCCTAGTGCTGATTTTAATTGAATGTGTGACTAACTTTGTTCTGAACTTTTTGTGACAGTATAAAGAGTGTGGTGAAAGAGTCAATAACATCAGGCCAGTTGGGAGAGGCACTGTTGAGTCGCTCTCAGAGGAGCAATGAAACTCATGGGAGGCGGAAAAGGACGCACGGGGGAGTCATAGATACCGGCAACTTGCAAATGCTCAAGGAAAAGAGAGATCTGTTTTATATTCTCTCTTTCATGGTTCATAACACTAAACCTGTTGGACACCAGGTAATTTCTTATTTTTCCCTATCCAATCCTTCAAACTTCTGAATCAAGAAGTTCAAATTGGTCAATGATATCAATATGATGGAGGTTACGAAAGATTTCTCTTTATTTATTTATTTATTTTTGGTTAGCAGAGCAAACTATTCTTCCGTCTTTTCTAAAGGTTTCTCTTAATGTTTGGGAAGTTCATACTGTTACTACTACAATCATTTATACGAAAGTGAAGATGATGAATACGCCTTTTTTTTTTTCTGTAATAAATAGGACCAAGAGGAAGATAAAACTAGTTACACTTATTTCCTTGTTTTGGGTTTTCTATTTGCAGGATCTTGTTGGGCTAGTCATCTCGATGCTATTGTTAGGGGATGTTAGCTTAGTTCTGCTGACTCTGCTCCAGTTATACTCAATTTCTTTGGTAGATGTGTTCTTGGTTTTGTTTATTCTGCCCCTTGGTGTTCTTCTCCCTTTTCCGGCGGGCATCAACGCCCTGTTCAGCCATGGGCCCAGGCGTTCTGCAGGCTTGGCCCGTGTCTATGCCTTGTGGAACATTACTTCCTTAGTCAACGTCGTAAGTCTCTGCAACCATTTTCATTGATAAGCAATTCTTAATTTCTCATTCATGATTAAGTGTTATGCTAAATCTTTGATATCCACTTGTATTGTCTGTAAAATTTTCACCGGACTATTAAGAGGGTTGGGTACCCATCTTTAGCTCAGAAGTTCAAGCTGCTAGATGGTCGTTAATCATGATGCAGACTCTCTTCCATATTGAGTATGGAAATAAAGGACCTACCAGCTGGGCATTTTCTCCTCTAGTCTCAATTTTTCTCTCTTTTTTAACATGATTTGCATACTCAAACCCGCCTGGCAAGGTGTGAGCTGCATGGTAACCTATTCTGAAATTATATATAATTTCTATCAGGCTTATACTTCTAATAGGTTTGGACCCATGTCCAACCTAAAAATTATGCTGACAGGTAGCGGTACCCAACTCTTATATTTGAGGATTCTTTTTATTGACTTTCGAAAGTGGGATTCTCTATCTCAGCATTCAACAGTGTGGAATGTTTCCGGCAATGTTGAGAGTATCCTGTCTGAGTGGAAGTGTTCGGTGCTTTCTTTTCTTGGGAGATTTATGTGAATGTCTGTTGTGTTGTTAACTGAGTAGGTGACTATTTATTTTATCTGAACCAGGTGGTTGCTTTCCTCTGCGGTTATTTTCACTATAACACCCAGTCTTCAGGGAAGAAGCTACCTTACCTACAGCCATGGAATATTAGCATGTAAGGGCTTGCACCTGCCCTCATCAACTCAAACTATTCTAAACAAAATCCAATGCGTGGCCCTCTGCAGGTTGATGTTTCACTGTTTTTGGCACATTCCTTGTGTGCAGGGATGAGAGTGAATGGTGGATTTTCCCGGCAGGGCTCGTCCTCTGTAAAGTCTTGCAGTCTCAACTCATCAACTGGCACGTCGCGAATCTGGAGATACAGGACCTCTCCCTGTACAGTAGCGATTTCGACCTCTTTTGGCAGTCTTGATCTGACAGTTTCTTCCTCTGCTATATCGTTTTTTTTTGGGCTCATGATGTCGTTTTCAACATCCTGATACCTCTTTGCTAACCCGATCCTGTCCACCATTGACCCTTTTTCTGAAAATTTTTCATATTGTGACTGAGAGTGAGTGAGTGGTTGATACAAGAAAACAGAAAGCGAATTGGACAGGAGAAAAAGATGCATAGAAATGAAAAGGAGAGGGAAGAGAGATTATTCATTCATGTAATTAATATCCCCTTCTCGTTTTGTTTTTGTTCTGTAATTCGTGGTGTAAGGCTAAAGGAGCTGTTAAGGTCTGTCTTTGGTCATTATTTATGTATATATATAACAGCACTTGGCACTCCCTTTAATTTTATTCAAACTCTCGATTTTCATTTCGATTTGTTACCGGCAGTAGTTTAAAGGCTCAACTGCTCATACCGATCTCTGATTGTATTATTTTGCACTTGGAACTTAACAGCTTGTTACAGATTCGATCATCCTGTTGAGTATGCAAAATTCTACACGTCTGAAAGTGTCACGAGGCATGATATGATGGCACGAGGTGATGTGATTTATCCTGTTTTATGAGCAGTATAAAGTGTTAGATGTCAAAATTTGATGATGAGTAACGCAAGAAAGTTCTCTGATTCAACGACGGGGATTAATGATAAGGTTCACAAATAAATATTCAAATTGTAATAGTTTAGAAAACTAGCACCACTAGTTGAAGACCTTTTTTAGTGAATTCTTTTACGGTATCCATCTTTGCCCCCTACCATAATTCATGCCTTAGTTCTTTTCATAAAATTCGTCTCCTTTGAAACTTCCTCTATTTGAAATCCTTTTCACCGTTGCCCCTCTGCTGACAGGCACCTCTTCCCATCTTCCTGTGCTGCCCAGACACACATGATGCCCCATGGCGTTGTCATTCTGCACATCGCCCCTTGTCTCGTCGTTCTGTCAGTCATCTTTCTGGTTGTAGCCTCACTTCTTTGCGCCGCTCGATCTCTCCCTCCCTTATTCTTCCCTTCTACCCGTCAACCTGAAGCTACAATCTGAACACCTTGAGTAGCACATCGAGTGGCGCCTAAAGCAATTATTTCCCTTCGTCCTACCCCTACTCCCTCCTTGAACCACCCGACTTGTCTCGACAACCATGGAGGTTGGTATTGCTTTGATTTACAAATTGATTTCCTGTTTAATTCATTTAGGGTGCAATAACATGTATTACGTAATGTGGCTTCAGCAATTTTGTATGACCGATTAGGAAATTAGCACGTTAGGGGAGTTGGATAATATATATATATATGTATATATATAATGATACGGACCCATGTACGAGTCGGATTCTTTAAATAAATAAATTATCATTGCCTGACCAAAAAAACATGTATTAGTTAATGATTAGGTGCATTAAGGCGCGATTACTAGCGTTATTATTTTTGATATTTTGGGTCCTAACTCTACTTGGCTGGAACCTGTTTTGAATATGATCAGGACCCGTTTGAAGGTATCAGGTCAAGATTAAATGCAATATCTCATTGAGCTCTTATGAATTTTGCTTTGATTAGTTGCAGGATCCACATTAGAGGAGCATGATGATTAAGTTCTATACCAGAAAAGAATGACGTCTCCCGTGTTGTTACTAGCAACTTGTTTATGCTTTCTTTTTGTTTTAAATTGATGTTATGTTATTGTTAATATTGATGTTATATTGATGGACTTGTTCGTGTATTTGATATTATGTTTTTGTGTTTCTAACTTACTAGAGCTGATCTTATATTTGATGCAGTTGATGTTATGTTCTTAACTCCCGATCACTTATAAAATAGTTCTTAATCATACATAAATAGATTACGTTTAGCTATAAATAGGACCCGATCATACATAAATAGGTCTTGAAATGCTATACATAGTTCATGATACTTTCTAAATAGGTTTCAGTAGTTGTTTAGATTCTCAAACACATCAAAAACTTAAATAGGTATAAGTCATGTAGATTAAACCGCACCAACTAATTTACTTGCTACCTAAGCGACATCGGATGAATAAATATTTGGTGTGTAATATACAACGAGCTCATTTTATAAATATTTGTCAGATCTTTACACGTGTAAAATTTTTACAAAATTTTAAAAGTAAATTTTACAAGTATAAAAACCTGAATGATAATTTATATAACGAATTCTTATGCGTTACAAATTGAGAATTTACTCCACCGCTTTGCTGCATTAACATTGTGTAATACTTAATATATGATACATGAAAATTCGTTGTATAAATTATCGTTCAGACATTTACACATGTAAATTTTACTCTTAAAATTTTGTAAAAATTTTTCACGCATAAACATTCGACAGAGATTTATAAAATGAACTCGTTATACATTACATGATAAAATATTTACTCTTGACCTCTCCACAACCGCCAGTTCAACATGCGGTTTCCCTTCTTTAAAAAAATGCATAAAGTGAACCGCATCTTCAAGATGCGGTTCTGTAAAAAAAAAATTTTTACAGGGCATGAACCGTAGCTTGAAGATGCGATTCATTAACCATAAAACCGCATCTTCTAAATGCGGTTTTAAAACTCTAGTTTGGTAATTAGTTTCAGACGAGCCACTTTTCATGAAATATTTTCAAAATTAACCCCATTTACACTCAATACTTTACATTGTTCCATTAATAGAGAATTGGGTGAAAATAGGGTTAGTTTTTAAAATATTTCGTTAAAAGTGGTTGGTTTGAAAGTATTTACGAGAATAGGGTTTTAGAAACGCAGGTTGAAAATGCAGTTTTGTGAAAAAAAAATTTCCGGTTTAAGAACCGCATCTTGAAGATGCGGTTTCTGTGTAAATTGAACAGAACTGCATCTTCAAGATGCGGTTCACATGTAATTTTTTTATTATTTGGCACAAAACCGCATCTTGAAGATGCGGTTCCTGTGTAATTCTTTTATTTTTGTTTAACAGAACTGCATCTTCAAGATGCGGTTCACATGCAATTTTTTTTATTTGGGACAGAACCGCATCTCGAAGATGCGGTTCTTGTGGAATTTTTTCGGAACCGCATCTTGCGGAATTAAAAAAATTACACAAGAACCGCATCTGAAGATGTGGTTCTGTCCGGAATTGAAAAAAAAATTACACGAGAACCGCATCTTCAAGATGCGGTTCTCAAATCAGAAATTTTTTTTCATGAAACCGTATCTTCAAGATGCAGTTCATTAACACAAAATCGCATCTTCAACATGCGTTTTAAAAACCCTATTCGCGTAAATACTTTCAAACCAACCACTTTTGACGAAATATTTTGAAAAATAACTCTAGTTTCACTCAATTCTCTCCATTGTTACTATGCAAATCAAGTATATGTCATATAGATAATAGTATAGATAGATATATAGATAATATAATTTCATTTCGAGACTTGTTATACGAAATTGGACCGCATCGAGGATGAAGTTGATGCCAGGGATGAGAGAATTGATGTGTTGAGAAGGAAATTAATGTCAACAACGATCGCATTAATGTAAATTTGGAAATGGGCACTAACTAACTAATGGAAGACATAAAATATTAAAAACAAAAAAACAAAACAAAGCCAATCAATTTCCTCTTGAATTTAAAAAAAATATTTCTTCCCATCATCGCTCCCTCAAAAGAAAAAAAGAGAGAAAATTAAAAGCAAAAAGAGCATCCCGATTTCATCACCTTCTTCTATCTGAGTTGAGTTCTCTCCGGCCGTGAGATCTGAGCCCGAAGTCCCCTATCCTTCTCTTCCGCGCCGATCGGTAATCTTCTCATGATTCTGTGCATCCGTTCAGATTCACTGCTCGCAGATCTGCTTTCTGCATAGATTTCATCTCAGTTCCTTTTCCATGTCAATGCAGATTTGCCATGGATTTCATGAAGGTCTTCGATCAGACCGTGCGTGAAATGTGAGTTTCAGCTCTCCCTTGCTTGTTATATCCTTCCGATTTGGTGGAATTCGACTCGGCCGTCGTTCTCTTTTCCATTTGTCCGAGTGTGATGTTTGTCTGATTTGATATTGCTCTGTGAGCAGAAAGAGGGAGGTGAATCTGAAGGTCCTGAAGGTTCCTGAGATCGAGCAGAAGGTGCCCGAAAGTTCTCTTTTGAGATGTTTGTGATAACGTGGTGGAACTTGCATTTGTTCAATTGTGTTTTTGAGGATGCAGTCTATTTTGCGTACTCTCACAATATGCGTATTTCACTGTGTGCCCCTAAATTTCTGTCTCGTTTACATGTTTGCATCGATCTATGGTGCTGTGTTTCAATCAAGTTGGTTATCCTCTCCAGACGAGTTCTTGTATAGTTTAGAGCTATAACATAGTCTGATGAACAAGGTTCTCTTCTGGTGAATATAAGATGGAATTGAGTACATCTTGAGGGATTAGTTGAAGTAATGCAAACTAGCTAGTTTAATCTCACAGAGGCTACTATGTGGATTTTGCCGTGTGATCACTGAATTCTTGAGATCCTAAGTTTGGTCTTTTCTGATCATGCGCCTCAATGTTTACAAGAATATCTGTAATCCAAATTTGAGGCTAATAATTTTGTAGAGGTTGTTAGAAGATTCTGCCATGTTAATATTTTTTCTACTTCTAATTAGGCCTTCTTTTCAGCTTCAAAATGATCTTAATGTTCATGACTGGATATTTAGAAATTAGGTACAAGTGGGGTTTTTCTATTCCCAAATATTAAGGGAGACAGGTAGCATTATGGAGGCACCGAGAAGGTGCTGACCGGTCCTGTATATTTCAACTAAAAGCAAGTTCAATCTCATTGACAAATTATATCTTTGGGATGTTCGCACCATGAGAATTCCTCCTGTTCCATGTATTGGTGCATTTTCTCAAACATCCAAATCCAAATTAGGAGGAGAGCAAATTTCATGGACTATATGCCCCTGCAAATTTATAATGAAAAGCCCTATAATATAGTGATATTTCCCAGCACCGAAGGCATTCTATCATTTATAATACCATCCAAGAAAATGGAAACATTTTTCTTTCTGCCCCACCCCTTTCCATACCCCTTATTCAATGGGGGTGATCAAAGTGATTTTGAAGGTTATCCTGATCATTGGGTAAGATTATGCTCGTTGTTTAGAGAAACAGCACATGTTCTGCACTAGAGGGGAAAGTTTTCTGAGATTCTTTTGTAACCATAGGCTAAATATGCTCTTTAAAACCTGTGAGATCTGTCTTTTTGTTATTGAGAAATTGATTTGGTAGCAAGGATAGGTTTAGACTAAATCTTACCTAAACCTTCTCTGAACTTGTCTTGGATGTTGGCTTTGATAAGAAATAAATGAGAGCCAATGTAATTCTACACCATGGTATGTCTTTTGACAAGATTTTGCTAGGGGGAACTCTAGGATGATCATCTGGTAGGTCAACGAGGTTCTTAGTAGGAACCGGTAGGTAGAGTTTAGAGGCTGTAGCCACTTTTCATCTGGCCACTAATAAGTATTTTTGCTAATATAAAAAGAAAACACACTTTTATATGTGAAATTTCTTGCACTAGGTTTGCACATCCCTCTTGGTTTATAACCTCGCTATTAACTATTCATCTATTCTTTTAATATAAATTGTTCTGTCGGGATTCTTTATTGATTTGAGTTTTTTTACATTGCCGATGAAGGTATTAGATGCGACAGATAATGAACCTTGGGGCCCTCATGGAACTGCACTGGCGGAGCTAGCTCAGGCCACTAAAAAATTGTAAGCTTCAAATCTTTCAAACCTTGTCTTTTGAAGTTAGGTTTCATGGTGAATGATGAAGTGCATGATACGAGTTTCTGTTGGAGAAAGTTGTTTCTCTAATTGTGACTCCTCTTTCTGCTGAATTAAAATCTATATTCTTTCTCATTTTCAGCACAGAATGTCAGATGGTCATGAATGTTTTGTGGACAAGATTGCGTGAAACTGGAAAAGATTGGCGTTATGTTTACAAGGTAGGATACGGCCATATCTTATCTGTTAAACTGTCTGATATGTTTATTTGGGTCCATCGTGATGCAATCCTTCCTCCTTCCATTTTTCACCTTGAAGTAAAATTTTCAAGTGACCTCTTTATCAGGCATTGGCTGTGATAGAGTATTTGGTGTCTCATGGCTCTGAGCGTGCTGTTGATGACATCGTTGAGCACACCTTCCAGATCTCAGTGAGAACGATCTTTTCAACACTTCCTCTGAATTTTGTTTATATATTGTCAATTATTGGTTCAAGCTTTATGAGAGGGTGGTTGGTCTTATTGTATAATCATTTCTCTTCATTTCGCACAGTCACTCACAAGTTTTGAATATGTCGAACCAAGTGGAAAGGACCTGGGGGTCAATGTGAGAAAGAAAGCAGAAAATATTGTTGCCCTTCTAAATGATAAGGACAAAATACAGGAAGTCAGAAATAAGGCTGCTGCTAACCGTGATAAGTAAGTTTTTCTGAGCAATCTCATTTAAAAAGAGAGAGAGCTGAAAGGATGTAGCTTGGCTTTCCCCTGCAAATTTGTTTTCTTTGTGGGTTTATGACAGCAATTAAAAATTGCATGGTCTTACTGTAGGTATTTTGGACTTTCATCAACGGGAATTTCATATAAATCTAGTGCTGCCTCATATGGTAGTAGTGGCTTTGGGAGTAGTGATTACTACAAAGGCACAAGAGACAGTGAAAGGTTCAGTGATAGTTATAATGAAGAAGACAAGGATACTTACAAGAAGTCGGTGAAAAAGGAGAATCAAGGGGATGATGTGAAGAAGGCGCCTGCACGACTTAGCAGGTTGGGTTTGACAACTGTTATTCTCAGGAAAGTTCATCCTTATGGTTCAGCAGTCTGAAATTGCAGGAAACTTTAACACTGGTTCAGCAGTCTGAAATCTTAACACATGACCTCAGATTGCTCTTGCTAAGCTGGTTTGCCCAAGGAGATTGATCTGATGTGGGTAGTAGTCAGGCAGTGGAACAAATATCATGATATTTACGCAACTCACGTGATATATGGCCTATTATGTTGAACTTATGGCATTCAGCTGCGCAGATGGTGTATTTGATATATCATTTGCATGCAATTTGATAGATAGTTTTATTTTGATGCAGATAAGATATAGAGAGAGAGAATTTTTGAGAAAGTGAAATGGCTGTTTTTGTGCTACAACTGTATCTGCCATTCTTTTTCTGCCTCAGAGTCTGATTTTTCCTTCTCCCCTTCCCCTTTGAATGATGAGGAAATGATCTCGTTCTCTATCAGCTAACTCTGACAAAAGTTGTTCCTTAAAATGTTTTCTTTCTATTAATTTCAAATATTTGTTTTGCAGCAAGAGTGGTTCATCTTCTGCATCAAAGTCATCAACAAAACTGAATGGCTCTGATGGAAACAAAGCTGTGTCTTCTCAGAGCTCCAATGCCCCTTCTAGTAATTATGAAGATGACTTTGATGATTTTGATCCCAGAGGAACTTCAACGACTAGTATGTCTCTCAGGCTACAACTCAAATATGAAGATTGCTATGTTGTGTTTGCTGTTTCTTTCTGTGTCTACTCACTCTGCACAATCATCTGTGCAATGTCGTAATTAATGAAACCTTCCTGGTTGTGAACTGTTAAGTGTTAAACATGTTAAGCCTATTTTTGTTGGCCGTGGACAGAATTATTAGCATTTCTATTTTGCCATCCTTTATAATTTTGAGAACCTGTGACTGGACAATTTTTATAATCATTCTTTTGATCCTTATGTTGATTTAGCTGCTCATGGCAGTTTGTTCTTAGAAGACGGAGCAAGTCAAACTTTTATAATAGCCAATACTATTTGATGTTAGTCTATAATCAATTAAGTTCATTCACAATCATTTGTTGTTGAAATGGAATTACATGCCATGAACTATCATGGATATTCCATTATTCGTTGCTTTAATTGAGCAGGTCCTCTATGCAAACTTTTGCGAACTTCACGATTTTTATCTATTTATGCAATTGCTTATTTGTTAATTTAGTACTTTCTCCTTTTTGCAGAGTCTTCTGCTGCAAGTACAAACCAAGTGGATCTCTTTGGGGAGAGCTTGATTGGTGATCTCTTGGATGCACCGGTATTGGTGGATCCTGTTCCATCCAATGCATCATGCATGAATAAGAGTCCCTCAGATGCCGACCTTTTTGCGGATGCGACTTTTGTGTCAGCACCCCCCGCTGCAGAACCAGCTGCAAATTCTCAGAAGCAGGTAAAGCACTTTTGCTTTTAGATGTTGGAACTGCATTGACGACTTATAACGGTGTTTCCCTGGTAGCTTAATTCGTTGCCCCAGTTCACCTTAAGCACTTTTACTTGTAGATGTTGTTTGGGGTTTGGGGGTGGGGTTGGGGTGGGGTGGGGTGGGGGGTGTGGTTGGGGTGGTGGGGGTGGGGCAGGGCATGTTGGAGATAGGGGGGTACAATCGGATGCCTCGTTGTCTTATTTTCAGGCACTTAATGAGATTGACTCCTGATTAAAGCCAAACGAGTGTTGGTACTACCAGGGGCCAGCTTATCTCTGCCCTGAGAAGCCATTTTGAAATTCATGCTTGGCTCAACTGTGCTCAGTTGGGTCTTGCTTAACTCAATTTCCTTGGATTATCCCAATGAGACCAAAGTCAAGTTCAACCGAAGCTCTATTTAGGGATAGCTCAACTTGAGGTGAAGCTCGAGATTAAGTGACATCAAAATGGTAAATTTGAAAATCAATAACACAGAAGCTCAAGTAGGCTGTCAGGCATCACAGATGATCCGCATATCGCTAAGCCTAAGCACTAGCTTACATGACTGGAAAGCTGTTGCTCTAGCTCGACTATTAAGTCACAGAAGTGAGCCAACGTCGAGTAATCCACAAGTGGGTTGGCTCTCTTGCACCTCTGTTTACAAGCACAAGTATGTTTTAACATTATTTGTTTATTATAGAGATGAATATCTATATGCTGATCGTGTGAATATATATTTTCATTCCTTGGTACTTGAAACTTGTATAAAGAAGAAATTAGTGTTACGACCATATTCTTCCCTCTTCTATGTCTTGCACAATGTGCAGCACGTGTCTTTAATAAATGAGCAAAACTGATTTGTTTTGCAGACTGCGGTTGATCTGTTCTCTTCCATACCTGTTCAAACTCCTCCAGTTCCTGCAACTGTAGACCTTTTCTTGAACCCGGATCCGGTTGTTCCACCGGAGACAAATCCCACCAATGCTGTTCCCACCAATACTTCTGCCGTTGATCCATTTGCTGCAGTACCGCTAAACAATTTTGATGGTTCCGATCCTTTTGGGTCCTTCACCATTTCCAATCCAGTATCAGCAGCAGTGTCTTCTCAGAATGAAACTGAGGTTACTGGCCTTGGTGAGTTGAGTGCAAAGCCTTCAGTTGGCGCAAGTCCACAAGCAGCAAAGAAGGATAACTTCCAAGTGAAGTCCGGAGTTTGGGCAGATTCACTCAGTCGCGGACTCATTGATCTTAATATATCCGCTCGTAAGTAAATAATACTCAAGCTATGTTTTTGCTGCACCTTGTCATTAGCTGGAACTGTTGATGTTGCTTTCATTTTCTATTTAAACAGCTAATAAAATATTTCTAATTGAATGACAAACAATTACTTACCTACGTTAGCTAAAAGTTTCTCCTTTAAAATTAGTCAAATTTAATGGTAGCAGCAGTAGTTGATCTTGAAATGGCCTTTTTGGACTTGCTATTTACCTCAAAGCTTGCAGTTTCCATTTTCCAACACCCATTTAAATGATGGCAATGTAGGCCTCAACTGAAGCCTATCATTGGGTGAATTGAGATGTACTTATTTTTCATATGCTGATTAAGAATTTATATCATCTGATTGTTGTTCTCAAAGTTGAACTGGGCATTGAGCTGGACAGGATGTGGGTTCATGTTTTTCGCGTTGAGATTGGATGTTCCATTTGGACTTTGCAAAGATAATATTGGAAAAGAATATCCAATAATTCATTTTATATTATTCAAGCAAAAAGGGACCTGTTCAAAGAATCACAGGCTGATACATTTATAAAACCCAGCTCAAAGTTCGACTGGCCAGTAGCATACCCCTTTTCAGGAACCCGGGTTCTATCAGAACGAACGCAAATTGTCCCCCTGAATCTTTTTTGTTTCACTAAAAGTATCTTCCTCATGATTTTTTTTGAATATTAATCTTCCTCATGATATATTCTCTTCTGAACTTTGCAGCCAAGAAAGTTTCGCTTGCGGATGTCGGTGTTGTTGGTGCACTAAGTGATGGTTCTGATGAAAGGGAGAAGGGACCCATGGCTTCGTATTCCATGGGGAGAGCAATGGGTGCTGGCTCAGGCCTCGGGAAGTCGGGATTTACGCCTTCACAATCAGCAAGTGTAGATGACTTCTTCTCCAGCTTTGCCAGTCAGCCATACCAGTACAACAGCTCCAAGAAGTAAGCTCGCTCGCTCTCTCCTTGCTTCATTCCTTCCTTTCGCTGGATCTCTCTCATTTCTTGAATAGGCTTCTTCAGAGCAATTCGATATGCATGTTTATTAATGAGATTGAAAGTTCATTCGGAGTCCTGTCGCTCGTATAAGCATAAACAAGCAATTCTTGCGAGATGGTTAAATCGTGGAGTGTGGAGTTGCTGGGTTCTGTATGTTGTGTGAATCCGAATCTTCGTATCAGCATTTCGTATTGGGAAGTAAATCCCGCCTATTTGAGTATTCATTTTCTTGTATCTGTTAGAGAGAGAATTTGTTCATAAGGTTGATTGTCCAAAAAGTCGTAATAATAATAATAACAATGATAACGACTCGGAGGACGTCGGGGGATGAGTTTTTAATGTGGAAAGCCGGCATTCTCTGAATAAATCTCTACAAACTCAAAGCAATATATGATGTTATTTGATTTGGCATTAATGTCAATATTCCTGAGTTTTCTTTGTGGAAAGCCGGCATTCTCTAGAAACTGTAGCAATATTATCTTATGGCTAGCACAGGGATGATTGTGTACTAGTGCCCTGTATTTTTCTGTACTCGAACCGTTCTCAGTATACACCGGTTCCTAAATTTTAAATTTGGATCATACCTTGTTAAATGTTGGAATCGGAATCTACTTGGAATTGTGAGATAGCATAGATTCCGGGTACACTGGTATAATTTGTTTATTATTTTTCTTTTACTTTTATAATATAGATTCTTTAATATTTTTATATATTTAATAATTATAAAATAATTACAGTAAAGATATTTTCATGATTATTACTAATTGTACAGTTATTTTATCATACTCAAATATGTTATAATTTCTAAGTATGTTGATAGTATATTTAATTATTATTTATTATTAATTTTGATTTATGATGATATTTTAGATATTTATCATAATAAAATATATTATAACTTATATTTCAAATATTATAAACTTATCAAATATGCATAATTATTATGCTAAATTAAAGTTTGTCAAGTTAAGAATAAGCTATTCGAGAATTATAATATGTATCTTAGATACAATGGTTTGAGAATTAAAGTTTAAACTAGAAAATTACGAACGATTAAAATTAATAATGTCAATTAGTTTTTGTCAAGGGTTTTGATTCTAAGTATTCAATGTGCCAGAATCAGAACTAGAATTCATGGGTTCCTTAATTTTTTGTTGAAACCTACCTAAAATTTATTGAAATTTACCAAGAAATTATTCCATGCATGCGATTGATTTTACGTACTGCTGGTGGAACATGCCATGGTACCCACCAAAAAGTAATGGTGTCGCCGTATCACTCTGTGCCATTGGGTAACAGAGGAAGAGAGTGGAAGGCGGTTACCAGTGGATTCATCTCAGTACACTGTACAGCAGCAGGGGAGGCAGCACGGCGCTGTCACCCCTAGCACCATTCCCATTCGGATATGGGATTGAGACGTAAACCTAAAAAGCATGGAGAGACATCCAACGACCTCAATGCATCTTTGTACAACAACAGTTACGGCCTTAATCCCATGAATCATGTAATAAACGGTACAAACAACAAATGTCTTTCGGTGGCGCTAAAGGTTCCTTTCGTGAACTCTCCTCCATGTTGTGCTCAACCAGGATTGCGAGTTGATTTTCCTCGTGATCTTAATCATTGTCAAAACATCAAACTAAGCCATTCTCCCCAATCACAATCTCAAGCTCAAATTTTGTAAACGGAGGACTGAAACTACATGGTATTTCTGAATTTATTATGGTAATTATACAATCGGATTCCGAGATTCGTTCTTTTGGACCTACGTGGTATCATCTAAAAGGTTGTGATATCTTTCTTATTCTCATTTTGATTAATGGGATGTCAAAGGAACTGAATTTATAACATGACCATAACCCCTAATTACATATAGTACCCAAAGGTTTAATTAACTAGTGTAGAAGCCCATTCTTCATTACGGGTCTCGACAATCATTTAATAACTTAAAATATTTTTTAATAGAAATTAGATTTGAATAGAGTCACTATATGTGAGAGAAATAGCTTTATACATCACAAAAAGAAGCTTGAAGGAGAACCCACCGTGCAAAAAAATAAAACAAAAGGGGAGACAAGTCACCCTGAAGGGCAAAAAATATATGTAGATAAGAAAATGGAAAAGAAAATAAAAAACCCGCAGGCACTTGTCCACGTGGAAGGCCCGAAAGCCGTCAATATGGAAGGCTGTGTGAAGGATTTGTAACCCGTTTTACTACATTCGTATATAGATTTCTAGTTCTTACCCTCCACAAGATATTGTTAAACCCATTATTAAATTTAATTTGTTCACTTAATCAAGCCAGCTAACTAAATAATGTAGACATTTGGTCAACTAATACATTGTATGATTAAATCCAACACATGGATAACAAAAGGGATGATGGTCAGCACCCTTAGGGACTAGACACAAGTCGAGTCTTGGGTCTCATTGCTGTTAGTTTTAAAACTAATGTGTAAAAAATGCCTTGGTCGAAAATATTTCCACCAGTATCGGAAATAAACTGCATTTTGAAGATGCGGTTACCTTAAGTGAACTGCATTTTCAAAATGTGGTTTGCTGCTAAACTACATGAAGGAAGTCGAATGTTGCTGCTACTATTAAAGGAGGTAGTCGGCTAAGCAATGGCATCTTCAACATGCGAGCCTTGCAGTAGAGCCACAGCTTCCCGCTCCCCTTGCAAGTCGTTTTCTTCCCACTCCCAAGCAGCACCTATTATGGAAACTCTTCCTTAGTTTTCTCTAGTATGAAGTGCTTCTGAAATTGTAATTTATTGTATTGCCATTGTTTCTTAGTGGTTGTTGAATTTGTTTGGTGGTCATCGAGTTGTACTTCAGCAATTCTTGAGCAACCTGTTGAAACATTCTCTATTGGTGCTCGATCACTGATCGAGCAATGCTTGAGCAGTGATCGAGTAATGCTAGTGTAGGTGATTGAGCAATGCTCGGTCAATTGCTCCAGCACTAAGCGAATATATGATTGATCACATATTGGATTTAAATTTGAATTTTCTGAGAGATGAACTTCTACTTTGGTGAAATGTGGCAGGATTGTATTGGTAGAGAATAGTAAATGATACTAGGGTTTTGATATTTATCCACGAGAAGATTTTATGGGGTGAATATGGGACATATTATGATAAGCTGCTTTTGAGAAAATTCAACAGAAAAGGGCATATGTTATGAGGAATTGCTATAAATGGTATGCACAACTATTAGAATCTATCTTACCATGTCAGAAAAGGAGATCTTTTATAGACATTCTACGGTTTTGCAGCCATTTACATTGGTTCCTACCACTAAAGATGACGATATTGAGATACTTATTCGAATGAGTGAAGAAGGAGGTGGATATTTATTACAGGAGGTGGATATTTATTACAAGAGTTGTATGTTACAGTGCAAGATCAACCCACAATGGTAGTAAAGCAAGATAGGCCCATTGTTCCAACTGTTGTTGGTCCATCGACCTCCTAAGGAATAGAATGTGTAAACATCGATAATACAATTGAAGAAAATATTGAGGGTCTAGAGGCTTATTGTACTGAAAATATTGATAACGAATTAGCTAGAAAGGAGGATGCATTACAAGAGGTTCCTGTTGACATTGATGAAGAATTAATAGGTGCAAAGGATGCATATGATGGTAATGGCTATATAAGTTTTAAAGAAAATGAGCTTCTATTTGAAGGTACATTGAGTTTAGGTGATGACTTAAAGAGGGGAATACAATTTGTGAGAAAGTCTGATTTGATTTATGCTGAGAAGATACATCATATCAAACATCACCGCAATTTTTGTCTTGAGGAGTCAGATGAGAGAACGTGGTATACAATTTGTTTCGATAGGGACAATGGATGTAAATGACAATTGCATGCAAGTCAAAAAACATATGACGATATTTTTTTGGTTATAATTATTGGATACCCACATACCTATGTTAACCCGGTGCCAAGTAAAGACCATCCATAATTGGATCCATCTTGTTGAATCAACACTTCATCAATCAAGAGAAGGAGACACTTGATATTAATGTTTCAGTACTTAGCCAGGCAGTTCTGGATACATTTGGGTATTTAGTAAAAAGGTGGAAGGCATGGGATGTGAGGAGAAGAGTGCTTCAACCTGCATATGGTGATTGGGACTCTTCTTATATAGAATTGCCTAAACTCCTCAATACCATAGTGTTGGCAACTCTTGGATTGCAAATGGATTGGGTTATTATCCTCGATGTCCAGTCCATTGGATGAAAGGAATGTTGACACCCCTCCAAAACTAGCCTACTGAACATATAGCACTATACGTGAGTCCAAAGGAGTCCTCTGCTCCTTTAGCGATAATGATGCCTACCATCAGTCACTGCATTTACTATTATAGAATGACAATTTGAAATGAGACATAAAGGCTCTCCTCATCCGCCATACAATGTGACTTTTTAATCTGCTCAAAAATCATGCCCATGACACAAACGCTAGAGCAACAAAATGATTCCATCGTCTATACTACATGCTATCAACAAATTATGTGAATTATCGTCAACATAAAAATGTTTCATCAATGCTTACAACTAGCCTATAACTTTAGTATAGAGGTAGAGGCCGGAGACCCATACCTTTCACATGTCACATGAAGAGGTTAGTTCGACATTGCAGGATATTTCGATCCAGTTCGACTTACTCATAGATGGTCATATTATGACCGGTCACACTTGCTTTGGTTGGACTGATGAGTGCGAGTGCCTGCTCGTTGTTAGGCCATATGGTCGCAACATTTTAGGCGGATGACTAAATATATCATGGTTGTACCGAAAGTTCAAAGAGTTACATGCAGAGGCTGATGAGGACACTGTCATGTGATATGCAGGAGCTTATTTCCTTCAGCTATTGGGCAGCATTCTTTTTGCAGACAAGATGTCCAGTCTCACCCACCTGATATTTCTGCCATTATTAGAAGACTTCGAAGTTACCGATGGATATTGTTGGGGATCAACATATGTTGTGATGCAAGAAATAGGTGGAGCTTGATATTGTTACAAGTGTGGGCATGTGATAGTTTCCCTATGTATCTCCTACTCACCGATTCATACCTCCAGCGAGGCCTCACTATTAGTGTGCCAATGGTCTGACTAGTATGATGTGACGCAGGTCTCTCTACACACATTATTTCACACTATCGAGATGCTCTCAATAGGCAGACACCAGACTGGGTATGGTGCTAATGTAAGCTACATTTGATTTTTTAATACTTTTCTATATGTTATCTTGTGCTAAGTGACACTTTTTGCAGATTATTTGGATGTCGTACTCTGACAAGATCATCAGTAGGTTGCCCCACTACTGTTTGGTCTTGAGCGACATTTGGCTTGTCCGAGTGCCATTTATATATTTTGCCATTGTCAAGTGGCATCTACTGGATAGGGTCATCCGATGGTCGGGTGGGTTGCAGAGGATTCTAGAGCCTTTTAATACATCGATCTCCCTCCACTAGCTTCATTTTGGGGGAAGACAAATGAGATTGGATCTTACGGCACTTGCCTCTTATCCATATGTGGGCTAATAGGCGGTAAAGTATTGTTCAACTTGAATACGACAATACTTTGTTGGAGGGAGTAGAGCATGGCTACTACGACAGGTACCGTGCTGTTACCAGACGTTATATTGGTCGCATTAGGTGATGCTCCGAGCGCTGGTAAGACATCATAACCATATCATATGCGTTTGCTTCATTTTCTATTTATTATATATAATATGTTCATTGATTCTTTGTTTTATAACATACATGCAGGTGCATTGACTTGAATTGAGTCATCCAAAATGGTGCAGCGGGCTCGCCACATAGCATCAGCTGGAAAAAATTCTGCTTAGGGGTCCTGGTAGTGTTATATTATTCCCTAAAGATCAGTAGGAACACCAAGAGATTCCTCCAACTCCAGTTGCTTGAGGTAGGGAACAACACGTGTGGGGGGATGTCGTCGTTAGCATCATCAAGAGTCAACTCCACCTCGCTCTCCATCTCGTCCATCTCCCCGTTCTCCATCTCCAACATAGCCACCACGTTCTCTATCTCCATCATAAACACATGCCTCACTGTCACTTTTTGAAGCACCTGAAGATATATCGTTCCAAATACCTGAGGTGTTTGATCCATCAATTCAAGCTCGGGACACTCCATCGGCCTCTCAGAGACAATGTGATCTAGCATATCAAGCGATGGGTGAACGAGTCACGCAGGTAGAACCCTGGACATGGGATGTGAAGCCTACAACAAGTGCAATACATCCGAACACATCTTCTTTGCTTAGGTATATCCTCCATTAAGATTTCACTATTAGAGGCGTGGTTAGAGATGGGATTGATATTGAGATATATTATCTTCTATCATTTCAAAATTTATAGGACTGATAATTTTTTCTTATTTTTTACTTTCGTAAGTTTCTAAAGGTTTGACGTATGAATTTTTAACTTTTTTTTACTCCATTACAAAGCTCAAAATGGAGTGTTCGGACATGGATTAACCCGTGCTCGAACAGATATCGACCAGTAGCTCTAGCAGTGACCAATGCTTGGACAAATATTGACCAGTAGCTCTAGGAGTGACGAAGGCTCAAGTGAAGTAGGGAGGGTTAGACAGATAGACAACGGCATGTTAAACTTGCGGCTCTGCTATTGAACTGCATCTTCAACATGCAATTGCTACTTTACAAAAAAAAAAAAAAGCAATATGCATTTTGAAGATGCAATTCACTAAACGTAACTGCATCTTCATAATGTGATTAATTGCTAGTAGCGGTGGAAATATTTTTCACCAAAATGTTTTTTACGCATTAGTTTCGAAACTGACAGCATTCATTCCCAAAACTCGACAAAGTTTTGGCGTACTTTCAGTTGATAGATGACTTTGATTCTTCTCCCTGAAAGCTATGCACAGCCAAATATAAATGTCCACTCTTAACAGGATCTCTTGATTTTCCTAAACAACGGAGCCATTTGGAGCAATCGTTTCAAACTCTTGGAAACTTTGAAGACCTGACAGTCTTTGGATTCTATTTTCTTTGCGACAAAGCCAACATTCTCCCTTGGATTCCAAGAAAGAAAAAGAAAAGTTGGGAGAGTACATGTCTATGGTTCAAACAGTACATCCTGCTGCGCCGGGAGGTTCTTACACCCGAAAGGATTGCATTGTATTTCCCCTAGAGAGCATGTTGCACAAATTTCATAATAAACACAGACCTCTTTCCTGCATTTCATATGACCACCATAAATCAGTCGTCGATATTTAATATTACAGATAATTGTGTAATCTAACGTGATTTTGAATGTGCAAAATAATTGAGGAAGAAAGAATATGCATTTCACAAACATATCAAACCCATCAATGCCCTGCACTCAGAAAAAATCTTCAGTGAAGCGGTCATGTAAACAGGAATCTCGCCTCACAAAGGGTATCAATAAATACTTGGGCCACCAACAGGTCATGTATTCCAGATTAAAATAAATAGAAAGGGGAACGAGTTTGTTAAAAGTAAAACTGGATGTCAAGTACTACACATAAAATTATCCATTGTATAGTTTTTACTTTTGAAAATTAAGTATTACTTTTTTTTTATAAATGATTAATCTTTAAGAAATGTATAATAAATAAATATATAAACATATAATTAAAAATGGAAAATACGAGAGTAATTATTTCATATTTGTGGTTATAAGAGTGATTTCACCACTCCATCCCCATTTTTCTTTTTTTATTGGTTAAAAATATATTTATCAAGGGTATTTTGAAAAGTGCAAAAATGAAAACAACTAACTACACTTCTCCCATATAATAATAGAGGAAATTTCATTATGCGAAACTAATGATTTTTATTTTAATCTTAAAAATATTAAGGAATATACTTGGAAATAAATTTAAAAAAGGTGGCGGAATCGACCTTCATAGATCTTTTTAAAAATGCCCATTACATCAACTTGAGGTGGAAAAACTTTATGCTAATAGAATGAACATAATTTCCATCGATGAAGAAAAAATATAAATATAGAATTAAGTTCTACTCACTCAACTCCATTTCATTCTTGATTAGCAAAAGTGTGAAATAACCTTTTGGATTAGAAAGGACATCACAGGGTCCAGTAGCACAAGACGGGGATAGGGAATGGGAAATTAGGGCCAGTAGCACAAGAAGGGGATAGGGACTGGGAAATTAGGGGATATATGGAGTTTCACTGACGGTTAAGATAAGGATTGAGGGGACTCCCCTTCTCTTAATTTAAAAAATATATAATTAGTTTGGTGATTTTATCATATGCTCTTGAGTAAGAAGCAACTTAAAACCGAAGGGGCAAGAGCTTTTCTTAAGAGACAACTCACATCCAAGTCCCTCAATACTTTCTTAGTGAAAATGAGGTACCCGGGAAGAGAGCAGCACCAACCTGTGTTCCAGTGACTACATGTCCATCATCTTCCCCCTTAGGATAGCTTCTGCCTTCCTCACTTGCTTCACCGGCCCTATGATGAACACCTGCAACACAGAAAACGAACGTTGAATTTACGAAACTTAGCCCAAAAAACTCCACAAACAAGGGGCACTTGCTATTCTCTGTCGGTGTGCATTGGTTTAGAACAACCTCACCCTAAACCTATTTCTCCAGATTGACTGATCAAAGATGCTATTCTCTAAATTTGTTGATGCCTTTAAGAAGAAATGTTATTCCTATAACAGATTCATGCAAGAAACAGCAGGTGCAATTAGGAATGTTTTGAACGGTTATAAGACTACTAAATTGCTTACAAATATTTTGCCAAATAGTGCCTACGGTAATATGGCAATTAAGAGAGCAAAGGGAGGATGGTGAGAAACTTAACACCTCAACCAGAGGGAAAACCTCTGTCTCCATACATGAATAAATCTTGATAAAGAGGCTGAGAAGGATACTGAGAAAGAAAGATCATATTTTACATGCAATCAGGTCCCCTTTTTTAGTTGCTAAGAGGATGAGTATATTAATCAGGACCAGTAAATTATTGAAAACATCTCTCACATGATATTTTGCAGACTGCACAGTTTATACCATTAGGAGGTTTTCCTAATCTGACATCTTGAAATATAAGTTTTTTTAAACTAAAGAATGCACAAATCAAAATTGCTTCAAGAGAGTAACCTACCAGTGTCGCACACTTTCACTGTGCAGATGGAAAATTATCAGTTCCACCTGTTTACTTATGAAACACCAGCTCTATTTAGAGATGCATGGAAGGCTTCATCAATATTTTTTTATATTTGCATTTTTTTACATTGAAAGGTGTCATAAACTTCGGATTTTTTCATATATTTGAGCAAATCTCGAAATGATGGAACATTTAAGTAAATTAAGGATAGGTTTTTTTGCTTAATGCAGGCCAATGTGGTTTTTGCTTAATGCACAGGCCAATATGATTGATACCACATAACTTCATATGCTTCATTCTAAGATTTTAAGTTAGAGTAACTATGAGCATTCAGCATGTAGATTGCTGCTTAACATCATCTGAAAACTTAGCAAACTAACCTTGTCAGGTGGTCCCTTGGGACCTCCAATCAGGATTTCAGCACTGCATGACCAAACACATGATCAACACCGCATGTAGAATTGGAATTTCAAACAATCCATGTCAGAGAGAAGGGGATAAGAGGGACGGAGACAGACCTGCAAGCTTCCTTAACTGCAGTAATGGAAGCTCCTTTTCTTCCAATAACACGTCCCATTTTCCCTGGTGGAACATTGAGAACTGAAAGGATTTCCTCTTCAGGAGCATTATCACAATCTGCAGTTTCATATGGCATTTACTTTTACATTGACTACAACTCCTTAGATACATGTGAACTAGTGCAGAACCTCAATATTCCTGGAGGTATGACTTGCAACTGCATGGTACTAGCAGACTCTTCTTTGCTACAATGTGAAATTTGCAGTATAAAACAGGACCCAAGAACTATATTCTCCACCAATGTAAAACATAAGAAGCTAATGTACAGACCATGATTTCAGGTAGCTCGTGGGTAACTATGGACCCATAAAAATGTGGTTGGGAAGAGAGTTTACGTTCTCGCTAACTAACCTGGAATCAGTGGTAAAGGTGGCCAGTCTGCATGACCATTATCGTCTATGCAAAAACATCGAGAATTCAGAGCACTTCGAACTGCCAGGTACCACAAGGATCGTGTATTTAATTTCTCAATCATCCTGTGATAGATGTGCAGAAGAAAGCGAACGTCATCCGTAGCTGTCCGGATCATCATGTCAGTCAGGGGTCTGTAAGTCCAGAAGTTGGGATCCTGTAAATGTGACAGGGTAATATTGGT
The DNA here is from genome assembly GCA_037672795.1 of Lagerstroemia speciosa. Taxonomy (NCBI): domain Eukaryota; kingdom Viridiplantae; phylum Streptophyta; class Magnoliopsida; order Myrtales; family Lythraceae; genus Lagerstroemia; species Lagerstroemia speciosa. Next base: position 11,862,541 of record CM075298.1, on the reverse strand, counting down.
AAAGAAAAAGTGCCAACAGAAGGAAATAATCCTTTTCGCTGTTAGCAGAGAAACTGCTAAGCTTGGATTGCATATATGCCAAGAAATGTTAATGTCAAGTGCTTTAGGAAATTGCGTATTTTTGTAAATAGAAGTACCGCTACAGTTTTATATTCTAGCACTTCCATTGAATACCTAATGTGAATTGTCCTCACTCGTAATGCTTTTAAGTAATATGAGCTTGCTTTCTTCAAGATTATGATCTAAGCTTCAGTCTAAGCAGTTATAAAAGTCATCACAAGTTTTTTTCACCTCAATTCATTTAACTGCAGGTACCACTACAATTTTATAGTCTAGCACTTCTATCAATACCTAGTGTGAATTTTCCTAGCATTTGCAATGCTTTCAAGTAATATGAGCTTGCCTTTTTTTTTTTCATGATTCTGATCTAAGCTTCAGTCTAAACAGTTATATAAGTCATCAAAACTTTTTTCACCTCAAAACAGTTATAAACAGTCGAAAATGTCGGAAAACCATTCATTTAACTGGAAGTAGATGAATAAGACCATCATTAAAAGATAATCTTGTGCCAATTGAACCTTCGCAGGTTTACCTTTTCTCAATTTATTCCCATTAAATAGAGATTAAAGAACTACGAATGATAAGATAACCACGTGAAACAAATGGTAGACCCATGCCGTAAATAGTTGAAAAGTTCTAATTGTTGTATTATTACAACTAAGCAGACAACACCACGCCAAGCTATAAAATGAATGTAAATATATAAAATTCACCTGCCGAAGTAAAACACGCACTTCTTCCTTCTCGAGATAGGATACTCCTGTTTCCATATGAGCAAAATATTATCTAAAGTATAAGATGGATTAGACTGCATTATTCTAATGTAATATAGTGTTCATTTCAATTTGTCCTGGAAAATATTATCCCACAAGAGTTAATTTCAATTTTAGTATTACCAAACTCATAATGAAAGAACTGGTAATACTGCTTGATCAATCTTCAGATGTACTAATCAATGCCAAGCATGCTTTTGAAGTCAACAATCAAAGCATTATCATGTACGTGAGGGAAAAAAAAGCCATGGCACAGAATGCTAGCACAAACATATTCTTAAATTTGAGATTATACATAGTTACCACAATAGCGTGCATCTGCAAGCAAGCCGACAAATGATATGTAGTCATCTGGCAACCTCTTCTTTCCTTCTTGCTCTTCTATGAGATAATAGGCGATCTGCACATGAACACCATCAATGACTGCAAATAGGACTGTTAAACTGTTAATATATGCAGCATAACGATTTCCACGATGGAAGCGCTCTAAGTGAACAAGCTAGAGACACCCTGTAGTATCATTATGCATTATCCAGAGTAATCCTAACTACTAGTTGAATGAAGCAAGCTTGTTATGCTTTTTAACATATGTAGATCGATAAGATGAAAAAGTACATCAATATGCATATATTTGGTGGAAAAAAACTAAGCTAAAACTCATATGTTTTTCAGGAAGGTATAACTTCATTACCTAGCAGAAATAATGCACCAAAAAAATGAAATTTTAAGCATTATTTCTCCAGAAGATAAATTGAACGTACTGAGGGATTACACAGAACCATACTGAATGCTAACCTGAGTATCCACAATATTGTTCAACTTGATGCCAAATTGGTAATACAATGCCTACAATGTAATTGAACAAAAATCCATGTCAATTCAAGTGATAGGTGATGAGATAATGAAAAAAATTATAACAGTTAGAGACCTCACTGTCTCGTTTACAATCATGAATAACTTTCGTGATATATGAAGACTCAAGTGCTGGCTGGCAAGCTCTCATGAGCGGCTCTCCACCAATAAGGGCATCAACTAAGTATATGGCATCTGGAAAAGCAAGCTGCATATTACAATGAAGCATCTATTATAGCAAGAACCCCTTAGATCAACTTAAGAGGTTCTACCAAATTTGACAGGAATAGAAAGGAATTAAATGGTAAACTATAGTTCATAAAAATCAGCCCAAAGAATGGCATCCACTGCTCCATTGCCACAGCTCGAAACATAACATTGACTAAATGCGGCCACAATTAAAAATGCCCAAGACAGCAACAGTATGTCCCCAACATGATAAAACAGTCACTCACAGAAGTCCAAGATAAAAAACTTCACAAGAAGTTGTACTTCAATATTGTATTGATAATGGAAAATTTTTTTTCAAAAGGAACCATTTCTTTGATGCAGACAAGAGAAAATAGCCCTGAAACCATGACAATGTTCATGGTATGATAAGCATGACCTATATTTCAACACTGCTCAGGAGTTGAGGAGAACAGCCTTAAACCTTTTACTGTGACATCAAAAAGAAAAGAGATTGTTTCAACAGAAAAACAATACCAAGGTATTATCCAAGGGAGAAGAATAATAACACACTTCACAGAAAGTCCAGTATATGCATCCGTTTCCATGTTCAACTTTCATCCCAGTGCAGAGCACACCACGAGAAAAATTCTGATATGACATCCGAAGAATCAGAATTTGTAAATTCTGCAAACACTAATGCTATTTTATTTTGTATTTACACATTAATTAATATCTGAACAAGGTCTTATACTTATTACATGGTATAGAATATTCATTGTTGACAACAGTTACAAGAGATGATTTCATGGCCTGTCTTAAATTGGCATGATGATATAACAAACTGAAAACAGAGAAACGAAGGGGGGAATCGTGACTGAAATTTTATTAGAATATATAGACAGGCAGACCCTATATCTAATTGCTGCATAAGCACCCTTTGTGACTACAGAACTTCTCATGACTTGAAACTACAAATATCCAAGACAGCTAGATAGCATGCTTCAACAACTCTATCATACTGCATTTGATAGGACAGTAACATGGCTCACCTGCATAATACAAAGATTTCCATGGCGACATAGGTCAACACCCTCACAATCAAATCCAATCACCAACTGCCTTTCAGGTGAAGGATTCAAAAATTCAGCTGGAAGTTCATTTGCAGCAGTAACAATATGGACTGGAACTGGAGCGATGGGCACTTCATGATCTGGAGGTTTGTTACCTGAAATAAATGAAGGGAAATATTTGAAATTACTGACCGATAAGATGATGATAAGAGATGTTTCAGAAGGTTGACTTTGCAGCCAGGTATGATCCTAAAATAGATGCTCATTCAGCAGCAGCTCCTTCCAATGTTTTCCAGAGCAGGAAGGGAAAGAAATAGGAAAAACCATGGCTAACCCAATCTCATCTGAAGGAAAGATATGACTTCTAGGGAGACTAAATGACCAAAACAGACGAAAAAACATGGAGAGGAATTAGATGAACAGAAAGGCAGTGGCATTTTTAATAGTTACAGCTGATACAATTAAATATAGTTTACTCAGTCAATCCTTTCTTCCACTGACATCAGTAAACTGTAAACACAATGACACTATGAAATCTCATAGCATCCAGAACTCATAGGAGCTACCAGTTCCAACTGTAACTTCCACATAGATCATGGTAGCTGAAAATTATCTTTGCCTATGAATCATCAGATATTAGAACCAGCTAACTCTGAAAAAGAGCATGGTGTTGCTCCTGCCTTGCAGTCCAGATATGAGCAGACATAACCAGATCATTTAAAGCATTCCTAGGATAGTGTTAATCCTAATATCTCTGCATGCACCAACATTTTTGCCACAGTTACAGCAGCAGAAGTATTTCTCGTTGTATCCTCCCACTCTCAATGCTAAGCAAAAGTGCGCAAATTTTCTCTTGTAAAAAGTCATTACGAAAAATCTTCACTCCTCGTCTCCACCAAGTTGAACGATACTACTATAATCTCATACATCCTCTAATCGAGGATAAAATGAACTTATCATAGAAAAGGCTGTTCCTGATGCGCTTCAACAGAGAAGCGTCTTTCATTTCTTTCAAATTTCGATCGCAAATCAACAGACTCGCCGTTAGAACTGAATCTCATGCTTCTGCACTTGCAGGTAACAAAAGGAGCCAAAACTATAAGAAATCAAAATACAAGAAATATAAGAAACCAAATCTAATGCATCGATATTGCATGCGATCATCAAATTGCATCACAAACTGCATCAAGGTAACAAATCGATGTTACATATAAATGTACGAAGATGCTTTGGCGGATCGGAATCGCTAGGGAGGAAGAATTACCAGGGTCCGGAGACAGGGAAACGTCAGTGAGCTTCGGATGACATGAAGAAGACGCCATTGACGATGCTACAGTCAGCAGTTTGGTTCTTTCTGCTGATCGGAAAGTCTGGTTTGCTTTGAAACGGAATGAACTGAGAGTGAGTCAAGTTTATAAATAGACCGCTGGGGGTTAAAAAGATACGGGAAAAGGTTGGTATATTTTTTTTTTCCTACTTTTCAATTTTTTTCTGGAATTTTTTTTCCTGGGAGCTAAAAAGAGAAGTGAAGTGGGTGGATATTATTTAAATAAACTCAAAATATTTAAATCAATTAAAAATAAATGAATTTCAGCAAAAAGTAATAATAAATGGAAATTAGTTTTTAAAAAAACAGTGAATAGTTACCCCTCCAAAATTGCCATACCTTATAAGATTTCTACTTTCCTCGGAGAGGAGATGACTTTCTCACTGCCATCCCCTTCTCGAGAAATGGGTCAATGTACCGTTATTTTTTAAAATAACTCGTCAAATACGGTTTCTTTGAAAATATTTACCAAACTACCGTTTTTTAACCGTATTTTGAAAATGCGGTTATAGTTAATGAACCGTATCTTGAAGATGCGGTTTCGGTCAATTTTTTTTTTGATTTTATGCAAAACCGCATCTTGAAGATGCGGTTTCGGTCCGTTTTTTTTTTATTTTATACAAAACCGCATCTTGAAGATGCCGTTTTGGTCTGGTCAGTTTTTTTCAGGCAACCGTTAGTTTTTTTTTTTGATTTGATACAAAACCGCATCTTCAAGAACATTATCCACCACAGCTATCACATTCTTCGGTACAAGAACATGTCTCTCCGTCACTTTACCAAGCATTTGAGGATATATCGTTCCAAACACCTAAGGTGTTTGATCCATCAATTCAAACTAGAGAGACTCCGCCAACCCCTCAGAAGCAGCATGATCCGGCACATCAAGCCATGGGTGAAGGAGTCACATAGGTGGAACCCCGAACATGGGATGTGACACCTACACCAGATGCAGCACATCCGAGCACATCTTCTTCGCTTAGGTCTATTATCCCATTTAGACTTCACTATAAGAGGCATACTTGGAGACGGGGTTGATACTGAGATATCTTATCGTTTGTCATTTCACAATTTGTATGACTCTTGGAGACGAGGTTTATACTGGATATCTTATCTTCTGTCATTTCACAATTTGCATGACTTGTGATCCTTTCTTGTTTCCTAACATTCGTAAGTCTCTAATGATTTGACATTCAGTTTTTTTTAACTTTTTTTACTCGATTATTAAGTTTTGTTCCAACATGGATCAACTAGTGCTTGAACAGATATCAACCAACAGCTATAGTAGCGAGCAGTGCCCGGTCTAATGTGGTATAGGAGAGGGACGGTTTCTAGATGGGGTTTACCATGGGCATCTTGAAGATGCAGTTTTGTATCAAATAAAAAAAAAAAACTGACGGTTGCCTGAAAAAAACCTGACTAGACCAAAACCGCATCTTGAAGATGCGGTTTTGCATAAAATAAAAAAAAACAAAAACTGACCGAAACCGCATCTTCAAGATGCGGTTTATTAACTAAAACCGCATTTTCAAAATGCGGTTAAAAAACGGTAGTTTGGTAAATATTTTCAAGAAAACCGTATTTGACGAATTATTTTCGAAAATAACTGTAGTTTGACCCATTTCTCTCCCCTTCTCATCCTCCTTGGCTCACTTCACCGTGCTTTTTCTTCAATTTCACTTAATTTTTTTTTACAGTATATATTTTAATATCTGTTTTAATAATTATTAAAATAGTTAAATGCTAAATTCGACCCAAAACTTTAGGAAAAAGTAGAAAAGTAAGAGAAGTTATGAACTAAGAGATATTTATTTGTTGGTGCATTGACAAACTTAGGAGTAGAAGGTTTCAGTTGTATTCATGATGGTGAGATCACCTTTATCTTTCTCTCATTCATCTATACTATTATATGTAAACGTATAAAAAATTTAATATCTTTTTCATTTTTCATATTTGTCATTAATATAATTAATATACTGTAATTTCAACATATATTTGATTTCAGATTAAAGGTAAAATAATAATTTTATTCATTTTCCTTTAACAACATATTTACGACCTTAACAGTAAAGATCATTCAATAACTGCTCAGATTTCCATCTCACTCTATATCTATAATTTTAATAATAAAAATTTGTTAAGTTTTTTGAACGAATAATTTAAAATGGTAAAAATAAAAAGTAAAATTGACATAATATTCTAATAAAAATTAAGAATGTTCTACTTATTACTATAAGTTAACGAATTTTAAATGAATCAAATTGTATTAAGTTATAAATAAACAATATAATTATACGAATTTGTCACAGTATTTTATATTTATTTGTTTTTATTTTTTTCGTACGTAACATGTATCCGTGTCTAGTATCTTCTTATTGATAAGCAAATATTGTTTTATAACAAAAAAAAATAATGTTTATATTTAGTGAAAGAAAACAATAAAGTACTCGATTTGGGAATTCGAGATCTCTACATTAAATAAAGTCTTAAAACGGAATATACATTAATCAAGATTATAGATTATAAAGGCTCCGAGTATCTGACACTGCACATCTAAAAATTTTGTTTTAAATACTGTGTTCTTATTTTTGAGGAAAATAAACGAGAAATAAACAAAGTAATTATTTTCTGGACCCATTGCTACTTCTAGAGACAATCTACATCCACAAAATTATTTTATATTAATGAATAGGTACTACGGATCTTATTCGAGTGGTAATTATGTTCAATAGTAAATGAGAGTGCACAATAGACAGCGGTTGTTGATATTTAGAGAGTCTAATAAAGTCTAAAAGTATAAATGTCCCAAAACTATACGATGAATTGTATCGAAAAATCCGGTCAATTATTTCCTATGAAAGTAGTAGGTCTATCATGGAGTTGCATTCCATAAACATTGGAGGAGGATGTATCCCATATCAAATAGATGTGGAAAATGATGAAAATTTAGAGTTTGTACTTAGCGAAAAAAGATATACACTTCAGCTATATGTCATATTTGTTGACCGATCAAATTATGGAAAAGTTCAACATCAGGTAGGTATTGGTGAAATATATAATGCATCCTTTCATAGAAGCAATCAACCCCAAATAGGCATAGGCATACAACTTGTGCACCCTTTCATGAAACTAATGAAGCTGACGAACACGAGATGCACATCACAACGAAGTAGAAGGTGCTCATAGTTGAAATGGCAACCAATTTAGTGCACACGGTACCTGGAACCAGAACTTGTTAACTGATTCGTCCGGTTAATTTTAATTATTTGTATTTTTCTTGTTTGAACTTCAATTTATAAATCATTTAAATCATTGTATTCCTAACCTGATAATCTTTCATTTTACATAATAATTATGTATATATGATAAATTTATTATGCCTAAAATAGCATTATGATTTCAAACAGTAATAAATAGTACCTAAATATAATGCAAATATACTTAAAATTACACATACTTGATTGTGATAAAAATTATATGAAATAATAATCATCATCATGAAAAATATTGAAGTAATACATCTTATATGGATAAAAGAATAAATAATAAATAGATTCTAACAAAGTACTTGGAATTTGTGGTATTTTACAGGTTTCAGGTAGGGACTGGTTCTAAAATTTAATATGATATGCTTCAGATCCAAAATTAAGAACCGATCTTATATAGAATAAGATCTAGGTTCCATAAAAAAAAAAAAGAAAAAAAACAAGGTATTCGGATCCAATCAGTCCTAAGGTTTCTTACCATTACGGCTGATTGAGGATTTGTATCATCCATTAGGTTTAGAATAACTCATCATCTGATTGAAAAACAAAAAATTACCCGAAATCTTTTCTTGGAAATGTGAATAATTAGATAGAATCTATAACCGCATTTTATTGTGAGTGACTCCTTTAATTGGCATTCAGCATGAGATGACTTTCCACATATCATCTGCGCCACTATGCCTTAATGAAAACATTTTAAATGATCTTAACTCACAATGACATAATATGGAAGAACCAATCAAATTATTTTGATTAATAACAATTATGACAACTGATCATATAATTAATATTGATATGCTCATTTATCACAATTTAATTGTATTTTTATACCTAAATGATGTTTTCTCTTTTGAGTTAATGGTGCAACGACGGAAGTGCTGAACTGCCCGAACCTACTCCGGTGCCGCCACGAGATCTCGCCGGGGCAGCAGCCGTCAGGTCAGTTGCCGGAAGACCAGTATTCCATTTTCCTCCTCGTCCGCCGGTGGATACAGGTCCGCCCCCAAGCCATGACTCTGTGAGGGGTTAATCTCTATGTTGCGGACAAGTGTGGCAGTGAATGAATGTGGATAACTATTTGCTCGCATTTTAGTAAGTCGGTGTGGTAACTGATTTCGACTTTTGTTGTGTTTGATCGCTAGATAATTTTAAGGGAAGGATGGAAGTTTTTACTATTAAGTGGTCGAACTGCTGAACAACTTAATGCAACAACTTACGATCAATGATTCAAATAAAAATAACATAATCTAATAACTCATAATTAATTTTCTCACACTTTCTATGGTTTAAGGTCTAAACCGTAGAATTTTCTGTAAAGAAAGAAGCTTCCACGGTCCACTAAGAATGAAAAAATAAGTAATTGAGAATCCATCAAATAATTTCCAGCTTTTCCTCCAGTGCTTCCATTGAATCCCATTGAGGTTGGATTCACCAAAATGAATTAATTGAAGTGGTAAGATGACTTTTCCCTTAAGTAAGTTCTCGGATTTGAATATTATGAATGGGGAGAATTCACATTAGGAGAATTTTACCTCTAATGGACTCATCCTGCCCTCATTAGTTTAAGATGATGTGCCTTGAAAATCAAGATTCAATGTGTATTTCATAGCGCTACATGCTTATCTTGAGGGAAATGTTAGAGATTTGATTTTGTTATCTTAGAAAATAGGATTTCGAGTATTGAGTAGAAAATTAGTTTAAATATTAGGCACGAATCTCTGTTACGCACAAACAAAAAAATAAAAATAAACAAATGTCAAATATTAGAATGAATATATATAATTATATCATTTATAATTTAATACAATTTAATTTATTTGAAATTTATTAATTTATATTAGTAAACAGAATATTCTCAATTTTCATCAGTATACAATATAAATTTTACTCTTTCATTTTTACACTTTAAAATTATTCGTTCAAAAATGTGACAGATTTACTGCTAAAATTGTAGATATGAAGTGATAAGGAGTGAAATAAGAGAATACAAACAGTTAACGAAATATTTGCATATAATATAATAGAAGGTATTGACTTCATATTATATATATATATTATATTATATTATATTATATTATATTATATTATATATTTGTTAGTTATTATATTTCCTTATTTTTCCATTATACCTTAACTTATAAATAGTTATTCTGATTATTGTAATTGTTAAACCGTTTGTTAATGAAATATCTATTTTTCTTGTAAGTTTGACCATGAAGACAACACGTTCTCTCTATCTTCTCCTATACTCTTCCGATTTATTTTAAAATCGACATTTATCCATCTTTTCCTGTCTATTTTAATCTCTATGAATTCTTTTTCAGTTAACCAAAATCAACAAATGCAATCATGAGATATAAGCATTTGACCCATGTCTTTCATGTGATTTCCTTTAATACTGATGAGAAAATTTCAAAAAATGAAATGCAATGAGAAAAAAAAATTCAACTGTCCCAACTCCGGACATCAATTCAACTCTTCAAGCATTTACTTCTTGGTCCACGAGAAAGTCTAGTATGTCATGGGTAACCACCTTAACACTGGTGAGCATTGCTACTAATAGGAATTGGTAATCTAAACAAATTTATGAGAGAATTAAGCAATAAAATAAAATTCAAATTTTTTAAAAACTAAAAAACTCTAAGACATCCTTAAAAAAAACGATATTAGTTAGTGGAAAGTGGAAAGTGGAAAAGGGTATCAAATGTTCTATAATATGAGTTTTTAAAGAATTTTATTTAGAATTTGAATTAATATTTTACAGTTTAAATTTGCTAATAAATTTATGGTGCAACCGATTCATAGTAACTAGCAACACCACTAAATAACATTAACATGATGGAAAATTTTATCAAAATGTGCCGGTACTAAACCGTGGCTCTTCCCTACTGTTGGATCTAAAGAGCGAATTTGGACTATCCATTCTTTTACTTTGTTGTCCTGTAGTCACTTTCCATTTTTGAAAAAGGAGATCTTAATCTCTCCTCTCTTTTCATACGCACACTCTTTTTGCCCTCAATAGAGCGAACTTCAAACCAAGCCCTAGTGGATTGATTCTTTCCAATCTATTCTAGCAACTCATTTGTGATTGGTCTTCTCAATCTCCTTTTGTTGATCAATCTTCTCAATGTCCCCTTGTTGGAGCCTAGTTGTAGTTCCCCGAGTGGGGAGTGAGATTTGTGAATTTTGTTCTGTAGGTTGTCGAAGGATGGTGTATGCAACCCGTGGAGATAAGACCAAGGAAAAGGTATCACCCTGCTACTTAGGTTCTATCTTCTGCAATGATCTTTCAAGTATTTTCTTTTATAAATGTGCTATCTTTACTCCTCTCTACTACTATTTTGATTTCTGATCCTCAATAAAGGGTTTCAATAGATCGATAATGGTCGGATTGGTTGTTTGTTGTTAAAAGGTTGAGAAATTTGAAAAGCTCTTTCCAGGATAGTCTCCTTCGTTTTCTTAGGTTCTGGAGTTTTAGTAGGTCTATTGTTAGTGATTTCCTGCTTTCAAAAGTTTTTTGCTTATGCACTATTTGATTTTCTCCCTCAAAATCTAATTTAATCAAGATTTGGTTAAAGCAGTAACCCTTCCCCGAGTCTAAGAATAAGTAAAGAAAAATCTTATCTTTATTGTTGAGCTAACCTTTGGTAAAAAGAACTAACTCATATTTGTTTCCTTCGAAAAATTAGATTATGTGAAATCAATAGTTTCTCAGTTTCATCTCAGTTTCAATAGTGTCTTGTATGTCGTTTTTAGGCTATTCTATTACTGATAATATGTAAAGGGTTTGATTTTCTACCTTCAAAGAACCCCACAAACCGCAATTTTTTTGATCTTTAAAAAACTTTCGAATATTTCCTTGAAAGGCTGATTTCCTACAGGTCGTATATTTATAAACTCGTTTTTCCTTTTGATTTTCTTAAGATCATTTTCATTATCTGCTATTTCCATGACAAAAATTGCATCTTGTTTGTTGATATGAACTTGGAGAAGGAAACTTGCTCACAACAATTGCATATTGGAAGATCCTTTTCATTATCACTATTGTTGTTCCATACTTGCTGATTTAATAGTTATACTTGTAGATATAAACTTCATGCTTGTTTTGGTGTTCTATGCTTTTAATTCTTGGAGTATAGTTGGTTCTTCCAGTACTAATATATATGCGGTTTTATCTATTGGCTATTAGATTATAAGGCTGGAGGAGGAAACTATTTAGTGTTTCTAATTCTTGCAGGTAAATTTGTTTTGTATTTGTTTGTTGTGCATTATCTCAAAAGGGATTGTACTTATCTGCAAGATTGAGGGTTTTCTTTAGATGAGCTAATCAGTTGTACTACTAATAAATCTCTATCGATATCTATTTGCAAATCTTAGGAGAAGAGATTAATAAGGGTTCAAAACTTAAGGAATCAAGGACACGATTATAAGAAAGATAGGGTTCATTTTATCATCATTCTACTTTATCAACTATTGGAATGTTGAAGCAGTTAAGTGATTAAAGTAGTGGCAAATCCTTAATCTCTTTCCCAATATAATTATATCCAACCTTCGATTTATTGGTGTTCCTATTGAGTTACTGATTCTTTGTTGGCTATTAGATTAGTAGCTTGGAGAAGAAAACTTTTTACTGTTTCTATTTCTTATAGGCAAATTATTATTTTGTATTTGTGTGTTGTATCTTATCGCAAAAGGGATTGTGCTTATGTACAAAATTAAGGGTTTTTTTGGATGGGCTAATCAGTTGTTGTGCTAGTAAATCTATATTGGTATGTATATGCAAATCTTAGGAGAAGAAATTAATAAGGAAGGGATGAAAACTTAAGGAATGAAGCACGCGGTTACAAGAAAGATAGAGATCCTTTTGTTGTCATCCTACTGTATTGATTATTACAAAGTTCTAGTAGTTAAGTGGTTAAAGCAATAAAGTAGGCAAAACCTTGATCCCATTTCCCACTATAGTTATATCTTACCTTCGATTTCTTTAATGATTCACAAGACTTATATGAGAGAGATGACGATAGGTATTGGAAAGATTACTTTGCAATGTATGACATGTGGATAGTGCAACAATGGTTTAATTTTATTCCTCATCAATACAAGTTTGGTACTTGTTGAATATAGAACTTGTAAATTATTTGAAGTCTCTTTGCTGCTTCTTTGTTGATGATATATGATTATGGATAGAGCATTTTGTTGATGATATGTGCAATTCTAGATAGCAAGTGGCACTTGATCTTTCCAGAGTTGTCATGATTATCATACTTCCTATCGTTGGATTAGTTGGATTTTTTCAGTGGTTGGTGAGTTAAATGTATATTAATCATAATGGAAGTTATTCTTTTTCTTAATTTTAGTATAGGATGCTTTTGATGCAAATTTTGTCTTGTTCTTACAGGTTAAATATTATGTTAGTCCATTTCAGAGCACAATGGATTGACTTTTGTGGAAGAGAAATGCGACTCTTCAAGATTTAATGAAGGCAGCCAAAAAATGTAGCTAATGTGGCAACTATTTCTGAAAAGAAAGTTATGCGAAGACTTGCATGAACAAAGTGTTTGAATTTGCTAGCTTAATGTTTATTTGAAATGTTGATGGTGTTGATTTTGGACAACATTTTTGACAATGTGCTATGTATTCGGTAGTAATGACAGTGAATGAATGTGTAGGTTTGGATGTTGTATAGTACATTATATGAATCCGTAGTTTGTAAATTGATGTTTATTCGGGTGTAGAATTTAATGAAAAAACTTGAACTTTGCAATTCATTTTAAGAGGTTTGTTTAAGGTTGTGCAGGCAAGGTTTTGGCCATGAGGGCCAAAATTTTCCTACGATTAGCCTCCAACTCAGATATGCGAACAATATATTTACAAGAGCTAGACTATTAATGTGGTAGTTCAAAAGTTATTGAATGATATAGTCGAGTCATAATTCTCATATCACATTAGCAGCTAGGCATTGATGGTTTGAAAATTTCATTGATCATGTATAGAAGGACCATATCATTCAATCATGTTTGGGACAATGACCTTGATTTTGTACTGTAGATGTTAAATGGTAAAGTTGGTATGATATTGGCCAACATTGTCATTTTTCGTCACAATGGTTGTGCTTCTTTATTAAAATGATGTTAAGGGCCAATCATCACATTAGGCAATGGTGCACATTAGTAGATACATCATGAAGAGTTTGGAAAAGATTTTAGTATCTGTCGTTGGTCATAAAAATGTGGTGCACAGTAACTACTTCTGCAAGGGTTGATTATTCAATTATCATGGCTCCCAATCTTGTGCACCAAGGCATTGATGTTTATGTCAATTTAAATTACCATTGTAGGTGGCAATAGCAGCATCAATAACGTGCAAAGGCATTAGATGGGCTAAACAAGACCGAACATTTGGTGCTGTAGTGTCGTAATGTGCTTGCCAAAGCACATTCATCATTGCCATTTATGTTCCATGAATAACACATCAGAATAGTTGGTTCTCTGCTTTAGGTGAAAAGCCATTAAGCAATTTTATAAAAAGTACCCTCTCCCTTTCCTGCTTCAATGTACTAGTGGGTTTTCGTCACATCACACATAAATTCCTTGGTTGGTGTAGAATTAATGCTTTTTCCATAAACCAAGTAACAAGTAAAGGAAGCTAAAGGATAAATGACCTTCTGCTGTAGAAGAAGGCTCCTATTGAAGAGGAAGGCTATTGATGAAGAACAAGAAAGGGAAATCATTCCTCTCCATCTCATTGAGCAAGTGAAGGTTGCTCAAGAAGAAGAAAGGGAAGACAGGAACACAAAACTATCGGTATAATACTACCATGTCTTCATTTAGTAGCCTAAGTAGTTGACTCTTCAAGTATTATATTATGACATTGATCATACACCGCTAAGCAATGCTTATGAAAGTTGGCTAGTAGAACATACTAAAACATCTTTGTGTTGACCATGTGATGGCCTTCCTACATGAGAGTCATGGCACATTATTTGGTTGATTGAATTTCTAGCAATATACGATACTAGTGGCATTTTATAACGTGTTTGTTCCCTATAATAGTCATAGTTGTTGATCTTACTATTTGTAACTTCTCATAAATATGACACAAGCTAATGATCAAGTTATAGTCAATTAGAATCGAAGATATATATAAAATGGTATTTGGCTCATTGTTAGAAGTGCAGGACTTCTACAAGAAATTCGCTCATGCGAATGGTTTTAGCATTCGGCGGCATGACATTCAACAAAATCGTAACAGTGCAGAAACAATGTTGAAGTTAATATGTAGTAGACAGGAGTTTCGTAGGATAGAGCACTTAGAACGGTAGGACCATAAATGAGGCAAGAAACCCATTACTAGGGTAAGATGTTCGGCTATATTCGGCATAGGGTTGACTGGGGATAAATGGGTGGTTAGACAAGTGATATTAGAGCATAATCATGAATTGGCTAGCACAGATGAGGCCTGCTTCTTGCGGAGTAACTCCGACATTTCTCAACACACCATGGCAGAAATTGGTACGATGCATTCGACAGGATTGCAAGTATGTGACATCATGCAATTTTTAGCTGAGTGAGCTAGGGGCTTCCGAAATGTTGGCTTCTCTACTACTGATACATATATATAACTTCACGATAGTGAAAGTAGGAAAGTCCTACGAGATGGGGATGTAGAAACTACTATTGCTTACCTAGTGGGTCATAGGAATGCAGATCCTGGCCTTTTCTACATGACCAAAGTCGTTGAAGGTCAACTAGCCCAACTGTTTTGGGTGGACTCTGATAGTAAGTTGGATTATGCCTATTTTGACGATGTCATTGCAATGGACTCAATGTACATGACCAACGCTTACAATATGTTGTTGATTGTTGTTGTGGGTATCAACCACCATCACCAGACTATTATTTTGGGGATTACATTGCTAGAGGAGGAAAACACTGAAGCGTACATATGGTTTTTGGAGACATTTCTTGAAGCTATGTAGGGTAACCATTCGAAATCTATTGTCACAGATGGAGACAAAGCCATTTGCAATGCTATACGTGTCATCCTTCCACAGACGAGACATCGATTATGTGCGTGGCACTTAGAGAGAAATGCAATGGCCAACATTCATAATACAAGTTTCCTTTCTGATTTTAAGGGGAGTATGTTTTCGAACATTTTGTCAACAATTTTGAGATATTATGGTATGCTATGGTTGAGAGGCATAAACTTAAGGAGAATGAATGGATTAAGTCGACGAACAACATTTGACATCTTTGGGCTGAGGTGTACCAACGAGGCCATTTTTGGGGTGAGCTTGCATGGTAGATTGAAGACGTATGTTCATCGTAAACACAATTTATACGTCCTACTAAGACAAATGAGTTGAGCATTGAGGACGATGCGTCATAGTGTATTCTGGAATGATTACAATAGCAAACACTCCTTACCAACAACAATGACTCAAGAAGATTGAGGAATTATGTGCTTCAATTTTCACGTGCGAGTCATTCTTCAAGGTCTAGAAAGAAATACAATATGAAGCCCTTCTATTTGTGACAAAACTGGAAGGAACCAAATTATGAAAATCTTACATCTAGTTGCTTACAACAAAGCAAGTACCACCTTCAATGTCATGCACATGGTCGATCTAGCATCTATTGTTTGCTCATGTCGATATTTTGAGACAGTTGGCCTCCCGCATAGGCATGCATTCCATGTTGCCAAGGTAAATAGCTTTGAACAGATTAATGATACTCTCATTTTGTAAAGATGGACTTGTTCAACTAGGATGGTACACATGGTACACATGGACCAAGCCGTTTGCAAGTGCCTAGTTCTATCTCATAGGACACTTGATATGGAGCATTGATGTCTGCCTGTGCAAGATTGTGTTACTTGGGTTCTCAAACAGTTGCATCATATAATAACCTCCATAATCAGATTACTAAGCTAACAATTGAAGCAGAGGAAGAAGCCCATAAGTCAATGCTCCCTAGTTGTGGTGAGGACCACATAGGTAATCTAGAAATTTGCATTACAAAGGGCATCAGTCATACAGGAAGTAGGCCCAAACCGGCGACCAGGCAATGTGGCATATGTGGAGAACCTAGCCATACCTGAGCTCACTATCCAACTAAGAGCGCACGTACTGAAATTATGTGGGACACAATAGCTCAACAGGAGCTGATCCTGACACAGCCATTATCATAGTTCATTCCATCGGGTACTGAACCAACCGAGGACTGTTCCAATATGCAAGAGTATTTTTCGACTTGTACATCTTTGTTCCAACATTCCGAGGGATAGGACCCAATTCCTCTTGAGGTTTCACAACCGCATAGTTCAGTAGAAGAATTCGTTGACATTACCAGCCAAGGCACCTCATCCATTCATGCGTGATTCGTTGGACGATCAACCTCACCTTTGGATTGGACCTTAATGTGTATGTTGATAAGTTCATCATTTTTAACTCATTCTGTTCCAGTACTCTTTCTTACCTCTAATTGTAATGGTGATTGAATTTCACAAGAAATATCTAAGGACAACGCATGCATTATCAAGCAAGTAAGGCATACTGGTCAGTCACTTTTTTAACATATGTAGATTATTAGTAGTTCATCTGATAAGAATTGATATCTATTTGCAATTTATATGGAGTAGAAAGAGTTTCATAATAAATGGATGATGATTTAGCATGTCTATGTACCTTTTGCTTTTCATAACTTCCAGTCATGCAGGAGGTGTAGTCATGGTCCAATCATTTTCAATATTGATCAGTCGCTGAAGAGTTGTGGCAACGAACCTCTGGCGCTATGACTATTAACTACATTCCTTTTGTAATTTAGCTGGTACTATTGCAGCTTTTGGCGTTCAAACTATAACATCAAGACACAGTGGAATACATTCCTTTTTCATGGTGGCGAGTCGTTTAGGCGCTTTGCTGTGCTACCTCCAGTGCCATGACACTAATAAATGCATTTTTTCTAAGAAGTCCCCTTAACATGGGAGCTTTGGCAGCATATCTACAACACTGTGGCACAGAAAATTCAATTCCCTCTCCAGAATTTGCCAAACCCTTTGTGCTATGGCTTCATTCATAGCGCTATGACACAGACCTGTCGGTTCATTTTGGGAATTTTTCATTCGCAAACGCACTATTGCGTTCTACCTATGGCGCAGTGATTATGACCAATCGATCCATGTTGCAATTTTTTCTAGAAGCACCAGAGTTGTGGCAGCCATCATCTACCGCTTAAGCTCTTTTGATTGGCTGAACTCTTCAATATCATTCCGACTGTTGGATTAGGAGAATCGATACTGGCTGTCCATTCCAAAAACCTAGAAATATAATTCTACCCCATTGTTTGGAGGGAAGACAATTTTGACTTCTTCTTCTTCCACCTTGCTCGACAGGATCCCAAGGACAAGGATGAACTCCTGTGACAACAAAGAGCACCAGCGAATGTGATGACGAACATGAAGGAAGGGCAAACAACAATGACCACTTAATAGACGAAAAAGAGCACACACAAAAAGCACGATTGGCAGCCACTGAAATAGCAGGGAGAGAAGGTTTGGTTTATGTTTTTACATGAGACACCACCCATTACATGTATAAGCATTTTAATGCATTAACTGCTGTTTGTGCTGTCCAACACGAGTATAGCTCGTAAGGATAAGTAGAAGAATAGCTCCTTAACACGAACAAGACGAAGAGTTGGTGGCGACGACGGCTTGACTAACGAAGGAGAGGAAGAAAGCAGGAAATAAAGCCACTGCAACAAAGAAAGGACTGCAAGAAGTTACGATTTGGGTTTTCAAGAAGATGAAGAGGAAGACTACAAAGAAGGTAGACAACACAATGCAGAGGAAAAGGAGGACAACAGTTGAACAACATTCCATGAGTGATGGGAATGTCATGGAGTTTGCAGGTGTGCAAGAAGAGTCGGAGGTAACAAGCCAT
Organism: Lagerstroemia speciosa; assembly: GCA_037672795.1. Lineage (NCBI taxonomy): Eukaryota > Viridiplantae > Streptophyta > Magnoliopsida > Myrtales > Lythraceae > Lagerstroemia > Lagerstroemia speciosa. The sequence goes on along the minus strand of CM075298.1, from coordinate 11,844,077 downwards.
TCGTTAGTGCAGTAGTCGAAATGGAGTTTATTAGCTGTCATATGTCATGTCCTCATTGATGTTTTGAAATTATTTTGCAAGTTCATTTGTTCACACGTTGTTCTCCTGACCGTATTGGAAATTTGTTCGACAAATTTGATAGAGGGGAAGAGAAATATAGTCATAGAAGTAGGGTTTGGTGGATTGCTCAATGTTCCACAGAAGCAGCTACATTGGACAATGCGTGTATTTTTTATTGAATGTTTTGATAAGACCAATAGGAAATTGGTCATTCATGATACAGAGAAAATTATGACTAAAGTTGATGTGTAGAGGTTAATGGGTCTGAATTGTATTGGTATGGATGTTCCAATAGATGGTTCAGAAGAAGACGTTCTACCAATTTTGGAGTATTTGCAGGAATCTAGAAAAATCCACCTGCCAAGCTTGGAGGCAAGGCTATTAGATAGTAAGAGTGATGTGAGCACATACTCTTACAGAGGGATGTTAACATTTTATTTGCTTGGATATTTTTTTGTGTCCATCATCTAATATAATGGTCGGAATAATCTATTCAGCATAGTGCAAGTAGAGGCAATAAGATCATACAATTGGGCTAAGCTTTTACTAGACAAATTGGGTGGATGGAGTGCATCAATACAAAAATGGTCAGAGGAAGTGGGTTGGTGGATATCTCTTCTTCTTATCGATATGTATTTCTTTACAATTAACATGGTTGTTTACTGTTAGTAATGTTTACACATATATCATGTTAGTCAACATTGCTAACATACACATGTCTTATGCAACAGTTAGTTTATATTGACAACCTGCACCTAGGGTCATTGGTCATTCCATTGAGTAAACGATCTAAATAATGGTTGCAAAATTAGGGCATGCACTTGGTTGGCATCATTAGGAAGCATGGTGGTTTCATTGACTAGAAAGTGAGTGTGCACATAGAATTATTGATATGATGGGAAGCAAAGTATAAATCTTTTTTGCTGATGTTCTACTTCTTCATGCTTGTAGGTGGTTCTTTCCTCCGATTAGATAGCAACCATCCAATTGAAGGAGCACTAGAAGGGGTAAATCCATCTACTATATTTGCATTTGCGTTTGCATTTGCATTGATTTATTTTGGCAAGTCATCATATTTGGGAAAATTTCTTTTTGTAGGATTTGGAAGTTAAAATTTTAAATATGAAAAGACAACTTCAACATCTGACATTGGAATTAGTTGAAAAGTTGGACAAAATGAAAGTATAGTTAATGGAGGAGATGGAGAAGCTAAAAACTTCTATCTTGGCTGAGATTAGGGAGATTTTACACAACAGTAACATGCCCCTTAGGGTGGCAAGAACAATACAAAGGAAGTTGGGAAATGGAATGAGTGCAAAAAAGTTGATGACAGTCCCCAAGAACTTCCTATCGATGACTTGACACATCATTTTACCAAGATTGTTAACGAAAGTATAAGCCAAACTGTTAGGGTTCAACGATCGCCTAAACTAAGTAACAAAGAAGTAGAACACTGTATCCTTTAAGATTACTCTTGCTCTTAAGAGGATGAAGTGTCTTACATATATCCTTTGCTCACTTTATTTAGGTGAAGTCGATACCCTCCGATAGTGTTCGGCCAGTCTCATCTCTACCCAATTACGTAGAAACCGAAGGCCTGGTCGAATCATCAGAACTGCTTTCGTGCAACTTAAAAAGTAGGGAAAAAAGGGATCCCCGGGCAGCCCCCAAGCCTGTAGAAGAAGGCATAATTTTGAAACCATAGTGAAGTTGTAGTTCATTTGAAAGACTGGTAGCACACTATTCACATAATATTTACAACTTTTTAAACTAAATTACAAGTTATAGTTGTAACTTACTCCAAAGAGTTGTAACACGCCAATTATAATTTTTTAATTAAATTACAAGTTATAGTTGAATTAGTTGAAAGACTTGTAACACATCATTTATAAATTTTTTAATTAAATTAAAAGTTATAGTTATAATTCATTTTAAAGATTTGTAACGGTCCAATTACAAATTCTAATGACTCGACCATGCCTTCGGTTTCTACGCAAATGGGTAGTAGATGAGACATGCTGAACACTATCGGAGGGTGTCGACTTCACCTAAACAAAGTGAGCAAAGGATATATGTAACACACTTCATCCTCTTAGGAACAAGAGTAATCTTAAAGGATACAGTGTCCTACTTCTTTGTAACTTAGTCTAGGTAATCGTTGAACCCCAACAGTTTGGCCTATGCTTTCGTTAACAATCTTGTCAAAATGGTATGCCAAGTGGTCGATAGGAAATTCTTGGGGACTGTCATCAACTTTTTTGCCCTCCTTCCATTTCCCAACTCCCTGTGTATCATCCTTGGCCATAAGGGACCTGTTACTGTTATGTAACATCTCCCTAATCTCAACCAAAATAGAAGTTTTCAGCTTCTCCATCTCCTCATTAACTGTACTTTCATTTTATCTAATTTTTCAACCAATTCCAATGTTAGATGTTGAAGTTGTCTTTCCATATTTAAAATTATGACTTCCAAATCCTACAGAATGAAATCATCCCAAATATGATGACTTGAAAAAATAAAACAGATGCAAACGCAAATGCAAATATAGTGGACGGATTTACCCCCTTCTAATGCTCCTTCGAATGGACAGATGCTGTCGAATCGGAGGAAAGAACCACCTACAAGCATGAAGAATCAAAACATTAGCACAAGAGATTTATACTTTGCTTCCCATCATATCAATAATCGCATGTACACACTCACTTTTCAATCAGTGAAACCACCATGCTTCCTAATGATGCGAACAAAGTGCATGATTTCATTCTTGCCCCAACATTGCAACTGCGGTTTAGAGCATTCACTTAATGGAATGACCAATGACCCCAAGTGCAGATTGTCAATGTAAACTAACTGCTGCATATGACATATATATGTTAGCAGTGTTGACTAACATGATATATGCGTAATCATTACTAATGGTAAATAACCATGTTAAATGTAAAGAAATACATACTGACAAGAAGAAGAGAGATCCACCAACCCACTTCATCTGACCACCTTTGTATTGATGCACTCCATCCACCAATTTTTCTAGTAAAAGCTTAGCCCAATTGTATGATCTTATTGCCTCTACATGCACTATTCTAAATAGATTATTTTGACTAACTATTATACTAGATGTTGGACACAAAAAAAATCCAAGCAAATACAATGTAAACATCCTTCTATAACAGTATGTGCTCACATCACTCTTGTTGTCTAACAACCTTGCCTCTAAGCCCGACAAATGGATTTTCCCAGATTCCCCCAAATTCTCCAAAATTGGTAGAATGTCTTCTTTTGAACTATCTACTGGAACATCCATACCAATACAATTTAGACCCATTAACCTCTGCCCATCAACTTTAGTCACAGTTTTCTCTGTGTCATGAATGACCAGTTTCCTATTGATCTTATCAAAACATTTGATCAAAAATAAACACATTGTCCGAAGTAGCTGCTTCTATGGAACATTGAGCAATCCATCAAATCCAATTTCTATGACTATATTTCTCCGCTCCTCATCAAATTTGTCGAACAAATTTCCAATACGGTCAGGAGAACAATGTTAAAGAAATGAACCTGCAAAATGATTTCAAAACATCAATGAAGACATGACATATGACAACTAATAAACTCCATTTCGGTCACTGCACTAACGAATGGCTTGTTACCTCCAATTCTTCCTGCACACCTATAGGCTCCATGACATTTACATCCTTCGTGGAATGTTGCTCAGTTGTCGTCCTCCTTTTCCTTTACATTGCATTTTCTACCTTCTTTGTAGTCTTCCTATTCATCTTCTTGAAAACCAAAATCATACATTCTTGTAGTCTCTTCTTTGTTGCAGCGGCTTTGTTTCCTACTTTCTTCCTCTCCTTCATCAGTCAAGCCATTCGTCGCCACCAACCCTTTGTCTTCTTCATGATGAGGAGCTGTTCTTCTGCTTGTCCTCATGAGCTGCACTCGTATTGGATGGCACAAACAATAGCTGATGCATTAAAATGCTTGTACATGTAATGGCTGATGTCTCATGTAAAAACATATGCCAAACCTTCTCTCCCTGCTGTTTTGGTGGCCACCAATCGTGCTTGCTGTGGTGCACTTGTTCGTCTGTTAAGTGGTCATTGTTGTGTGCCCTTCCTTCATGTTTGTCATCACCTTCGATCGTACTCTTCATCGTCATAGGAGTTCGTCCTTGTCCTTGGGATCTTGTCGGGCAAGGTGGAAGAAGAGGAAGTCAGAATGAATGTTGTCTACCCTCCAAACAATGGGGCAGGAATTATATTTCTAGATTTTTGGAATGGACGGCCAACATCAATTCTCTTAATCCAAAAGTCGGAATGATATTGAAGAGTTCACCTAGTCGAAAGAGCTTAAGGGCTAGCTGATGGGCACCACAACTCCGGTACTTCTAGAAAAAAAATGCAATATTGATCGATTGGTCATAGTCATGGCACCATAGGTGGAACGCAACAGTGCATCTACAAATGACAAATTCCCAACATGAACCGATAGGTCTGTGTTGTAGTGCACTATGAATGATGCCATAGCACAAAGGGTTCGGCAAAGTCTAGGGAGGGAATTGAATGTTCTATGTCACGATGTTGTAGATATGCTGCCAAAGCTCCCATGTTATGGGGACTTCTAAGAAAAAATGCATTTCCTAGTGTCGTGGCATTGGAGGTAGCACAACCAAGCATCTAAGCGACTCGCCACTATGAAAAAAGAACGCATTCCACTGTGTCTTGATGCCATAGTTTGAATACCAAAAGCTGCAATAGTACTAGCTAAATTACAAAAGGAATGCAGTTAATAGTCACGGCATCAGAGGTTCGGTGCCACAACTCTTTAGCTACTGATCAATATCGAAAATAATTGGACTATGATTGTCCAGCTCCTGCATGACTGGAAATTATGAAAAGCAAAAGGTATATAGGTATGCTAAACTGTCATCAATTCATTACGAACCTCTTTATACTCCATATAAAATGTTCATAGATATCAATAACATTCTTATCATATGAACTATTGATAACCTACATATGTTCAAAAAGTGGCTGACCAATATGTTGTACTTGATTGACAATATGTGTGCCGTTCGTAGATGTTTCATGCAAAATTCAATGACCATTGTAATTAGAGGTAAGAAAGAATACTGGAAGAGAATGAGTTAAAAATGATGAACTTATCAACGTACACATTAAGGTCCAATCCAAAGGTGAGATTGACTGTCTAACGGATCGTGCATGAACGGATGAGGTGCCTTGACTGGTAACATCAACAAATTCTTCTCCTGAACTATGCAATTTTGAAACCTCAGGAGGAATTGGGTCCTACCCCTCGGAATGTTGAAACACAGGAAAAACACTCTTGTATATTGGTACAGTTTTCGATTGGTTCAATACCCGATGGAATGAAATGTGATAATGACTGTGTTAGGATCGACTCCTGTTGAATTGTCATGCCCCACATAATTTTAGTAGGTCTGCTCTTAGTTGGACAATTAGCTCAGGTATGGCTAGGTTCTCTATAGATGCCACATTGCTTGTTCACTAGCTTGGGCCTACTTCTTGTACGACTCATGCCCTTCGTAAAGCAAATTTCTGGATCACATATGTGGTCCTCACCAAGGCGAGGGGGCATTGACTTATGGGCTTCTTCCTCTGCTTCAATTGTTAGCTCAATAATCTGATTATGGAGGTCATTATATGATACAACTATTTGAGAACCCAAGTAATACAATCTTGCATAGGCAGACATTAATGTTCCATATCGAGTGTCCTATGAGATAGAACTAGATGCTTGCGAATTGCTTGGTCCATGTGGTACTGTCCTCACTGAGCGAGTCCATCTTCGCAATATGAGATTATCAGTAGAACTATGTGCTTGCGAACTGCTTGGTCCATGTGGTACCGTCCTAGCTGAGTGAGTCCATCTTCACAATATGAGATTATCAGTAATTCGTGCTAAGATATTTACCTTGGCAACATAGAATGCATGCCTACACGGGAGGCCAACTGTCTCAAAATTTCGACATGAGCATACAACAAATGCTAGATCAACCATGTACATGACATAGCAAGCGGTACTTGCTTTGTTGTAAGCACCTATAGTGTATGCTTTTTGTAATTCAATTCCTTCTAGTTTTGTCACAAATAGAAGCGTTTCATACCGTATTTCTTTATGGACCTTGAAGAATGACTCACGCGTTAAAAATGAAGCAAAGAATTCCCCAATCTTCTTGAGGATAGTCATTATTGTTGGTAAGGAGTGTTTGCTATTGTAATCAGCCCAGAACGCATTATGACGCATCGTCTTCAGTGCTCGACTTAGTACAACTTATGCTTACACTGAACATAGGTCTTCAATCTACCATGCAACCCTTAATAGTGTTGGGTGCTATGAAGCTCATCCCAGAAATGGCCTCATAGGTACGCCTCAATTCAAAGATATCAAATGTTGTACATCGACTTAATCCATTCATTCTCCTTAAGTTGATGCCTCTCAACCATAGCATACCATAATATCTCAAAATCGTCAACAAAAATGTTTGAAAACATACTCTCCTTAAAATTAGAAAGGAAACTTGTATTAGGAATGTTGGCCATTGCATTTCTATCTAAGTGCCACACACATAATCGATACCTTGTCTATGGAAGGATGGCACATATAGCATTGCCAATGGCTTTGTCTCCTACTGTGACAATAGATTTCAGATGGTTACCCTGCATAATTTCGAGAAATGTCTCCAAAAACCATGTATATGCTTTAGTGCTTTCCTCCTCTAGCAATGTAATCCCCAAAACAATAGTTTGGTGATGGTGGTTGATACCCACAACAACAATCAATGACATGTTTAATCGTTGGTCTTATACATTGAGTCCATTGCAATGACATCATCAAAATAGGCATAAGTCAACTTACTATCAAAGTCCGCCCAAAATAGTCAGGCTAGTCGACCATCAACGACTTTGGTCTTGTAGAAAAGGCCAGGATCTGCATCCCTATGACCCACTAAGTAAGCAATAGTAGTTTCTGCATCCCCATCTCGTATGACTTCCTTACTTTCACCATTGATGAAATTATATATATTAGTAGTAGAGAAGCCAACATTTTGAAAGCCCCCAACTCGCTCAACTAACAATTGCATGATGTCACATACTTCCTTTCGTACTGAATGCATCATAGAATTTCTGCCACGGTGTGTTGAAGAATGTCGGAGTTACTCCACAAGAAGTAGGCGTCATCTGTGCAAGCCAAGTCATGATTATGCTCTAATATCACTTGTTTAACAAGGACCTACTTATCCCCAGACAACCCTACGTGGAACATGTCCAGACATCCTACCCTAGTAATGGGTCTCTTCCCTCGTTTTTGGTCTTGCTGTTCTAATTGCACTGTCCTACAAATCCCCTATCTACTACATACTAACTTCAACACTATTTCTAAGCCGTTATGATTGCATTGAATGCCATGCCACCGAATGCTAAAACCATTCACATGAATGAATTTCTTGTAGAAGTCCTCCACTTCTAGCAATGAGCCAATCGCCAGTTTCTATATATCTTTGGATTCAATTGACTACAAGCTTGATCATTAACTTGCATCATATCTGTGAGAAGTTACAAATAGTAAGATCAACAACTATAATAGTTATAGAATATAGAATGCCATTGGTGTCATATTTTACTAGAAATTCAATCAACCAAATAATGTGCTAGGACTCTCATGTAGAAAGGCCATGACATGGTCAACATAAGATGTTTTAGTATGTTCTGCTAGCCAACTTTCATAAGTATTGCTTAGCGGTGTATGATTGATGTCATATTATAATACTTGAAGAGTCAACTTATTAGGCTACTGAATGAAGACATGGTAGTATTATACCTGCAGTGTTGTGTTTCCTTTTTCCCTTTCTTCTTCTTTAGCAGCAGCCTACTTCTTCAACAGTAGTAGCCTTCTTCTGCAGTAGAAGGTCATTTATCCTTTAGCTTCCTTGACCTATTATTTGGTTTATGGAAGAAGCATTAAGTCTACACCAACCAAGGATTTTATGTGTGATCCCACTAGTACAATGAAGGAGGAGAGGGAGAGGGTGCTTTTTATAAAATTGCTTAGTGGTTTTTCACCCATAGTAGAGGACCAAAAACTATTATGATGTGCTATTCACACAACATGAATGTGCTTTCGCAAGCACATTACGACGCTGCAGCACTAAATGTTCGGTCTTATTCAGCCCATCTAATGCCTTTGCAAGTTATCGATGCTGCGTTGCCACCTACAATGATAATTTAAATTGACATAAACATCAATGCCTTGGTGCACAATATTGGGAGCTATGATAATTGAATAATCAGCCCTTACAGAAGCAGCTACTGTGTGCCACCTTTTTATGACCAATGACACATACTAAAATCTTTTCCAAACTCTTCATGATGTACTTACTAATGTGCACTATTGCCTGATGTGATGATTGGCCCTTAACCTCATTTTAATAAAGAAGCACAACCGCCATGATGTGAAAAATGACAAATTCTAAACTGTTCATGAAGCTTGCTGCCATGAGAACATTATGTTGGTCAATATCATACCAACATTACCATTTAACATCTACAACACAAAACTAGGTTCGTTGTCCCAAACATGATTGAATGATATGGTCCTTCTATGCATGATCAATAAAATTTTCAAACCATCAATATATAGCTGCCAATGTGATATGAGAATTATGACTTGACTATATCATTCAATGACCTTTTGAACTACCATATTAATAGTCTAACTCTTGTAAATATATTTTTTGCATATTTGAGTTGGAAGCTAATTCTAGGAAAATTTTGGCCCTCATGGCCAAAACCTTGCCTACACAACCTTAAACAAATCTTAGAAAATGAATTGCAAAGTTCGAGCTTTTTCATTAAATTCTACACACGAGTAAACATCAATTTACAAACTACATATTCACATAATGTACTATAAAACATCCAAACCTACACATTCATTGACTATCTCACTACTTAATACATAGCACATTGTCAAAAATGTTGTCCAAAATCAACACTGTCTAAATTTCAAATGAACATTAAATTAGCAAATTCAAACACTTCGTCCATGCAAGTCTTCGCATAACTTTCTTCGCAGAAATGGTTGCCATATTAGCTATATTTTTTTGGGTGCCTGCATTACATCTTAAAGAGTCGCATTTCTCTTCTACAAAAGTCAATCCACTGCGCTTTGAAGCGGACTAACATAATATGTAACCTGTAAGAACAAGAAAAAAATTGCATCAAAAGCATCCTATACTAAAACCAAGAAAGAATGGCTTCCACTATGATTAATATGCATTTAACTCACCAACCACTGAAAAAATCTAACTAATCCAACGATAGGAAGTAAGACAATCATAATAACTCTAAAAAGATCAAGTTTCACCTGCTATCTAGAATTGCACATATCATCAACAAAATGCTCTATCCATGATCATATATCATCAATAAAGAAGCAGCAAAGAAGACTTCAAAGAATTTGCAAGTTCTATATTCAACAAGTACCAAACTTCTATTAATGAGGAATAGAATTAAACTATTGTTGTACTCTCCACATATCATACATTTCAAAATAATCTTTCCAATACCTATCACCATCTCTCTCGTATGAGTCTTGTGAATCATTAAAGAAATCGAAGGTTGGATATAGCTATACTAGGAAATGGGAACAAGGTTTTGCCTGCTTTATTGCTTTAACGACTTAACTGCTTCAACTTTGTAATAATCAATATAGGACAAAAAAGGATCCATATCTTTCTTGTAATCGCATGCTTCATTCCTTAAGCTTTCATCCCTTCTTTATTAATCTCTTCTCCTAAGATATGCAGTTACATACCAATATAGATTTACTAGCACAACAACTAATTAGCCCATCCAAAGAAAATCCTCAAATTTGCAGATAAGTATAATCCCTTTGGAGATAAGATACAACACACAAATACAAAACAATAATTTGCCTACAAGAAATAGAAATAGTGAAAAGTTTCCTTCTCCAAGCTACTAATCTAATAGCCAATAAAGAATGAGTAACTTAATATAAACACCAACAAATCGAAGGCTAGATATAATTATACTGGGAAAAAGATTAAGGTTTTGCCTACTTCACTACTTTAATCACTTAAATGCTTCAACATTCCAATAGTTAATAAAGTAGAATGACAATAATGAACCATATCTTTCTTATAATCGTGTGCTTGATTCCTTAAGTTTTGATCCCTTATTAATCTCTTCTCCTAAGATTTGTAAATAGATACCAATAGAGATTTACTAACAGCACAACTAATTAGCTCATCCAAAGAAAACCCTCAATTTTATAGATAAGTACAATCCCTTTTGAGATAATGTCTAACAAACAAATGCAAAACAAGAATTTATTAGAAACACTAAATAGTTTCCTTCTCTAACCTAATAATCTAATAGCCAGTAGATAAGATCGCATAAAATTTATATATATCTATTAGTATTGGAAGAACCAATTACACTCCAAGAATTGAAAGCATAGAACACTAAAACAAGCATGAAGTTTATATCTACAAGTATAACTCTTAAATCAGCAAGTACAGAACAACAATAGCAATAATAAAAGGATCTTCCAATATGCAATTTATGTGATAAGCAAGTTTCCTTCTTCAAGTTCATATCAAAAAACAAAATGCAATTTTTGTAATGGAAATAGTAGATAATGAAAATGATCTTAAGAAAATCAAAAGGAAAAACTCGTTTATAAATATACGACCTATAGGAAATCAGCCTTTCAAGGAAATATTCGTAAATTTTCTAAAGATCGAAAAGACTGCAGTTTGTGAGGTTCTTTGAAGGTAGAAAATCAAACCCTTTACATATTATCAGCAATAGAGTAGCCTAAAAATGACATACAAGACACTCTTGAAACCGAGATGAAATCAAGAAACTATTGATTTCACAAAACCTAATTTTTTGAAGGAAACAAATTTGGTTTAGTTCTTTTTGCCAAAGGTCAGCTCAATAATAAAGATAAGATTTTTCTTTACTTATTCTTAAACTTGGGGAAGGGTTATTGCTTTAACCAAATCTCGATTAAATTAGATTCTGAGGGAAAAAATCAAACAATGCAAAAGCAAAAAACTTTTGAAAGTAAGAAATCACTAACAATAGACCTACTAAAAACTTTAGAACCTAAGAAAAGGGAGGAGATGCAACTCAATTGCACACAAGAGAGAAAACTAGAGAGAAAGAAGATAGAAGGGAACGAGAGGAGGAATTTGAGCTTTTCTTATTTCTTGTTATCCTCGATTCACTATTACAAGCCTTAATAGGCTCTCATTCATAGGCTCTGTTTAACTGCACTAAAATAGAACTTCAATAGCTCGGAACCAACTAACCGTTTTAACAGCCAATGTTCGATCTTACAAAGAGGTCCCCAGCTTTTCTTTTATTCACATTTGTCCCCAATACAATTGAACACATATCAAGTCTCCCCTCCACGGAGAACCTTGTCCTCAAGGTTTGGATAGCGCAATTGAAGATCATATAGAAATTCCCAAGTGGCTTCAGTTGGTGTAGAATCAGACCACTGGACCAGGACTTTGGTGGCAGCACGACACCCCCTTTTAACCATCTGCCAATCCAGCATAGCCACTGGAACTCATGGCACTGACAATGAAGGAAGCTACACGTCCCTTGATGGTGGCCCTGGAGCTCGCTTCAGCAGAGAAACATGGAAAATAGGTGGATTTGGGAGGTGGAAGGTAGCTGTAACTTGTAAGCAACAGGACCTTTATATTCCAGGATCATAAAAAGGCCATAAAATCAGGGAGAAAGCTTCTGGGATGGGCGATGCTGCATCAAAATCTATCTGTAAGGTTGCAGCTTAAGAAAGACCCAGTCACCTGCTCGAAAGGATCATTCAGAACGCTTCTTGTCAGCTTGATTCTTCATACGCTGCTAAGCTCGCTGCAGATTAGCCTTAATGTTGCTGATAAAATCTTCCCATGCTGTGAGATGCTGATCAACATATTTAGTAGTCGAATCTCGAGGGAAGTAAGGCACATGAATTGGTAGAGCCATCCTATATCAGGCTTGCAAAGGAGTAGTCTGCAGGGAACTGTGAAAGGTAGTATTGTACCATCATTCTGCCAGGGACAACCACTTGACCATTGCCCAGGCTGCTAGCTACACATACATTGTAAATAACATTCAAGGCAATGATTCACTACCTCTGTTTGGCCATCAAACTGTGGGTGGTAGGCAGAAGACTAGTGCAGCTCAACCCCTTGTGCTGTGAAGAGTTATTACCAAAAGGAGCTCAAGAACACAAGATCCCTATCACTGACAATCGACTGTGGCATCCCATGCAGCTTATAGACATTGTCCAAATAAAGTGTGGCCACCTGAGGAGCTGAATAAGGGTGTCATAAAGCCATAAAATGGGCATACTTCATAAGACGATCGACTACCACAAATATGACGTCATGGTCATCTGATCGTGGCAAACCCTCAATAAAATCCATACTCACTTCTTTGAAAGCATAATTAGGGATCGGAAGAGGCTGCAATAAACCTGGAGTAGCCACATTTTCCGGGTTGTTCTAGAGGCACACTGAACAAGAACGAACATACTCGTGTACTTGTCGACGCTGCCCTTTCTAGTACAGCTCACTAGAAAGTCGCTTGGTTGTAGCATGTACACCTGAGTGCCCTCCTAGTGGACTGTCATGAAATAAGGAGATAAGTTTCCTATGTAAGTCAGGGGATCGACCCACTATTAACTTGCCTTTCCGACACAGCAACCCATCCAAACATTTGTATTTGCCGTCCAATCCCCATTGCTGCTTTAGTCGAGCAATCAATTGTTGCAACTGAGGATCAGCTTCCCAATTGTCTTTAATTTCTTGTAAAAGATCAGAGGAAACCACAGTGATGGTCATTAGAGTGACAGCCTCCTCATCATGGAGCCGAGATAAAGTATCAGTAGTAGAATTATCCCTTCCCTTCTTGTAATGAATTTCAAAGTCAAAACCCATAAGTTGAGCTAACCAAGCATGCTGCAGTTGGGTATGAAGTTTTTTCTCCAAGAGAAACTTCAAACTTTTTGTGATCTATTCGAGTAATAAACTTTTGTCCTTGCAAGTAATGTTTCCATTTCTTGACAGCAAAAGATTGGCAAGTAGTTCACGTTCATATGCAGATTTAGCTCGATGTTTGAAGGATAGAGACTTACTTATAAATGCAACTAGATGCCCTTGTTGCATAAGAACTGCTCCAATTCCCGAGCCAGAGACATCTGTCTCCACAATGAACGATTGTGTGTAGTCGAGTAATGCCAAAACTAGAGCTGTGATTAGAGCACTCTTGAGCTTATCAAAGGCTGCAATAGCTTCATGAGTCCACTGAAAGGATCCCTTTTTAAGCAAATTTGTTAAAGGTCAGCTGATTAAGCCGTACCCTGAATGAACCTTCGATAATAATCGACTAGCCAAGGAAACCCCTTAATTGCTTGATAGTTCGAGGGGTGGGCCAATCATGAACAACCTTGACTTTAATCGAATCAGTGGCAACTCCTGCTGCCGAGATAATATGGCCCAAATATTCCACTTGTGTGGACCCAAAACAACGCTTACTCCTTTTAGCGAACAATGAATGTTGTTGAAAAAGCTTCAAAACCATTCGTAAATGGTTGGGGTGTTGATAGAGAGAAGTGCTATAAACAAGAATGTCATCGAAGAACACCAGCACAAACTTCCTTAAGTGGGGTCGAAAGACATCGTTCATGAGAGCTTGAAAGGTCGAGGGTTCGTTCGTAAGCCCAAATGGCATCACGAGGAATTCGTAATGGCCTTCATGTGTTCGAAAAGCTGTTTTGCCCACATCAGCTTCATGCATTATGATATGATGATAGCCAGATCTCAAGTCAATCTTCGAGAAATATTGAGCCCCATGAAGTTCATTGAGCAATTCTTCAATAACAAGTATCGAAAATTTGTCTTTGATGGTCAGCTTGTTCAAGGCTCGAAAGTCAATACACATTTGCCATTATCCATCTTTTTTCTTGACTAGCAACACAGGAGAAGCATAAGGGCTTTGGCTGCTCTATATAACCCCCAACTCTAGCAGTTCCCTTGTCATTTTCTCGATGATATCCTTCTGGCTCGAAGTGTGTCAATAGGGCGTCTGGTTCACAGGCACAGCCCCTTCCTTCAAGGGAATATGATGATCATGTCCTCTTTTTGGTGGAAGCCCCTTGGGTTCTTCGAACACATCAGAGAATTCGTCCAGGAGCTGGACAAGATCATCTGCTTCTTTCTGCATCTTATTACCTTCAATATGTAGATTACACATCCCCTCCATGCTCCAAGTTGTAAACAAGCCAAATGGCCTTTCTTATTGAGTAGCTTCCTTAACCTGCTACCTTTAACAAACTTCATATCCTTCTTTTCACTCCCCTTAAGTTCACAGTCACTTCCTTCTTTTAAGAACTTCATGGTGAGATTCTTGAAATTCCATTGAATATCTCCCAGGGTCGACAGCCACTCAACTCCCAGAACAATATCATAATTTCCCAGGTTCAAGAGCCACATGTCAGCTTCGAACTCCCTGCCTTGCATCATCCGCTGGAATCCCTTACATATGGCACTGCATTCTAGCTTAGTCCCATTAGCCACCGAGACCTTAAGAGCATTGATCTTAGTGCCCTTGCATCCCAACCTTCTGCCCACTTCTAGATCTAGAAAATTATGGGTACTCCCTGAATCAATCAAGATCTGCATATGTTTCTTGCCCACCTGGCCTACAATTCTCATAGTTTGAAAATTGGGTGTACCTGTGAGAGCATGGATGGATAACTGCGCTTCAGTTCCCATCACTTCTTCCCCCTTGCAGCATTCCACATCTTCTGCCTCTTCTTCAATCTCCATTAGATAAATTCGCTTCTTGGAACGCCTATGCCTTGGCTCATACTTCTTGCTGCACCAGAAGCATAACCCTTTGGCCTTCTTCTCATTGATTTCTGTATCGGAGTATGTTCGTACTTCGTTTGATGATGTAGCCTTACTCGGTAGTTATCCCCTTGCAATCTTGCCATAGCATACGCCTCCTTGAGATTTCTAGGATGCAGTGACAAGACCATAGTGTGATTCTCCTTCTTCAGGCCACTTATGAACATTTCCAATGCACGCAGTTCCACTTTGTTATACAGTAGATTGAACTCATCAATTACTCCTTTAGATTCCCCTTCTGATGCAGATTTTGGAGGTCAGCATAGGGACATTTGTATGCTCGATCGCCAAATCGTGTTGCCATATAAATTGCATGATCGATCCAGCAAGGGTATGTCCCTTCCAACATCTTACTACGCATATAAGACTGGTGCCATATAAGGGCTTTACCCTCCACATTAATTGACACCATCCTAATCTTGGCTTCTTCTAGCATAGCATCAAAGTCGAAGAATTGGTGACAATGAAACAACCACGCCTCCACATTCTCCCCATTGAACTTAGGGAATTCCATCTTGCCCATACAAGAATTGTTGAAGTAACATCCTCCTACACCACCACATTGCCTTCGATCGACTTCTGGACCTTTGGCAGCTACCTGGCCCTGCTCCAAGGACCATTCACGAAGCATTTGCCTCGGGTCATTCTTGAGATCATTCTTGAGTTCATCAAGTTTCTAATCAGTACATTGCATGAACTCATTCTATTGATTCTTCAACTCCATGATTTGCTACTCAGTCTCCCAGTGCACTGGTTCTAGTTGATTCACATCCTGGGAGAGTGTGTTTCGCCATGGTAGTAGGAACATGCTCTGATATCAACTATGCAACTTAGTTGCAGACAAGAGAGAAAACTAGAGAGAAAGAAGATAGAAGAGAACGAGAGGAGGAATTTGAGCTTTTATTATTTCTTGTTATCCTCCATTCACCATTACAAGCCTTTATAGGCTCTCATTCACAGGCTTTATTTAATCACACTAAAACAGAACTTCAACAGCTCGGAACCAACTAACTGTTTTAATAGCCAATGTTTGATCTTACAAAGAGGTCCCTAGCTTTTCTTTTATTCACATTCGTCCCCAATACAATTGAACACGTATCAAAGACTAACATGCAAAGAGCTTTTCAAATTTCTCAACCTTTTAACAGCAAATAGTCAATCCGACCATTATCGGTCTATTGAAATCATTTTTTGAGGATCAGAAATCAAAATAGCAATAGAAAGGAATAAAGATAGCACATTTATAAAAGAAAATACTTGAAAGATCGTTGCAGAAGATAGAGCCTAAGTAGCAGGTTGATGCCCTTTGCTTGGTCTTGTCTCCATGTGTTGCATGCACCACCCCTCGAAAACTTGCAGAACAAAAATCACAAATCTCACTCCCCACAAGGGGAATTGAAGGCTGATCGAGATTGAGAAGACCGATCACAAAGAATTGCTGGAATAGATTAGAAAGAATCAATCCACTGGAGCTTGGATCTCAAACCCTAGGGTTTGAAGGTCGCTCTGTCGAGAGCGAGATAATAAAGGAAAAGAATGGATGGTCCAAATTTACTCTTTAGATCCAACATAAGGAAGGGCCACGGTTTAGTACTAGCACAGTTTGATAAAATTTTCCCTGGAATTTTCCCAACAGTAAATTGTTCTTTGAAACCGTTTGGGCTCTGCACTCAAGACCAACTATCTGCCCCCTTGTCCAGTAGCATCAAGACTTTTTCCACTATATCACGGTTTTTACATAATGACATGTGAGAAGATAAAATAACTTAATTTAATTAGTTAAAATGACCATATAAGTGAGGAGATATCTCTATGCAGTAACATAATACTCTAACTACCAAGGAGGGTTGGGCCGAGTGGTAAGCAGCTCGGTGCCGCTTAAGGAGGTCTCGAGTTCGAGACCTCACGTACGTAGACACCCCCCTTGGGAGCCTCACCCGCCATTGCCAGGCGTGCGACCCGGGGCGACCAACGGATTAGTCAAGTATGGTTGGCTGAAAGATGTCATCTCACCGCTGGTGGGGCCTGCTTGGATACCGTGGCTGGCGACCAAAAAAAAAAAAACATAATACTCTAACTCACAATTAAAAAACTGGAAGTTTGATATTATTATAAAAATTATGCATCTATTTATTTTTTTATCGTTTATCTTTATATTACACTCATAAATATTTGAGACAACCGTCGCTCTAGTATAAATCTTCGCTTTACTGCTGCTCTCTCCCCTCTCGGCTTGAAGAGCTCTCAGATAATCGCCTTCCGCCGTCTGGAGCTCTTCTCGCTTCTCCTCCGACCTCCGATCTCAGAATGGCGTTCGCAAAGTCGGCGACGGTCTCCCTCACGGCTCTCATTCTCGCTGTCATGGCCTTCTCCGCGGCAGCGCAGACCGAGGCTCCGGCGCCCCCTCCTGCCTCCCCGGCCACTTCCACTGTCCCTTCCGCCGTCCTGGGTCTCTTCGCCGCCTCCGCCGCTCTCCTCTTCGGATCTGCACTCCGGATCTGAGAACTCGGTGGACTTCTGCTCTCTCCATTGTTTGGTTTGCTTGATTCCATATGAGTTTGCAGGGTTGGAGATCGTGGTTTCTTCTTTGATTTTCTAATTATGTGGTTCCTATATACGGTCTATTCGGTAGATTTAGCTGCGGTTCTTTGATGCGCTTGGTGGGGGTTTGAGTGTATGCTAGTGCTTTGATTTTGTGCTGCACAGTTGATATATCTACTTGGACCTATTCAGCTATATATATATATATATATATATATATGTATATTAGTTAGCATCACACAATATCTCGGACAAGTCGAAGCGCTTCTCGAAACTAATCAGTGGTATAATTGGGATCCTCGAAAAAATTTTCATCGACTCTCTCAATCTGAGGACAGATCCTTGAGTAACCCATGTGTAGTCTAGTTAGGAAATATGAGGTCAAGCTTCACGTTGGTATATTTACTCTGATATGCATAGCTCAATTGCAGTAATTTCTGAACACTCAAAAGTTTTTCGGTAAATCGAATATAGGGAAATGGTAACTGGCAACGATGTATGCTCATATTATTACGAATAATTATAAGTAATAAAAATAGGTCAATTTTATTTTTAAAATTTTAAAAAATAAAAAATAACTATTATAAATAACTAAATTTTATAATTACAACTAATAAAATAAATCAATTTTTTTCAAAAAAAGTCAATTTTAAATATTTTCTTATCAAATTTTAAAAATAAAAAATAACTCCATAAACAATTAATTTTTATTAATTGATATTATCACATAATGATATCGTTACATATTAGTCTTTCTCGAGGAAAAAAGAAAAGTGACAGAGATGAAACCAGAGCGAGTTCTAATTATATCTCTAATCGCATGCTATTTTATTTCCCTTTTTTATCGAGTGTGTTCTAGGTTTACCTATCAATAATGAGGCTTCATATACTATTTTACTTCATTTTTATCATATTTTTCCATATTTTTCTTTTTTTTATTTTATTCTCTCTTAATTCAGTAAATATCACTGTTAATTGTGGAGAAATATTTTTATAAAGCATCATGGGATAGTATTTATATGATGAACTAACCAATAAAATTTAACTATTTACATGACTATTTTTAGAATTTTTAGGTTTTATAAAACATCTAAAAATAATTAAAATTTAATAATTATTGTTAACTTGTAATTACTATCATATGATAATATCGTGATATAAGATATCTTATAACTGTGCCATTTTTTCATTTCATTTTTTTAATCATATTCACTCCCAATCAGTAGATCGCACTTACAATTAACAAAAAAGGGTGAGCAGCAAGTCATAAAACGGTGATCGAATGTGTAGTGATATAATTCATGAATTTACCATTAGATTATCAGGCATTTTTATTTTAACTGTTATAAAAATTGAATTTTATGGATGCTCGAAAATATCCGTAACTGATAATGAGATGAATCGAGGAGCCATTTTCCTGGGTTCTCATACTGATAAAACTAACTATAAAAGATGTATGCAAATGATCTCAAAACTCGCTCTTGAAATGAATACTTGAAATTGGACGAGAAAGAATATTCGACTTGTGACCTGTAAGTCTTGGATTCAACATCAACCGTGGGACTGTTTGTACTCATTTTATCATATTTTACTTCTATCGTTTTAAATATGTGTCTGATTTATACCACGAAATAAAATGAACCATTTTATATATACTTGGAGGGAAAAAAAAAGGGCTGTCTTTTTCCCAAAGTGATCAAATAATGAGGCTGGCTATCACGTTGTGCCCAAGTGTTCCCAATGGGAAGTCACATGCAATGCGAGCAAACTGGTCTTTCTGTGGGGCATTTACTTCTTTGCATCAGTGGCTTAGAATGAGTCGTACGCCCCAGACGTGTGCCTTTGATTAGGATAGTTTCACGGAAAAAATAATAATAATACAGGATAATATGAGTTGATTCAAGTAAGATAAAAGTTTAGGGTTTGAATTTTTATAAATGAAGAAAAATCCATACTGTTATAGTTTTATACCTTAATGGTTTCGATCTATCTCGAACTGGATTAGTTAGTCCTCCAAAAAACTTATGAATACCAGTAGCGTACAAAAAAAATAACAATAAAAAAGCTTCACCAATAAAGGAAGTGAGCCAACGATTTCAAATTTACTTTTATGTAATTTGATGAGATTAATATCATAACGTTGCATCGTTTAAACTTGAATATGAATGACTCATTTTTCATGTACTATTCGGGCCAGTGCTCGTATATACTATTTGTTCAGTTAGTAATTCAGTAGCAAATTCAAATATTGCATGTAAGGGTGATAAGGGTACCACTATAGCTATTTTTCATTTGATGGATGAAATGAAAGATAAGTAAATTTTTTTAATATATAAAAAGGAGGCCAACATTAGGGTGACTCAGTCCTGTTATGTAATATTCGTATTTTTGTGTGAAAACATTAGACAGACTAAATAATTAGTACCGATGTTTGCCCCATCAACGTAGCAAACCACTTAAAGCATAGCAATATAGTCAAGAACTATCCTCCAAAACTCAAATTTAATAGTCTCTTATAACAATATTATTTAAAGTAAAACTCAAACATGAGATTTCAACATCAGCAAATCATATATGAGTGAATTTTGGACTATTGAGATGCTTTTATAATTTAGACGTTGGATCTTAAATATAAGAATCGAACATTTCATAATAATTTTTCTTATATGTAGAACGGTACAATAACAACTGACTATAAAATTTTTCAAAGTAATAATAATATTCAAGTATTGTTCCAATAATTAAGGGAAACAATTTTTTAGTTGAATTTTTTTTTTGGATATCAATGGTGTCAAATACTGTAATAACTCACTAATCCACCGAACGATGTATTATATAATATAGGACCACCATTAATCCCCAAATAATGGTCCCATAGGGAGTTCAACCTTGGACCTGACTTACTGTAGGTTAACTTACTGGAGGATTCGCCCCCATGGACGAATCTAAAAAATCAATCTAAGAAGACAAAACTCATTATGGAGGAAAACATTAAATTTCAAGGAAGTGAAATAATGTAATTGAATAAAAATATTGATAAAATTAGTAAAATTTGTATAGATTACTATAAGTTTTATTGAGTTAAGGGGGGTGATTGCACCTCGCACCCCCTTAAATCCATCCATGTTCGTCCCCTCAGAGGCATTTTAATTGATCATATTATCTTTTTCTATGAGTTTCTTAACAAAAGAGAGATGAATAACATAGTCGTTTAACTTTTTTACCTCCCTTCAACACCTATTTTGAGGTTAAAGAACAAAATAAGGTAAAAAAAAAAAAAAAAACCTAGTTTCCCTTTCCCCACCTCTCAACTCCTTTCACCTCCATACAAAGAATGAGTAAGTATTCAGTGGAGCGATCGTACCACATCAGCATAGCTTATGTGGTATATCCGTCTAATCACGATTTGACATGTAATCAATAATTATAAAATTATGGTTACTAAATCTTAAAAAATCTTTTAAATATAAAAAATATTAAATAAATGGTGAACTCTAATTGAAAATAATATATAAATGGTTAAAAAAAACCTAATAAATGGTTAAAAAAAACCTAATAAATGGTGAACTCTAATTGAAAATAATATATAAATAATGAATACTTCTTAGACGGATATACCATGTAATCGATACTTACGTAATATAGCCACTCCACTGAAAACTTTCTCCCAAAGAAGGGGTTACGGAAAACTTCAAGTGAGATCATTTTTATCTTAGAGATGACATTTAACTTGTATATATTTACAAAGTAGTAACAAATGAAGAGAAAGATTTGATGAATGAAAATTTTTTCCATAAATAGCTTACCCATTTTCTTTGTAATATTAGAAATTCTATATGTTTATTATTTTTGTTAATTGTGTCTTATAAATTTGAAAATGACTAATTTAGTCCTATAAGATCAATTCCAATATATTTTCAGTCTAAAATGTCACTATTTCATTAACGAAATTGTTAATAGTATGAAATCCACATTAGCAAAATAATAATGATTTGAATTAAAGTTGTAATGAAAATAATCTTACATGACTGAATTAATCATTTTTAAATTTATAGGACTGAGTTGCCAAAAAGATAGATAAATGGAACTCCCATTGTAATTATTTCTTTTCTTTTATTATATGCAACAGATGCTGAAGAAAAGTTGCCCTTCCAGAGATCATTTTAAACATGGAATTACTATTCTTGGAACCATAATTACTTTCAAGATGGAGGAATGACGAGGTATTTTAAGAGATGAACGACCTCCATCCGACCATCTCAATCTCCGAATGTCGAACAGAAACTTAGGATGGTGTCGGGCAAAGATTTTGAAAACAATGGTCGGAATAGGACCTGGAAGAAGAACTGGGTATAGTCGAAAAGAAATGTAGAAGTTGATCATCTGTTCGACAAAATTATGAACCCATAAGTTGTTTCTGTGATGAACACCGTGATGATAATAATCGGAAAATGAACGATCTCTCGAAAGTAAGGGGCCAGCAGCTAAACAGATAATTTTCTGGGAAGATGAAGGCCGGTTTTGTGAATTTTTTATTATGAACTGTAGAGATGATTCCTACTAGTATATTTCTGTAAATTCAAATATCGTACACATAATTTTAGCTCAAAGTTCCCATAATATTTCATGATCTTTTTCTCTTGATCTCCCCTTTTTGGCGACTTTCTCCTCCACGATTATAAAGGGACGAGGAAGAGCAAAACGTTGATCCTAGTCGTGTGATTTTTGTCCCGCGGGTCGGGACATGCCCTTCTGCTATGTCTGCTGCAAGCAGAGGCAAACCACGGTGCAGTCATCCACCTTTGAAGAAGGGAACTTCCGGTTCCATGTAGCCGTTGCCGCATCCACAACAGCCTTAGCTGCGGAGGTGCCGCCTTCCATTGCGGACTGCACCACCGTCAAGACCTCCTCGTTGCCCATTACATCCCACACCTGGAGGCAATGAAGACAATCAGGATCAACATTTAATATTTATGAAGATGAGTTTCCTGGGCCACGGTGGGCCCATGTTCTTTGGGCCCAAATTGGGCCCAGGCCTCATAGGATTAGCATTGCCCACTTTTTATGAATAAAAAGTAGGGTGACGATAGAGGTGACTAAGACGCCTCTTTACATTATGGTCGTCGAATTTTCATGTTCGACCACAAACATATCAAACAAATTGAATGACCGACACTCGATACTCAGCCGTGAATGCAGTATCACCAAGGACATAATATAATTCAAGAAACTAATGTCTCCCAAGATATAAATCTAGAGAGTTTATTTCTACCAAATGTTTTGACATGAGTGTGTGGGTATTCAAATTTGAAATCTTAATCTCATCAAACTATAATTGCATTTGAACTAGATGTTTGAATCATTAGATTACTGTTCTTGATGGTTAGTGTGGCCCATTGATTCACTAGAGGGAGCTATCACTTGTTACGTACCCCGTCAGTTGCAAGAACAACGAACTGGTCCTCCGGTGAGATCCGGTGGAAAGAGATGTCGGGGAAGGCGATGATGCCGTGATTCTTGAGGAGGAAGTCACCGAAGGCACGGGACATGGCGAGCCCAGGCATATCCTCGTTGGGGAGCCACACGCGCTGTATATGTGGCTCTCCCTTCAATGCGAGGACTCGCCCATTGCACTTCCTGATTCGTTCAGCCTCACCTAAAAATGCAAGCAAATCAAAATTACCGAAAATTTATCAATGTTTCCACCTAAAATTTCATATAATCAAGTGAAAAAATTGAAGAAAATTTAAATTTAGGTTTACTTGGAACGCTAGGCTTGAGATCAGTGGTCAACTGGACAGCACCAAGCCGTCCATCTTCACTCACTCTTCCAAGCACAGCCCTCGAATCTCCGAGGTTTGCTATGACAAGCTCTTCGCCCTATGACATCAAACTTCTCCCATTAGCCCAGATTCCAAGTTTTACTCACAAAATCGATCAAATAGCACAATGATCCCCATAGTCTTAGATTTTCAAATTAGATTCATAAGCTTCAAACTTGTTTAATTAAGCCCTTTAACTTGAAACAAAATCCAATCTCATCCCTCCATGAGAATCCCTTTGATCCAGGGACCAGCCACCCCAGTCGGACAGGGATGGATTTAAGGTGGAGCACAAAAACGCAAGAAAGCCTTTAAAATTGTATGCAAATCTTACCGATATTATTTATATTTTAGTTAAATTATCTTCTTTTACCTCTTAAAATCCAATATTCAATAACATTCGCTCTCTTTAAATAGATTTTTTGAATCCATCCCTAGTAGTTCTCTACCTCGATAGGCACAATCCCTTAAACTATGTTGAGGCTCCGGGGATGAAGCCATGGAGGTCGGCACAATGACAAACTTCATAGGTGCTCCTTTGAATGCAGGGACTTAAACCAGACTAAAGTTAAAGAAGGAGGACTTAATTGGGAAGTAAAAAATACGATTCCTTATCTGACCTTTTTCCCTTAACACCCTTAGAAAAAATATAAATTTATCAATTAACCAAAAGAACCATGTGTTCTTTCGATGAAAATTGGGAAAAGTCAGATATCTAACCTGCCGTATTACCACCACCGCAGTTGTCCCACTGGTGGAGTGGTCTATGTTGTCTTGGAGCTTAACCTCCTTGTCCATCACCTTGAAGGCGCTGGCACATGCATTACTCCACATCCGGGCAGTCTCGGTCTTTCCCAATCCAGTTTCCCCAGGCTCATGGTATTGTGAAGATGGTGCTTTTACGCCTGCTAGGACGTTCCTCTGGTTTAGAATGAGAGCCGGTAGTCGGTTCCTGACGATGCTGCTGACGAGGTGCCCATTCTTCCCATGCCCGTCGAAGACTCCACTGAATGCTCCATCGTCCATTCCATAGCCCTGACAAAGAGGTAGAGGGAAATGAAAGTTATATGGCATGAATCACTAGGGAACTGTCATAGCACATCCATGAAATGTTGTCCTTTCGCTTCATTTTGAACCAGGAACTGAGAATCTAGCGGTTCTGACAAACATGTTGTGAAAAATGAAACATGTTTTCATATTACTTTCTTAATAAAAACATGTTTTAATCGTATAGGCCGTGTTACCAATGAGTCGGACATTTTTATTGTAATCTCGAGCATTTTTGGTTGTGAGTCCTACACTTGGATCTGACAAGATGTGAGTCCACGCAATTATTTGCTCTAAAATTCTCATCGGACGATCTATAAAAGAGCAAGTCTGTATCAAGCTGAACCTAAATTTATAGGTGGTGCTAGCAGTCAATTCTTCCTATATACCGAAATTCATTATGTTAACTGTTCGATGTAAGATTCAGTGCACGCAAGTTCAGAAATAAGTATCACCAGGACCGAGCTCTATCTGGTGATCCTTTGTTGACTGTGGTGCCATGCCGAAAACCACCATCATATCATAGGCTAAAATCTAAATCATGTAATACGGTCCAAAACGAGATTTTGAAAAGGAAAGGACTGTTCTTTGCAGGAACCCAACAACATAAATCCGCAACGGATTGCTGGAAAATGCCA
This sequence comes from Lagerstroemia speciosa, assembly GCA_037672795.1. Classification (NCBI taxonomy): domain Eukaryota; kingdom Viridiplantae; phylum Streptophyta; class Magnoliopsida; order Myrtales; family Lythraceae; genus Lagerstroemia; species Lagerstroemia speciosa. Next base: position 11,818,968 of record CM075298.1, on the reverse strand, counting down.
TAGATTTCCCAGAAGACTGTGAGTCCAAGCAGACAATAAGGTACCTTGTAGAGGATGGCAGAATCCTGGTTAAGCCCTTTGCTTCCAGTTTTAGAGTAAACAGACCCAATCAAGCCTTGAGCTCCACTAGGAACGACAACCTGGTTCTCAGCATCACAGTAAATGGCGTTTTCATGGAAGATGAACTCTTCATTGCTCTCGCCGTGGATCTCCGAGGAGACAGACGACACGCACAGTCCCATGTCAACACCTCTTTCCCAAACGACCTGTCTTTCTTCTCTTTCCCCTTCCCATGCACAGAGAAGAATTCATCAATTTATAAGCTCATCGATGCTGACTGGGGAGGAGTTTAAAATTTGCGTGGAACCATAAAATAATGCTGGGTATGTGGCTCCAAGAAGAGATGAAAGCGTGCGTTTGATTTCAATGATTCAGTGTTTTTTATTTCCATTATTTATTTGATTGAATTGTTTATGGGATTCGGAGTAAAGAATGGTTTTATGGGTACCCCGAGATTCAGTTGAAGGGCCACACATGAGTTGGAACTTAGTAGGATTTGGTGGCATGCATTGGTATCTTTGAAGACAACTAACTAACCTTTGTTTTTGTGGGTCAGAAGGGAATTCCATCAATATTATATAACATTACGGAATTAATTTTTTTTAATTATTAGTATTTGCATAATTTATTAGATCCCTTTGTCTTCGTGAAGCGATAGGACGCTTTTGGCTCATAGTTGCGTGGTCCAATTCCATTTTCCATATTTAATTTAATTTTAAAATGAACCTGGTGTGATTGACTTTGATCACCGGTTGAAATTAAGAGGTTCCAAATTTAATTATGGTTAAATGAGTAATTTTTTATGCAATTTATTCTCATCTCTCTCTTATTCTTTTTAAACACATGACCTCTTTTCTAATTCAAATTTTGTTTGTCTGTGCCAAGAGGGAGCAAGTACATGGATGATAAGTCGAATACAGTCTGTTTATAATCTTATCATTCTTCATAAATATAGCCTATCTCATAAGAATAAGTTTGACATGATATCATAAACCCAACATGTTTGGCTCGACGGTAAGAGGGAGCACAAGTATCATCGCCATCTCATTTTCGAGTCCTTTTGAAACTAGCCAACATCTCTGAATTTACCATGTCCTATGTGTTTGTTGGCGTGCGAATGTGGCCATGGGAATTAGTCAAATGAAATCCGAATACTACTCGATATATATATATATATATATATGGTTTGACATATCATAGAAGCAAGGAAGCTCTTAACTCATTTTAATAAACTTTCACCTATCAAAGAAGGTAACCTGTGGGTAAATTCAACTTTAACGATTTGTTTGGAATTGGGAGCGAGTTGGAGAGAAAACATGGTAAAAAAAAATTAAGAAGATGAGCATTATGCCTCCGTAATTTTCTTCCATTCGTAAGGGTAATCCTGGATACTATTAATTAACGATAATTTAGGCTAAGATTGACAAAACGAGGGCAAATTTCAAAGAAATAAATATTTCAAAAAAATGAATCATCTTATTCAAAAAGTAAATTTTGCAGGTGCTCAAACCATTTAATAGTTTAACTCTTTGCCGTTTCAATTTTTTCGTCAGCTGTTTGATATAGAATAACAAGATGCTAATGCCAGCTGTATGCATGAACATGCATGATCACTGCAGAGGGGCATATTTTTACATGAACACAATGATTATGATGTCAAGAGTTAGCACGAGGAATTTCACGAGCCCGCATGGCATCCTAAGCTCACTGTCTGACTCGGTTTGTCGTGTGCACCATAAAAAGTCGGTCTGGTCGGTTGGTCCCTCCCCCCTCCCCTTTAGAAACAAACGATGCGATCACCAAAAGGAAGATGGCTAAAGTAATCTCAAAGTGTTATTTTCTTTTTCCAACATGTTCTGTTTCTGTTCCTCCTCCTTCTTCTTCTTTCCTTTCCAAGACAGTGATTCATTCAGGTGGTGGCATGGTGTTGGAGCAGGTAAAGCTGATTCGGCAGAACATTGACCTGTCGGCAATTGGCCTATTAATCGATTTTCAGTTGATGGCTTCATCCAACTTTATGCTGGCTAGAGCTTAAAGCCAAAAATTATCCCTAGGAATTTTCATCCAAAATGCCTTTACAACCCCTTAAAGGGGAGGACTCTCAACTAGGGAAATGTGAACCCTTTATTATCATGATTCATTGACTGAGATGGTAAAATTGTCATTTGATAAAAAAGTTTTTTAGAATGATATTTTAGTGTAAAATCTTTTTTTGGTTAAACTTGGGTATAATTGTGCAAAAATTATCGAACCTTACTAACATAATAGCTAATACAAACGTCAATGTAAGCCAATCATAATATCACGGACAACATTCATGTTCACCCATAGGGAAGATAATAGGGATCTTTGTAAGCCATTCATCCATTCCCGTAACTTGTGGGTTGCTAAGTTTGACTTCTATCTATTGGTACGTGTTCCGAGTGCTATCCCATGAACATCATTGAATATGTAAGTAACTTGTCAATCGCAGGGACAAGGGAGGGCTGACCAAGGAAGCATGCAGCTAAAATAAAGGCTGTCCAAACGTCCTCACGAGTCTCAATGCCTAAGCTCATGATAAGTATTGTAAGTGCTGGCTGGTAGGAAAAGGTGAATCCATGATGATTTTGGTCGGTAGGGAGTTCTAGTGAAAGCACGGGGGCACAGCGACTCATGTTTGGGAGTTCTTTCTGGGAAACTTACAATCTCGGTACAGAACCTTTCAACAATGTAATATTTTAGTACAAATTTTTTTATAACTCTGTACCATAAAATATTTTTAAAATGTAATATTTTGGTAAAATTATCAAATTATTACTAGCACCGTTAATTGGATGATGCGATAGGTGCTGATATAGAAATGTAGCTGACATAACATTATAAATAAATTTAAGTTACAAGAAAATAATAAATAAATAAAAATAAGAATTTTAAAATAAAATAAAATTCACTTCAAAAAACAAAAAATAAAAATAGAAATTCGGAATATGAATGAATACGTTTTAAAAAATCGATAAAACATCCCAAATCGATACAAAACAATCCTAAATTTTTAAGGACTAACACCTAAACTTTCCAACACCTAAGATCATCCCAAAATATACAAAACACATCAGAAATAGAACTAAAAAATTTTGAAATATGGGCGGGATAGATTTTAAAAAGTAGAAAAATGACTTAAATCAATCAAAAAATTATTCAAAATTTTCAAGAATCGACTCTTAAACTCCACCAACACTTAATACCATCCTAAAATACACAAAACACATAAGAAATAGAACTAAAAAAATTGGAATATGTGCAGGACGATTTTAAAAAGTAGATAAATGACGCGAATCATTCCAAAACGATCTGAAATTTTCAAGAACCGACCCCTATACTCTACCAAAACCTAAGACCATCCTAAAACACAAAAAATACATCAGAAATAGAACTGAAAAATTTAAAATAGGGTGGGATAGATTTTGGAAAGTCAATAAATGACCCAAAATCAATCCAAAATGATCCATAATTTTCAAGAACCGACCTCCAGACTCTACCACACCTAAGGCCATCCTAAAACACACAAAACATCATAAGCAGAACTGAAAAATTTGGAATAGGAGCTGGACAGATTTTAGAAAGTCAATAATTGACCCCGAATCGATCTGAAACGATCCAAACTTCCGAGAACTGATCTCTAGACTCTACTAATGCTATGACCATCATAAAACACACAAAATACATCAGAACTAGAACTAACAAATCAGAGAGGGAGAGATGCTGAGAGAGAGTGGATCGGAGAGGGAGACAAGAACTAGAGAGAGCGAGTCGTAGACCGCTATTGCGGGCGATAATGGTTGGCAGGGGTTCCTATGCTCCCTGTAAAATCATGGGGGCTTAGGGAGAAGATGAACAATGCCCCGAGCACTGTTTACTCCCATTCTCTCTTTTTCTTTTCTCATTTTGAAATTTTATTTTAGTCTTTTAGTTAAAATGTAAAAGATAAAATAATAAACATAAAATAACATAAAACTATTTTATTCCAATATTTTCAGTTCTTTTTCTGATGTGTTTTATGTGTTTTAGGATGGTCTTAGGTGTTGGTAGATTCTAAAGATTGATTCTTGAAAATTCCATATCGTTTCGGATCAATTCGAGGTTATTTATCCACTTTCTAAAATTTGTTTAGTTTCTATTCTAAATTTTTTAAGTTCTGTTTCTAATGTATTTTGTGTGTTTTAGGATGGTCTTAAGTTTTGGCAGAGTATAGAGGTCGGTTTTTGAAAATTTTGGATCAATTTGGGTTATTTATCGAATTTTTAAAATCTGTCCAGCACCTATTCCAAAATTTTCAATTCTATTTCCAATGTGTTTTGTGTGTTTTAGAATGGTCTTAGGTGTTGGTAGGTTTAGGGGTAAATTCTTGAAAATTCTGGATCGTTTCGAATCAATTTGAGTCATTTTTTGACTTTTTGAAATCTGTCTAACCCATATTCCAAACTTTTTAGTTCTTTTTATGATGTGTTTTGTGTGTTTTAGGATGGTCATAGTGTTGGTAGATTCTAAGTGTGGATTTTTGAAAATTTCATATCGATTTCGATCATTTTTAGACCTTTTAAAATCTGTCCAGTTCATATTACAAATTTTTTAGTTCTGTGGACCTGTGATGTGGTGTCTCCTTACGATCGGTCCTCTGTGGTTGGGGATTGAATTCGGTACCTCTTTATTCTAGATTTAGGACAGTGTCGCTGCACGAGACCCTTTTTCTCACAGTCGCCTTGAATTTTATGGCTAGGCATAGTTGGTTCTACCTTAATGAGTAGGAAGTATAGGAGCGACAGAACAGGACAAGAAATGGAAACGGAATTATTTTTTAAAGGTCGATGCCTAATGTCATAACTATGGCAACACTTGCAAATTAATGATTCCACTTCGAGTCGAGAGGGTCCACTAATGCATAAAATTTTTCAATGCAAATTCTTTCTATTTTTAAAACTCGAATCCGATGTCTTACATTAGATTAATGATTTTATTCGGCTAATATATTAAGTCAACTTGCTATAGAACGCTGAATATTCATCTGCCATATCATTAGTCAAATTAATAAATGAATCTAGGCTTTACGGTCAGCTTCAGTGCCGCACTGATTTTCGCGTTGTTATTTTTTTCGATGATATTAGAGACCACAATTCTAATATGATGATAGAAGATAAAATAAAAATAAGATAATACATAACTCTCACATTGAGGATCAAACGTCCAATCTCTAGATTATATGGTAGAGACATGTCCCACTGTATCAAAACTCGTTTCTCTTACGATGTCATTTATGTGTTATGTGTAACTTTCACCAATTTTTTTTAGTAATGAAAGTCGTTTTTCCCAAGTCTCACGTACGTAAGAAACGGATACAAAGCATGCCTAGCATCATTATCAGAACAACATATCTTAAAATCATAAGCATTTAAAGGGAGAAAGTTTTTAATGAAGCAATCATATCGTATGGGCAACGATGAAATAGTATGGTCGTCCAATTAGAATTCATCAATTATATATTTGTCAAATTAGGGTTTATTATTTGTCAAGGTTTTTATAATTTTAAAGAAATATTAGGATTTAATAATTATAACTGTACAATTATTAATTACATATTAAGTTCTAATTAGACATATATACTACATTATCATCAATATGTGATACAACCGTTCTACTGAAAACTTCATTCACTCAGCCAACTTCTCATAACAATTGCTATGCGTACAAGTAATGTGTGTGTGTATATATATATATATCGTTAATATGTAGGGAATGATATTTTCCTCAGTAAGAAAGAGGATGAGATGTAAACTTTTCGGGAATTAGCAATTGGCGATAAGCTAATAAAAGATTCGGATCATTGACTTTGCATTAGGCTAAGGGTTAGGAAGCTATAACTCGACATTCACACCCGACCACAAAAATTTTTTTAAAGGAATTTTAGATGATCATATTTCACAATATATAATGAAAAGATACTAATTAGATTATAATAACGAGTAATTTCTTATTAATCGCTCGAGCAGTTAACTTAATTATTACTAACTAACATAATTTAATTAATTTTTTATAATATAAATGTGAGGTATATATGACTATCAAAAAAAAATTTTATACTTAAAATACTTGACTTTTTCAAAATTTATATAAAAAAGGGGAAGTTGGCATCGAAATTAAATAAGGATTTTTGCTCTTTTAGATTCCGATCGTTGTCCAATCTCAACGGGTTGTTGTATTGCTGCCCCAGTTGATGAATCAACACATGGTTATGATTTATTAGTGGGAGACTAATGGTATCTGTTCGTGTCTCTGAAAGGATGAATCCTTTTTTTTTTTTAATTTCTCGTCTGAATAATTGGTATCAATAAGTTCAATGAATTATGATTAATCCAATTCGAACTGGATGGATCTACTAGGAATAAAACTCTAGTAAAATGAATTTTCTTCATTTAAAAGACAAAAATGATGACTCTTTGATGGTCCACCATTGATGGAGGAGTGTATCCCAACTCCCAAGCTAAACGAGCCAGTACCCCTATTCAATGGTGAATTGAGGTAGGGATGGAATTGAGGTGCGTAGAGGTAATCGTCCCATGAACTCGTTGTATAAATTTCATTAAATTTTATCTATTTTTTGTTAAATTATCTTATCTGTCCTCTTAAATCATCATCATACTTTTTTTTTATTGAGTTTCACCCCATCGGACAAGATTTCTAGATCCATTCATGATTGGAGTTAGTCTGTAAAAGCACTCATATCGAAGAATTTTACTTATAGTATTGTGTCCATAATCAAATAAGTTATGTGCTTGTTCAGTTAGATCAATGATACAACCGCTAAGAGTAGTGATTTAGTGATATAAAACTCACTCTCATGCGATTTGATAAATTGGAAGTCACGTGATCAAATCATGCTCTGAGTAATATTGACAGAAGATGCTCCATGCGCTTGCGCTTTTGGAAGAAACCAAGTTTTTAAACCAAACTAAGTATTTGGTAGTGCTACGTTAACGAGTAAGTATTAGTACTGGTTGTTCAGTCCGTCTAATATATACGAGTTGGAACATAGAACATTACAGAGCGAATAATACGCAACAAGGATAGTTAGGTCGCCAATACTACTGCCTTCCTTTGGGTAGGATGAAGAATCTAATATTAATATGAAGTTCGAACCAAGAAAGAATCTGCTTACAAATCCATGGTTCAAATTGCGTAGCCGTGACATCAATTGATGCTGGAATAGGTCATGTTGAAGGCTCTCATAACCAGCAAAAAGGATCACTAAGGACACTGATCTAATAGTTTAAAACTTACTCCTGTATGAATTAGTGAGATCGAGATCACGTGTTAGAAATTTGTTTTGAGCAATATTGTTAGAATAGGCTCTTGAACTTGTACTTTAATGGATACAGATTTTGTATGTCATATTAGGCATTTGGTAATGTTACGATTAATAGGGCCAATGTTATTACTATTTATTCATATCGTATAATATGTTGGTAGTTGCCCACGAATGGCTGAACACTATATAATAGGGGTAGTTGGATCGCTATTACTTATGTTCTCCTTTTATCTATAAAAAAGGAACCGGCAAAAAAGGGTGGAAAAAACGTTCTTTGTTGGCCTATTAACGGTCCAGTAGATCACTACTGACCATAACAGTAAGTCACAATTGTTTGTTCATTTGACCATTTCTCTGCTTGGGGCTTTCGTGTTGCCGAAGAGACATATACACGAATTATTAAAGGTATGGAAATGATGTGGACGCTAGCATTGCTGATCTGATTATCCCTACATCGGATATCGAGCCAACCATCCCCGCTCGAGCATAAACCCGATCCCCTGCAGTTGTCCAGGAAGCCAACTCTTCGTGGTTGGACTAATCTTTTCAACTCACTCCATATCAAGATAAGAAAGTTTACTCACCCATAAGGACACGAAAGTTTTGTATATAATAGGCGTATCACTATCATGCTTATATGGTGTCACAATCTAATAAGATTCACTCGTATTTAGATTTTTGTTATTGTTAGATTCCATATCAATTGTATAAAAGAATAATAATGGGTTTAAAAGAGATGCAGGTACCACCACCTTATAGTTAAGGTAATTGAATGAAAACAGTCTCAATCTTTTGTAAGGTCACTAATAATAATATAATATATGAGTCCCTGATAATCTTTGATGTGAACTCGGATTGTCGCCTACTTCAACAATGGTCGGCTCATAACATAATTCAACATTTATTTTTTGAATTTTATATAAAATCTTAAAATTGCTGATTTTTATCGGTTCATGATAACATATAAGTATTGTTACGTGATATACTCGTTATATGAAAGGTTATATCCATAACACCATGCCATGCCATGCCATGCCAACAATGCTATCAGCTAATTATTATTTTTTTTATATAAGTCATTGGTATCTAGAAATCCAATGGGCCCTAACTTATTCAGCTCGAGCTGGGAGAGCCCAATAGGGAAAAAGCTCTCTCAAGAAGAATTCTGTCTATTCACAATACTCGAACTCAATATCTTAATTAAGGGGAAAATGTATCATACTATTTCAACCAATCCACTTTGTCTATCGGGTAATTTTTATAATTAATCACAATACCACGGGACCCACAGACCCAATAAGGATATGGTACGTCAATCCTCCTACAAGTACACTCGCAATCAAATCGACGCCCTCTCAATAGGCAGTTACAAAACTTGGTCAAAGCAACCATTCCTCAAGTCAGTCTCCATTTTGCTTCACCAAATCTATGCCTTATTAGAGAAAGAGGCTTGCTATAATTGATATTACTCTCACCTTATAACCTGAGGTTCCATATTCAATTTTACTGGTAAAATTTTTCATGCTCCTTTTACCACGTCATCTTCCTATTCCCTCTATGCCTATGGGCCTCCTTGTACACCGGGAAAAAAAAAAGTCTATGCCTTCTTAAGTGGATATTCATGACACTTAGCCAAATCTGTCATCTCTCGGGCTGGCCCTTCTAACACTTACCAAACTGACAGTCCCTTGAGTTGGCTCTCAAATAATAGTCAAATCGATTTGCTTTCAAGTTGGGCCTCTAAATATATATTTAATTTGACCCCAATCCAGGTAAGTCGTCAAAACACTTCATTAAATTGACACTTGAAACTTAGTTAAACAAACCCTCGCACAAAACAGTCCACAAACACACATTTGAGATGATTTACAGCAAGTCCTTGGCATGCCCTCTAACGAACCTAATCCCAAATCATTCACCAACGGACTCTATGATCACCTTGGAATAAACATCCAGTCTGAATTCAAATTTAATATTCGGGCCCAACGAATGCCCAAGATCCTAACACTGGAGGACAATGCCTTAAGTTAATTAGTTCTTCTCGATCACAATATGTCTCATTCAAGAGTTGTGGACAACATTAGATAACCAAGTTGACGATACAATGCAAAGGGCCGAGGGGAAGGAAATTTGATCAAACAAAATGAACCTGACAATGTTTATTTATCAGCATAACAAACTTTATAATGTGATATTCGAATTAGGGTCGAGCAGTCAGACACCTTGACCAACTAAGGAACCCCAGATCAACTGAAAAAAATACCAACTAGTGGTCTCACCACCTATATTCCTAAAGTCAATCCCCTTATCTGTTCAAGAATCCTCTCAGCACCATGGCCAATCCCTCACTAACCGAATAAGAGCAAAGTAGACGGGCAGAACAAGCAACCACAAGCACATATCTCTTCAAGGGAAAATAACTCAGGAAGTGGGGAGCAGCTAATATAAATATCAGTAATGTCGACCCGATTACTGACCAATTAGATATTACCCTAACCACTCCTTAGCTAGAGAGCGATCCATCTAGCTACTGCTTTGTTGGGAGCAAATTTTCTGTGTAACGGGATTATCACGTGGTAATATTTACATTTAAAAATGGGTGAATTTCATTAGCCGGTATCACCAAGTATTGCCATGCAGTGACACTAATACATACAGGACTTTCTCATTAGTTAGATACAACGTGGATTGCATGCGATCCCCCTTATCGACTCATCATAGTCGGCCCAACCTCCTAATTCACCTATAAATTAGGATAAGAATGCTAACTCGCCCAAAGAGACTTGTCATTCAAGTCCTCTTACAATGAAAAATCTGTAAATGTCCTCCGCCACGAGAATGTTCGAACCTTATTTCTCAGTTGATTTCATCTATTATACATCAAATTGGAGTTCCATAATTCCCTGATCAACAGATTGACTATGGCTCCAATGAAGCTTCTTTGATGAAGACAATAATGTTATGTTTTGTATAAAGGAATCGAAAGAAATAGAATAAAATCATCTCAACCTAGCAAGCGTAGGCTAAAAGCCGGAGTGAGCAAGAAAGCAAGCTACGGCGCCTACACGTGCGTTAGCGCTTTCCTTTTCTTGCTTCCTCCAAAAGCATTCCGGCATCTGTTATTCCTGGTTGGTCTCACCCTATGAAGCAAAGTCGAACAAGGGGAAGACATGGAATTGATAGGGAACCATAGCCTAGTGGCTAAGGCGTGAGCCTGCAAAACTTCTATTCGTCAGAGCATGGCATAGGGAGGAAAGGGAGCCTGGATGGTGGAAGAGCCAGGGGAGGCCGAGTCATTTGACGGAAATGGAAGGCTTTTCCCCTGTTAGAGAAGGCCCTATGGAGTAAAGGGGAATGCATGCTGATTCAAAATTAATTTATTGAGTAAGATGAATGTGTAGCTTCTTCTCAAGCAGTAGGACCGGCAACTCAAACAGTCTTCTATCCAACACCGGTTACTTCTATAAGACAAGAGCTCCTAATGGAACAATTACCTATTCTATCTTATTCGCTGCCAATACCCGTATTCAGATTCAACTGCGACAAGAGCGTATTCTTTCTCTTCAAAGAGGGCAAAGCTAATATGTGATAATAGTTTTACTAACGGAACTCATACCAAATTAGTGACCAAAACAAAAGAGCTTCTTGAGTAATATAGCCTTGCATTTCATATCTCTTACTTCATTGCTTCTTGAAAGTCATTATTTGCATAGTGTAGAAATTTGCTAAAATGTTATTTCCTTAAAAAAGATATACATTCTATCTTGTATTCTTTTATTTTTTCTAAATAAATTCTAATATGATTGATTTTCTTCATTTGCTATCATAATTTATTGTATAAAACTCGTTTTATTCCATTCTTTCATTCCAAATGTATACCATATATCAGATACATGTCTAGTCCTAACTCACATAGATCCAAAATCGAGATCATGGCTTGTCGGCATGGACTTTTCTTTTTCGGCCTCAGAATGTCAACTCAACATTCTAATCCATAGAATCATTTGGCTATTATAATCATGGAATCTTTGAGTTAAAAATATTCTCAAGTGTATTAATCATCCGTCATCCCAATTTGTATATTCAGATAAATTTCAATAAATTAATCTGATTCTGCATCTGATCCGGTCCAAATATCGCCCGAGACTTCTTTATTTGGACAAATGTTTGAAATTAGAAACCTTTGAATTTCATAAACAGGATTCATTCATTATTGAATAAACAAAGTGAGAGGAGAAGAGGTAGAATATTCCAACAAACCTTAAGATGCAGATTATAAGGTTCTTCCCATTCTGTTCGATTGGATAAGAAAGTCTTTTACCTATTAGGCAGTGATTACATGATATTACGAACTAATAAAATTCATTTATTTCTATAATTTTTTAGATTTTATTAAAAGAATATTAAAATAACTTAATATCGTTAGATTGCGACACCATATAAATATTGTCATGTGATATACCCGTTATATACAATAAATACTCTCTCATTTGGTTGACCTTCACATTTGAAGAGAATATTGTAGTCTGATATAATATATTATCATATGGAGTCTCACTTGGGGAACTATTGCCTGTACTTGAGATAGAGCTCACAGGTCATATCCTTTCACTGAGCAAATATTGTAAGAATTTATTCTAACATATCTATTTGGTAGCTCTCCCATGTTATAATATCTCATTTGTATTTGAGTGAGATGTTTCAAATCCTGTGCTTAAAAAATAAAGTCCTTTTAATGAAACAATGTATGGGGAAATCTATTATGATACGTTACCAGATTCACCTATATAAAGTATTTTTGTCATTATCTTGGCATTCTCATAAGCTAAGTTTACAAGTAGAATATTGTCTTATATTTCACCTGTTTGTTCATCGATTTCAAATTTTTGATCTTTTAAAGGTAGACGTTCCTAATAGAATGAAGAATACAATTAAGAGTCATCTTCCATAGTAGGAGAAAAGCTTTTGCAACTTAATCAGTTAACAATGTTTTAGCAATTTATAACATACTGTATTATAGACAACTCGTATTACTTTACCATTAAGGGAATGGGGATAAGTAGATGACAATTAGGGCTTGAAATTGCTGGGAAGAATATGGAGGGAAAGATTATGAAGAGGTTATGGAATTATCCCCCGAACCCTCAAAATTGGAATGGTGAGAATTTGGGTTTTTTTGGATAGTTATAGAGGGATATAATAATTAAGGAAGATGCGGTGTGTGCAGGATGTGCGTAGTCTGCTTTGAAAATCGTGACTCTTTGAAAATGTTGCGAGGTGGACTGGACAGTTGGAATCCCATTATAATCAAGATTTCATTTCTATAGATGTAATATCAGTTGATTCTGAGGAAATATAAAGAAAATATAAAGTTCTAGTACAAAAATCCCAATTTTAGAAAAATTATTTTGTCGTACTTGACTTAACTGATAAATATCTGAGAGCCGCACGATGGACTTAGGGGAAGGATATTTGGAGTCGACACCTCATAAGTCGTTTGAGGACTATTGTCCGATCCCTTACAAAGTTTTCCCATTCTCTTATCTTGACTCTTGTAATAATTGAAGTTGCCACCTCAGGAGTCACCTTAGGGTAGCAAATCGTAAGGTATTGTGTAATAGCACTCTGATCAGGCTTGGCAACTACAGACCTCACTATTCTCATCTAGTATGTGATCTCTGTCTACTTAGAGGCAAGCATCACATGCCCTTTTTTTGACATGTAAAAGAGAGTAAAATCATGTATAGTCAAAGAAATATAGAGATGTGCTCAAAACATATTTTCGAGCAATGCATCTTGTTGTTCAATCAATCCACCATGCATCATATACTCCTCCTTATCCCACACAGCCCTACATGATACTAATTTGGGCTCTCACATTATCAAACAACCCTAGCAATTCTAATGTAGTACAAGAAACTGAAAATTTTATTCTGAGAAATTGATAAATCAAGTCTATTACCACCACGGCTTTCATTGAAGCACCTTAAAATGGTATCATCTCAGGAGGATTGTCGGCTTGTTGCATCACCAGGATCACTAGTTTATTACATCATCGGTCATGCTAGCAGTGCCACATTTTACATCAAAAATATAGTCCAATGCAATGAGACTTCCCTCACATGATAGGTATCACCGTATTTGCAGTGGTCACATTTATCATAAATAATTAAGTCATTTCCAGATTAGATCATTACCCTTCAGTCAAGTCTAATTCTAGTTGCCAAGTCATTGGTGAAAACCTAATAGGAGGATTCGTTTGAGGACCTATGATTACTAGATGGACGATTTTGTTGAACTAAGGCAAAACTTTGTTTGATTTAGTCCTCCTAATCTCTCTTTTCTCCCTCCTCACATGCTCTTGGCCTTCCCTTCCACCTTGTCCTCACTTCCCTTTCCTAAAATGGTAAGATCCACTTGGCTGAAGCCAAGTCTGGGTCTTTATCATTATGCGCTCTATCCCGATACTACACTATAGCCTCACCGAACCATAGGTCATCATGACCGATTTGACAATGCACCGTTTTGCTCAAGGCCTAGATTTACGTTAGTACCATTCTATTTTATATTTTCCACACATTGGTCCCTACCCTTTACTTATGTTATTTTAAGGTTACTTTCAAGGTAATAATTCTCTCCCTTATCGCATTCGAGTATTCATTCGAAATATTTCATGCATTTAATACGTATTTATGCCACAACCCAACCAAAGCTTTAGCTTGGCTCTTGGCCACAACTAATCATATTCAATTAAATAAGGTTGCGAAAGCATGTATTGCATTTTAAATAACATAGTGGACTGTTCACTTCTAATTAAGTAACACAATATTAAGATAAATTATATTTGATCATTCATAACAAATTATATTATAAAGAGTGTATTACAACTATCTATTTCTCTTCCTTTCACATTCATATGCATGATACTCAAAATAAGACTATTTCATATATTACATTCTTCATCATCACTATATACATGGTGAGAACCTTGAAACATCTCTATCCAAATATGCCAATTCGAAAATCCTTCCAGTACTACTGCTCACAACTCTCAATCTTGAACATTAGACTTTACTTATCAGGGATATTAAAATAAAAAAGTAAGCTTAACGCTTAGTAAGTTGTCAATCCATAGTCTACACATTGATATACACCAACTAGAATGAACGAAAATTATTTTATCTTTTCATTCATCAAGAAATACCTTGAACTTATTGGACGCCATATATGGATGGTATTATCAATTCAATATGCTAGTGGTAGCCATAGGCCAGTTTAGGCCCAGAACCGTGCCCAAAAAATCGGCCCCAAATGTGATGGTCAAGGTTCAGGGCCAATACCACAGGTCTTAGAACCGAAACCATTGAAAAATAGAAAAAAATAATTGTTGTTTTTCGGGAAATTTAAAAAAAAATTGAATTGTGATTTGATGGTGATACGATGGAAGTCTGAAAGGCCACACACCATCCCCCTCCGAGCCCCCACACGTTAAAGCCTAAGCTACAACCTGTAGCCAACCCCGCTGAGGCTTATGACCATTCACTGACTTAATGCTAATTATATTTTTAAAATTATGTATATTTAATTTAGTTTTAAATTGATTTTTATTTAATTTTAATAAAAACCAAACCAATTGGTTTTGGACCGAACTGATCAGGCCCAAACCACCCCTGAACCATCCAAAGGAATATTCAAGTCTGGTTCCATGACCCCTTAGAACGAGAACAAGCCAGTTCCATGAACCCTTGGAACAGGAACAAGCTGGTTCCAAAACCGTGGCTACCCCTACAAGAAGCAATATGACATGACCTAGTAGAATCGTGAATGTATGTAAGTATTATATGATTATCTCACTTATCATTCATTAGTGAGCACATGCACTTACTAGCACTATACACAAATGGGCTATCTCTTGCGAGTCAACTTTTCATATTATCATTCATGTAAAATTACTAGTTGACCAATTGTGCATTCGTGTAACATTACCGATTGATTAGTGGTTCATTTATCCCTTTCTGTAGAGCACTTTGTATAATTACTTATCCCTTGCAGATATGCATATGCATGCCTTGCATGTTTCAATCATTTAGACACCATGACATGTAATGTGATAGATACATTTACTAGATGATAAATTAATGAATCATGGATGCATGCATATACTATATAGCTATCCGTACAAATACAAACGTATGGACAATATTACCAATTGATCAATGATTCATTCATCTCTTCTAGGACATTTTTTACGGGGAACATTTCTCATCATTATTCATCCCTTATATGATATGCATATGTAGGTTCCAATCACTTTGACACTTTTGGGATATAATGTTGCATATATATGTTAGCTAAATACACCACAACACATTCATAAAAAAATCAATAACAAAGAGGAAAAAAAGGCAACTATAGCTCATCCATCAAAACGAGTTGAGTGTCCACAAGCAATAGCAAAAATTACATATAAGCATTACTATAAAATAAAGTAATAAAATGACTAATAGAAGTAGCAATAAAATGTCTAATAACAATAGCAAAATACTCAATGATCTTCAAAGTTATAAACTCTCTTAAAATTGTTATGAAAGCATCGAGTACACATCCCTACATGAAAGAAAATGTGATTCATGTAAGTACCATCTTTTAGAGAAATGCAATTCATGTAATTGCTATCTACTATCCCTGCTTTGGTCTTTCTTATTTTATCTAGATTTCAATTTGGCACAACAAATGTTTGCCTTCTTAAATAAAAATAAAATAATTATAAAATTTGGGCAGTTTCAGGCCCTGCTAGTTTTTGGATCGGCGCCCCACATTTCCTAGTTGGTTTTCCCGTAAAAAACTAATTGAATTTAATATATGGCTCAAGAATTCGATTTTTTAGGTTGGTCTAGATCAAATTTGTGGTTATTCAGACTTGAGGTCTTTTACATACACTCCTAACAATATGCATCATTCACATAGTAATAAAAAATGTACTCTCAAGTTTCTTAACTATACTCATTAGACCCTTCAAGACAATAAATTTAGAAATCAAAGATGTATCATCATGATAATTTAGTTTAGTAGTATCTAATCATATTTATTAAACCACTCGACATAGCTATCAAATATCTATCAATATACTAATTATACTTAGGATCACCCAATCATACTCATTAAACATTTAAAATAGTAATCAAAGATTATCATTATGCTAACCGTATTTAGTACGTCCTAACTATACTCAATAAAACCCTAATCACAACAACTTGAAAAAACATATCAAGTATTATCATTGCCTATATAATCCAGACAGACACATCAAGTTGTCAACCATACCAAGCCAACTTGTAGTACAACTAATTGCAAATCAATCTCTAAGACCCCTTCAACTCTTGAACAATGATAGCAATTAAATACAAGATTCAACAAGCTCTGCTTCTTCAACCAACAAATATATACCAAGACATAACTTTCAAAATCTCTTCCCCCCTTGATTTTGTTTCCTATAATGGTTTTCCTTTCTTGCTTAAATGAAGAGCTGAAAGAGTATTGTATTATGTTTAGATGGGTTATGAGGATAAGTGTCAATATGCCCTTATCTTAATCTTTACCTTTTAAACAATACTTATCCCAATATTTTCTTTTTTAATTTTAATAACTCTTTAACTATATCTTTATCCACTTTAAAATTCTTCATTTTCTTGGTCGGGTTAAAAATGGCCCTTAATTTGGGCTTAAATATTAGTTATTATACCACACTTCTAATCCAACTCAAATAATTTGTAAGACTTTATAAATTGCATAATATTGGCCCAATTCTAAATGAAACCCAATAAAATAGTGCATTTGCTTTGAGGTTATAGCATAACTCATGCAAAGCATATGACAATATTATGTGTGTCTTAACCCAATTTCAGCAAAATAAATAAGTAATAAAATATTTTGGTCTAATTCAAGTATAGCATAAACAATTATACATTTTTATATTCAACCCAAGCTTATAAATATAATGTCATCACAGTTAATTCCATGGATTCAATCATTAAGATCTCAAGTCACACCAACCAACTTATTTTACGAGATCAGTCCAAAACTCAAGCGTCTACATGGATTACATAAAACACCATAATCCTCTCCTCTCCTCTATAATCATCATGCCATTCATTTCTTTCCATTCTTTCAAGCAATGCCAATAATGATTATTGGCCTTGATGTAGGCCTGGTAAACTGTGTTGTGTCATATTTAAACATGTCGTGTCTAAACGTGTTCGGATTAGAAATCCTGATGATCTGAACATGATACATTTATTTTTTATGTCTAAATAGGTTCGTGTCTAAACCGCGTTGACTCATTTAATGTGAAATGTCAACAATCTATCCTTTATAAACTAAAGGAAAGTTACAAAAGTTACAAAGGAGTGCCACGTCAGCCATTTTCTCCTTCTCTTTCAATTTTTTAATTTATTTTTAATTCATACTTCCTATGAACCTCTCTTCAAGAAAACCTCCACATTGCATCTTCATTGTGCCCTTTTTTTTTTTTACATTTTTATTTTAACTTTGGCTAGACTTTCACGTCTCCCTTTTATTGTACTGCTTCTATAATTGTTTTTCCTATTTCCCATTCTTTCCTTCTATGTTCTCCCTTGATAGATCGGTTTGAGATGGACTTAATTGTTCGAACCACGTACATTAAGTGTGTCATCTCTTCTTTTACTTCCACAATTATCGTCACTGTTTTGAGAATTAATCGACACTCGAAATATCAATCAAAACCCAACAAGGTTCGTAAACTTAATAACTTACCTAGTTTAAAATGTTTAATTTTTCTGCGGTAACAAGTCTTACTCTCAGTCAAATCTTGACTGAGGTCCAAGCACATTAAGTGTGATGGGACCATTTAAACTACACATTTTGTTCATGACATGATACCATAACTGATTAAAATTAAAAAAAAAAAAAAGATATACATTAGTCATAGCAAAAAGTTGACAATCTTGCTTAGTTGCACGTTATACAACTTGTATTCAGAAATTTAATATATTCTGACTAATTCAATTCGAATTGAAATGGCCTGCTATGAGTAAATCTCTTCCAAGATGAATTCTTTCTATTCACAATACTCGAACCCCGAGATATTACTTAAAAGAAACAGGCATTCTATCACCTTAATCAATCCACTTTGATTATTTAAAATTTACTTACAATGCAATTTTATATCATGTTTTATGTAGAAAACCAGAGCACATAGGCTTATCAAGTCTGTCTCTAACTTTGACCCTCCCGGCATTTGATTCAAGTACTATTAAATTACGAGAAAAATTAATATTTCATAAAAATAAATTACTATTTTACATTTAAAATAATTGGTAGTGTAAAATTGTGGCATTTGTTATATATTAAGGAAGTAAATAAAAATATAATACCATCATCTCTAACATAAAAAATACTTCTTTTTCTACCTTTCCATCCTAAGGTATTTTCTTTGAAAATTTATCAGTTTACATCACATTTTACAATGTTTGGATGTAAAGCGAAGTTTATTTTAAATTTCAAGAACCAAAATGTTTTCTGCGGGCACAACTTGCTTGTAAAGTCTTTTAAATGCAAAAATAATACATTCTTAAAATACAGTGAGACCAACCTCCTACTTTTAAATAACAAAAAACCAATGTCAATTCTCTCTGAATAAGAGAGAGAGAGAGAGAACATTTTACAATGTAGAGATTATAATAACATATTACTTTTACCCTCTTAATACTACCTAGCAACACAACAATTATATATTAATAACTACTTTTTATACAATCTAATTTTCCACCCTAATTAACAAAAAATGAACTAAGAGACAAAAGACACATTGAACATTTTGTAAATTAAAAATAATAAAAAAGAGGTGAGTTCCACTACATTTTAAGAATAATTCCCTTTTATCATTATAAAGACTTTCAAGCGAAGTGTAATCACTCAAGAAACATCATTTTGGCTTGCAAATTTAAAATGTTTCACTTTGCACCCAAACATTGTAAAATGAGACTTATAACATAAAATGTAAAGTTAGAAACCAAATACCTGGATTGTATTTGGTTCAATGTAAAGTATGAACTTCACATGAAATATTTAGCACTTTACATCAGTTTTACCTTGATTAGGGTAAAAATGAACAAAACTTACTTTCCCGACCCATTTGAAATTTGGTATGGATTTTGATTCTGACGGCATGGTTTTAAACCACACAACATAGTTATGGATCATAATACAGAGTTAATGCCAGGCAAATGTAGCCACTGATTGCAGCTCAAGGCAACAATAGCAACATTCTATGCTGCATCGCAGACAGAGGATACCAATGTTGATTCAACCACACAGCACATAAGTCTCCAACTTCATCCCTTCCCCCAGTGAATATACAAGCTACATCGTTAGCATTTAGCACCTCTTACTAGAAAGAGTCATTCTCTCTGGTTTCATTCCTCTTGCTCCAGAATTCGAAATCATTTTAATAACATAAAATTAATTAACCAATTCAAACCTCTGGCAATTAACGTTCGTGTGAAACAAATTTCCAAAGATCATGCGAGCTCAACTTTACAATTCTAATTTAATTGAAATTCTTGGCAGAAAAAAATGTGGCTACTTAAATTTGAAGGAAGCCAATAGAAGAATTACCGGCTGCCTCCAATCGTGTCGGTAGCCTCAGATGTGGGCACCATGCAAAAGGTGGTTTGTTTCACAATCACAAACAAACACCCGTGTCTGACTTAAGTGCCAATTCAAGCAATGCACCTCGGAGTTCTAATGAGATCCAATGCATCGATGAGATATAATACAATATGATAGCAGAGCCCAAAAACAAATCGATCCATCAAGAGCAAGCGCTGTCGGAGATGGAAATGTAGCCGGGTATTGTGTCCTGAAACTATGAGGTTGAGTTTCAGGGATCTTCAACCGGCTGCAGTACTGAAACTAATCAATGTAGGCTCCAAGCGGCAGTCAGGTCACCATCAACCGGTGCCAGCTGTTGACTCGGTTATAGAGCCGTTTATTCATACCCAAACCCCTCGTCTCTTCTCAAGATCGAAGTTTTCCGATGAAAGAACACTTCTGATGAAACATCGAATCCAAAAGTTTGACTCAAGACTGTGAAATCAATCAAGAATCGACGAAGAAGACGAACTTCAGATTCAGACTGACGGTTGACACAACGATAAATCACAAAATTAAACGATCAGATATCAGCTTCTTCGAAACTTGCTCTGGATTTGCAGGAAGGCGAATGGGAGCTCACTCTAGGTTCGACGAATCATCAAACGGACGGCGCCTAGACTATGTATGTAGTAGGAGTGGTAGGAAGAAGAGAGAGCATGAGAGGAGACGGAGAGCGGTGAACGAGTGAGGAGGGATTTATATAACCGGAACCCCGAAACCCTAATACTTTCTTGGCACCACACAAAAATAGAAAAAGTAAAATTACCAAAAGAGCCAAAAGATAACATTAAAAAAAGTTATATCTTCTTCCTTCCTTCTCTCCCCAAAATATAGTCCCGGCCATAGGCCAGTTCCGGTCAGTCAAACACAGAACTGGACCTAAACTAGCCCGGAACCATGAGGCACAGCTCGTGGCCGTTTCCTCCCTTTCAAGGAGCCCAAACTAAAACCAATGACTTTGACCTGAAACTAAAATTTTTAAAAGAATAGTTTTTAAAGAAATGATTAACCAATTTATATATCAAATTAACGTAATTTTTAAAACATAATACATTTAATTTATTTTTAAATTCAGTTTCATTGTAATTTATCATAATTTCTAACAATTTATGCATAGTTTATTTTAAAATTTATCAAACTAGATGATTTTAGAATGTCAGTTCCTAACCAACTAGGACTGTGGTTCTGAATAAGAACCGGATTGTTCTAAATTGTTCCTGAACCATCCTAGGAGTGATCAAGGCCAGTTCCATGTAGGAATGGAAATGGGGCCAGGCCAGTCCACAGGTCAGCCTCAGCTACAAAATACATTATCAATATTAGGCAGAATGTAATTCAAAATTCAATATAAATTTATATATTTATAATATTACAATTAATTAATTAAAAATTAAAATTTACCAAGATAAAAGTATAAATAAATTAAATAAAAATTAATTTAAAATATATAAAAATAAAATACAATATTATATTGCGTGGAGGGTTAGGTTAGGGTAGGGCAGGCCAATAGATAGACTCGGACCGGATTAGAGCCGAGTCGGGGCGGGGCGGGCGTGGGTCTCTCTACATGGGCAAAATTGCCATCTTAGATCCATGCCTCAATAGAACGGGAACTAGCCGGCTCCGAAATGTAGCCAGGCCTACCCACTATAATTCGTAATGATATTAATTATAATTTTGTTAATATTTAGGGGCATTTGTAACATGTGAGTTGTCCGAGGATTTGTCGGAAGATGAGTTCATCTTGGCGGTTCAATGTTTATTCAGCTAAGGTATTGGATTTGAATATTGTGTATGAAAAAAATATAAGAAAAAAAACATTTATGATTCTCAAACTTTAGACTTTTGTCATTCTCATTTTAAATCTTTATTTTTTTATCTGTCACACCCTTAGTGCTTTAAATTTTCTCACTTTGACTCTATCATTACTTTTTCCATTCAAAAAAAAGTATATTTCATTGAAAAATGATTTTTTAACAAATATATTTTTAAAAATAAAACAATAAGAAACAAGCAAATGAAAAACAAAAATATCAATAGAGCGTTGTTGACAGCAATATCCCCTCCAAAATTGGAACTTTTTCTCGATTAAGAATTGGTGGTAGTTGTTGACACCATAAAATTGTGCCATTCTAAGTAAGAACGAGTCCTAATTTTAAGAAGATATTTAGTGGTAACCGTTGCTTCCTTAATCAAGGATAGTCTCATTGTAATCCTTCTTGTTTGATTTTTCTGATATTTTTAATTTTCATAAAACATTTATATTTAAGAATTTTTATTTGGATAGAATATACTTTCTGAATGAAAAAAGTAATGATATGATCAAAGTAACAAGAACACAAAAGGTTAAAATATGAATTATACAAAATAAAGGTCTATGATGAAAATGATCAAAGTGCAAAAGTTTGACGATCAAAAGTGTCATTTATCCAAAAGCATATGATTAAAAATACTTTACTGATCTGCCTTAAACCTATCTTAAGAAGAGTTAATTGGACTATTTTAAATTTGAATTTATAGTCATTCTTGCTTGAAGTACCTTTTTTTTTCTTTTTTTTTTTCTTTTTTTTGTTATCAGTATTCTTAAAGAGGTACTTGGATCTTGAAACAGTATATGAGTAATGAGAAATAAAAAGACATGGAAGTTTTACTTATGAAAATCCGGCTTGAACCTTTTGATGTTAGCAATATCATATCAGTACAGAAAATTATCGTCCGAAATCTTCGTTGACCTGAGCTGAGGGATTCGTAAATATCCACTACACCCTGTTTGAGGAAGGATTTAGGAGGGGTTAAGGCGGGCGGGTCGGGAACAAATATCTCTTGGTTGGCGTTCATTTTCAGAACAGGGAGGAGTAACCAAAGACCTCAAATCTTTCTTTCCGTTAAAAGTTCAGTAGAATAAGGAACAACTTGCATACAGAGCAAGCAATCAAAGGCAAGAAGGTAGGGGGCACATTACACGTGGTTCGCAACAACCTGTCAGAGATGGATGCAAAGAGCTTCCACTTGTACCTAATGCTTCTCAATGAAAACATGCTCTTACTTAAGCATTTAGCCCTTGTAAATCTTGCATTGAACAAGCTTAGCTCAATTCTGACATCCCCACCCTTAAAAAACGACGTTGAATTCAAGTTTTATGATTGAAGAATACCCATCTAGATACTAAAAACTTGATTGGTAAAGGGATTAAAGTTTTGCGTTGGGTGAATGCCAGAAGTAGCCTCGGCCGGTAACTCTTCAAAAAGGATGGTGTATTAGATTTAAAATAACATCTCAACCCAGGATAAAGCTAGCGAGAATATTTTGAGACTGAGCCCTCCAGAAGACGTATGAATTCAGGCGGTGGGCAACTTTCGGCATAGAGAAGGCAAGCACAGGAACAGCGCACACAACCAAGTAAAAGCAAGCAAGGCAAATGCTTTATTTTCAAGTACAAAACTGAACAAAAACCATGAACAACTACAACTGCCAGTTCACAACAACACTGCCAGCACAGATACTGAAACAGAGGAGAACAAGGATTACATGGCCTGCTGCTGCCACAGGATCTCCGGCATGTATAAAATGCCAGAAAGAACTCCTCAGATACGTTTATACAAGGATCGTGTGTAAAGTCCCTTTTGCATGCTAAATGTAGTTCCCTCATCAAGAGGATATCAAAGTTGCATTTATTATTCAATAAGGATATGTAGCCAAAGCAACATGAGGGAAATCTATGAGAACCTTATTTAGTCCACCATAGGAGGAAGTCCTTTCGTCTGTTGATCTTCTTCTGCAACTGCAAGATTCCGTAAAGCAAGGCCTCAGCAGTAGGAGGGCAACCCGGAACATAGATGTCAACTGGGACTATCCTGTCACAGCCGCGGACAACTGAGTAGGAATAGTGGTAGTAGCCGCCACCATTCGCACAGCTTCCCATAGAGATAACCCATCTTGGCTCAGGCATTTGGTCATAGACCCTGCAACAGGTTTCAAGGTTAAGGAAATGAATATACCCTCCTGTAACACACCGAGAACCCACTTCTCTGGTGGAATATATTGCAATAGTAACAGTCTAAACATAATTTGGCCAGACTCCTGCCTCTAAATTCATGCACCTTGTAGATTATTCCAGCACCATTCGCCCAAATAGATTGGGATGGAACAATGCAGGGTAACCACTACTAAGTCGACACAGGGGCCCAATACAATACATTTATATATAAAAGGAAGAATTTTCACAGTTCTTTTGTCCACAGATAAAGGAAGAGTCATTCCACTCAAGTTATACTTTGTAGACAACCCTATTATATTATTTGCTTTTGTCTACCACTGGCACAGTTAAAGAGTAGATTTGACTTCTCGTTTCATTTTTCAACAGGACATCATGTGTCTAGTGATTAACAGACAAACCCAGCAGCAGATTAGCTGAAGGATGAGAGAATGGTATGAGGATAAACTTATGTAGAAAGTCAAGAAAGGGAATGAGCATCCTTAAAACCCCCCTGAATAGGACTTCTAGAGAAAATGTCTCTACAGTCCACACCACAGCCTCCATAAGATAGATCTACAAGGAACTGTATTCAAGTTTGATACGGTTCCAGGACTGATTTGTAAAGATGAATGGAAGAATGGGGGTAATTAACAGCTAAGCGTCTCCAGTCGTTAATTTCAGTTGGTAGAGTTGTTGAGGCTTTTAGACAAAAGCCCTGTAAATCTCAATAACAGAGCTAAGAAATGAATACTGAATCTTCTCCTTAGTCTTGTATCTTTTTCTCTCTTTCCGTGTTCTTCTCTACCATTCTCCCCACCATAATCTTTTCCCATCCATGATCTGTTCACTTTTCTTAATTCTGCCCCTACTCTGGATAGAGATGTATCTAAGTTTAATCAAAAGTTGCAACAAAGGAACATCAGCTTCTTATTTTTTTCAAAGAATTCTTCAATAAGAAGTTATTTAAGCCGACCACTCCTTCGCTATGGACAACTTTGAGTGTATTGACCTCTAAAACCAGCAGAAAGAGTTCATCATGGACCCAAAAGTTTTGTTCAAACAGCTTTGGAGCAGCTTTCCAACAATATGGGATAGCTTATGCATAAACGCAAACAGGGGACTAATCAAAGTAAAAACCCCACTGAGATATAAAAGGTTCAATTGGACATCAAGAGCATCCCATCTCGAGTATTGGCTCAGAAGTCAGGAAAAAAAAAAAAGAAACTGGAGCTCTCATTCTAAGTTGAACTAGAGGCCATCACGTAACGCTATAATTTCTCGGAACCCCGTCAACGGTATAAAGAAGCCTAGCAATTTCAACAATAACCATGAAGTTTCCCACCGGTAATTATATCCACACACAAGAAATCAGCACATACCAAACCCTAAATTCAAAGAGAAATCTTGGATCGAATAAACACACAAGGGCAAGAGACCTACTTGCGAAGAGCAGGAGCCATCTTGTTCGTGAGGGTCCCAGCGACGATCATGCAATCGGACTGGCGAGGACTCGGCCTGAAAATGATCCCGAAGCGGTCAAGATCGTACCTGGCGGCGCCGGTGTGCATCATCTCGACGGCACAGCAGGCGAGGCCAAAGGTCATGGGCCAGATGGAACCGCGGCGGGCCCAGTTCATGAGATCGTCGACCTTGGAGATGACATACTCAGCGGCTTTGGAAAGGCCGGTGGGGGGCGAGGCGGAGGGAGGCGGGATCTGGGAGTAGGGTGTCGGGGTAGAGGCGGCGGTGGAGAGGACGCGGAGGTGAGGGGCGAGGAGGGAGAGGGAGGAGCGCGTGGCGGCGGCGCGTGAGGCAAGAGAAGCCATTGCCACGCACTGAGAGAGACCGACAGTCGACCGATCGAGAAAGCCGGGCCGAGAGACAGACCAACTCAGCTCAACTCATCAACTCAAGGAAACAGCTCTCGAAGTGTAAGAAAAAGAATGTGGACGGGGTCGGTTTGAGCATCGGGTTCGCCGACTTTGGTTTTGAGCTGGCGAGAGCAGTGATGTCTGGTGGAAGAAGAGTGGTGATGCCGGACCGGCCCGGTTTTACCCGGAACCGGATTTCTCAATCTCATGGTTGATTTTCCTTCCACGTGGTGCTGAATCATACTGCACACGTAACAAAAGCCAAAACAATCCATAGGTAGTTTTTTTTTCCTGTAAACTGGGCATCTTGTACGAATAATTTCTATCTATATCTATACTATATATGAAAGCTGATACAAGTTAACCTACATCAGACACGTGTCCCCTCATTTTCTACTAGTTACAAGCTTTTTACAAACATTGAACCTGAGAGAATTATTTAGCTCAGTGGTTTGCTTTTTTAATTTCATTTTACACATCCAAGTTCAATCTTTGCAAAGCCAATTTTCCTTTTTATTTTCATGCTATCCTACTTCTTTTTGGGCCACGGGTCCTTTGGACCGAGTATTAGGCCCAACAATAAGATGGAGAAGAAGTGCATCAGGAATGCTAGTCGAATATTTCATAATAGTGGCAAATAAGGCCAAACATATTGTATGGAAAATGTCAATCATAATGAAATTTTATTGGATTAGATTAAAATATGATATTGATAAATTTTCGAGCTCATATTGGATGGTTCAGTTGAGTGAACGTTTTGGTTGAGTAACGTAAACTCATCTTCTCAATTAATTTGTTGGTCAAATCTTTATAAACAACGAATTTCATCAAATGTCCATTTGAGGTGAAAATAAGAGTGCAACATAAGCAATTTTTCGAAACCCTAATTTTATACCTCTAGAATTGAATGATAAACTATCAACTTTACAAACTCTAACTATTGCTATCTTATTGATAAAAAAAATGTTAGGAAAATATTCAAGTCTTGTTTGGTAGTTAAGAACTTCCTGTTCCAGGCCTGTTTCATACGTAAGGCAAAAGATGTCAGAATGTGAATGACGGACTGGGCCTCTATTCAGCACAATCCATAATCACCATTCACTATAAGAAGTAGAAGAATATATATTCAGCTCCAATTCAGATAGCCTAGAACCAAATTTAAACACTTAATTACCGAATTTACCCCTCATATCATAACAAAACTTCAAAGATTTACCATCCACAGCACTCTCACGTGTTTACATTTGTTTTTTTTTTTTTTTTAATTTCTAGCATTGATATTATTTTTTATTTTTAAACTTAATATATATAAAAGACTATCAATTAATTTTCTTATTAAATATAAATGCATGAAAATTTTCTATTTTACGTTTTTTCAATCTAATCTTCCATTAATTATTTTAACGGTTAGATATTATTCTTTCTTTCAGTCTAAACCACCGGTATTCAGAAATTCAATAGACTCTGACTAATTTAGTTCGAGATGGGAAGACCTACTGGGGTAAAGCTCTTCCAAGTTAAATTTTCTCCATTCAGAAGACTCGAACCCGAAATCTTGCTTAGACGAAAGGGCGTCCTACCACCTCAAGTAATCCACTTTAGTATGGTTAGGTATTATTCTCTCTTCATAAATTAGTTTTATAGGCTTACAAAAAGTTCTGCTACGAAGTTCGACTTTTCCTCTAGTTAAATAAAAAGTGGGTGCAATGCTAAGTCTAGTTAGACTGACGGCTGATTTATTTACATTGGGATGCAACCCGTATAATCAGCTAATAAAGGGCACTACAATTTTGCTAGAAGAGTCAAGTACATAACAAAATTTTGTCGTAGTGCTGCTTCTTTTTTTTTTTTTTTGGCAAGAACATCAGCACAAAAAGATCGCTTCACGATAAATGTGTTGAGCATGGACAACCTGGAATCTGCTACTCGACATCATAGATCAATGACAAGAGATTGTAGCATCTATACCACATAAAAAACTGGTACAAGTTAACCTGCATCAGACACGTGTCCCCTCATTTTTTTTCTGTACTGTCTTGGCATTAGGTTCCACTTGGAGGTGAAGGATACTTAGATCTAGAGCAAGTGACTTGAGAGCCCATAATTGACTCTCTTGTTTCCTTCAAGACACAGCCTTTTTTTCTGGCTGTTGAAACTTTTTCCGTTCTTTTCTTTATAAAAAAATAATTGGCATTCATCAGTGCAAAAAAAATGTTCGGATTTATATAGGTAAAAGATCCCTAAAAATCAGTATCTGTTATGATTTTTGTTGTTTACGTGTTGTGGAGTTTTTCAGTAGTTGAGATTTTTTAGGATGTATTTTTTTTCCAGAGGTGTTTACACACAATTCCCTAGTTTTATGAGAGGAATTGGATTCGGTATACGAGTGAAACAAATTTCACCATATGAGGGAATCGGAATCCATTTTTCATAAGAACAAACAAATTCAAACGAAATCTGTAATTTCTATTCCGATTCCGGTGCTCATTTTCAAAAAACAAACGGGCCCTCTGTTTAAACCAGTCCAAACTTGGAGGAACTATCCAACTGTAATCTCTGTAACAACTAGTGGATGGGTCCTAGGTAGGGATGGCAAAATTGATCTGGACCTGCCGACCTGCCCGGCCCGACTCGGTTTGGGGGGTTAGGGAGGGCCTGGATTTGGCTGCTGACCCATCCCGGTCATATTTATATATTATTATACGATATGATTATATATTTTAAAATTAATACACTTGATTTATGAATTTTTTATATTAGTAATTTAGATAATAATTGTTCTATTTTATTAAAACTATGTAAATTATTTATTTTTTAAAAAAATTATTTAACTATACTATCATAAATATATAATTTATATCATATTTTATATAGTATTAATTAATTTCGCCTACACATGCCCCGACCTAACCCGTGAGGGTGCGGAGCGGGTCCAGGGTATCCATTCACTAGTCTTAGGTTACATAATAAGGAAGTTGTAGGCATGGGAGGGAGAGACCATATTCATTCTTAGAAGAGACTGAAAGAATGAAAAGAGCAATAAAAGAAATGAAAATTTTATTAAACCACCAGTACTGTATTAGTCGGTACTTTTTTTGAAAAGTTGTGACCCTTTTTTAAAGAGTTTAACATCAGTTCAAAAGAGCTGTAACTGATCGTCTTCAATTCTATTGAAGTTATAATCTCAGTTAAAAGAGTTGTGAGATTATTTTAAATGATTGTAATTATTTACAACTGATCATAACTGTTTAGACTGATGCTGCAACTCCTTAGGACTGATCAATGTATCGCCCTGCACCGGTACGGTAGAGTCTTCCTTGAAAGAATGAGATAATCAAGATCTGGTAACCGTGACATGAAATAGAGGAAACAACTGAACAAAACTAAAAGGAAATTCAAGATAAAGAGATAACAATGGAAAACAAAATAAGAAAGCAAATCAAAATAAATGGAATGGAATGGGAAGATTTAACCAATCAGTTGCCATTTTTCTACTTAATTTGCACTCTTGAGAGTTATTATGTCGATTCAATTAGGTATATGATTCTTTACAAATTAGTAAAATGGGATTTCCTTAAAAGGAGTTTTTGAATCCTCCTTCCATTCATTTTCCCAAAATGAACTCGAAAAAATATGTATCTAAGAAGAAAATAATATAGGTGCATTTTCCAAAAAGAATTAAACTATATGGCTTATCACAGACTGACATTCTTACGGATTTAGAGGTATTTTCTACTGGAGCCTGTTTTTTTTTTTTTCATCTCATCACGAACACTTTAAAAATACATATTTATTTTTACACCATTTATGAGTTTAAGCACCTGTCCCTTCTTTTTTTTTTTCCTTTTTTTCATCTCATCACTGTAACTTTATAAATATATATTTATTTTTACACCATTTATAGGTTTAAGCACTTGCCATAACGATAACTACCGGATAACAGCTTTAGATCGTCGTTAGTTTCCAGTTTCCCAGAACGTGAGGCCTTCTATGATTAACCGCTACGAATTTGGGCTGAGAATTGAATCAGCTGTAATGTTTAAGCACCTCAAAGTAAATGTCTGTGTTGGAACCTGACTCGGACAAGACATCTTCAATCCCAGAGTCGGAGTACTTGGGTCTAGGTGCTTCGACTTTGGAATGCCAAACTCGAGATCAGAAATGACGAGGGTTTTGAATGACCAAATTCTGAGTTGAAGAGTAATAAGAAATATAGTAAGTAGGCTTCTTGACCAAGCATTAACAAGTCCAAATCCTGCTCGACTGACTGACTGACTGACAAACTCGGTCTGATCGGTTGCTATCCTCAACCTGACTGAGCTCAATCGTGTTTCGTATTCTCAGAACACCCAATAGTTTCTCAAATTTCATGAAAAGGTATATAAAATGTAGCAGCAGCCTCAACAAAAGGGAAACTTCTACCTTAGCTAGGGGTATTTCTTCAGTCAAATACTCTACGAATATGAAAGAAGTAGATAAAAGAGTCCAAAACGCATGATTCCTTGTCCTGCATTATCCCACAAAAACTACTTATTTGTCAAAGGAACATAACCCAACTCCCCCAAGAACAATGGAAACATGTTTCTAGTGGGATACCATCTATAGTTAACAAAAACATGAATGACTTTTCCCGAGCCAAAGAAATTCGGGAGTTCTACCAGCAAGCCCAATCTATCGGTCAGAATCAATGCACCGGTGGAAACAGCTACCTCCACCCTATTTTCTTTTGTCAAGACCTAATCTCAGTTGTTTGCAGATATAATATTTCTCTCCTCCTTCACCAGTCATCTTAAAGTCTCGACCGACCCAATGAATGCATTGACATGGCAATAGGCAGAATCTTCTTATACCAAAAGAATATGACAGTGAAAAACCATCAGCTGACCTGAAGTCGAAGTCCAGAAATAGTATCTTCCTTGGAAATAGTTGAATCAAACAGTTGGGGTCGTGTGTGGTGCATCACCCACAGAAGATAAATGGTGAGGCTTTTTTACTTTGGTTAGGAGGGGTCTGTGATTTGTCCTGGAACTGTACAGAACTTATGAATCCTTTTCCCCTATGATTCCTGCGCATAGTACATGTAAAGGCTATTTGAAGCAGCAACGGCGAGTGAGTTCTCTGTGGGATGCCAGGCCATATGGAGCAGCTTTGTGGTGAAATCGAGAGAATTCCCATTTGTGTCAGCTCCCGAGTTACCTGTCCCTTTTCAGAATCAAAATTAGTCAAGTACACAAAAACCAGACAAGAGAAAAGAAAGTCCTCTATATATTTAAAAGTCTTCTGAGAAAATATCAGGAAAAAGAAATGTCATGTTCTCTCTTTAAGAAAAATTGTCCTCTTCAATCCCAACTATAAAAATAATAAGCAACTGAAAAGGCAGAAACAGAATTCTCAAGGATTCGGGAGTTTGAAAAAGCATAATTAAGATGAACAGTTGATAGATGAGCAAGCATAAGGATACCTCTTTTGATAACACGAGATAAACCAAGAGATCTAGAAGGCTTGGAGGGGGTTGACACTTGTCTTCTGGAGGCACATAAAACAGATAATACATTGTCTAAGGCAATCTCACATAAAGCAAGAAAAATGCTATTGCTGAAGGAAATAAAGCAACCTATTGAAATAGAAATCAGCGACTAAGAGTTTGTGCAGGGAAAAAAAATGATGCATAGTTTAATCTGAAGGCATCCTTCTCGTGTTTTTTCCTTAGTCCTGATCCCTTCAACTGGTAATCACATCTCACCTCATTGGGTTTTTAGTAGCTTCAAGTGTTGCAGCTTCTGTACTGCCTTTGGAGCAACCAAACACACGAAATAGATTGCTGAAATCATAGAAAAGATGGGGGCTGCTGAGTGAGAAAACATAAGGGTGTAATAAATAAGAAAGGAATTCATGACAACAAATGAAGCAGACCTGTAGGAACCGGTGGCCACTCGAAGTCCATCTCCACTAAAACAGCACTCGAATTTGTCGAAGATTGAGTCATTCTCATACAAATCACAAAGCTGGTGCATTGGTGTAAAGTGGGAATTAGCTTCGTTCATGTTGTCCAAAGAGCAGTGGCAATTTTTCCACAATATCTCACCTTTGGTCTCAGATATTCATGCACCTGGAAGGTTGCAATGGGACCAGAATCCATATTGATGTCCCATAGCTGCCAACATCAGCAAAAGAAGGAATTACATGAGATTTAAGAGTGAAATTACTATCAAGCATTCTTCAACTGCATGAAGAAAAACGAATGTCTCTCTCTTTTTTTTGGGTTAATTTGCCATTTCTCAATGAGAAATCGTTATATGAAAGCACTCCTATTAGAACCGCCACAAATCCACTTTGAAACGCAAAGGTAACTCGCACGTGATCTATCAATAAGAAAAAGCAATTTTTAAGAAATCTTGCACATGCAACATAACATTGCCCGGTATGAATTTTAGTGTTGATATAAAGCGGTCTGTATTTCCTCCAGCTGAAAATATGCAGTTGCAATTTTGTCACAACAGGGATGAGTTTAAAGTCACGAGTACAACAGTATGGACCTTGAGAGTCATATAATCACGACTAAGAATATGTCTCCCATCTTTAGTAAACTTGATGTCTGAAATAGAAGCAATTATATCAGTAAAGGAGGACCTCGATCCAGAAGCTTCCTGTGCCTCAAACCTGAATATCCAGAACATAAAGTAATTAGTATTAAATTCACTTGTTTTGAAGCAAAAATCATCATACTAATGATAAAATCATTCCAAAAAGAGTATTTGAATCTGGATAACTCAGGAAGTGATGTAACCATATTAAAATATTTACAGAGAAAATATTCTACTTATTCATATAGAACAAAATTCAGAACTAATTTCTAGATGCGTATTGCTCGAGAGCAGAAAGGTTAACTATTCATCACTTACAATTTACTATGATTATCACATAGAGCTGACTGCCGCAAATCAACAAGACGGATTGAGCCCTTCGAGCTGCTATATGCCAGCATGTTACAGAAATTTGGATGAAATTCTGCTGAAGTTATCACCTCTGCATTGCATTTCAAATAAAACATATCAACCAATTGTTGGATGTCATTAACAATTTTATCATCTTCCTCACAACAGCAAACTGGGTCATGACCTTTACTAACTTA
This sequence comes from Lagerstroemia speciosa, assembly GCA_037672795.1. Classification (NCBI taxonomy): domain Eukaryota; kingdom Viridiplantae; phylum Streptophyta; class Magnoliopsida; order Myrtales; family Lythraceae; genus Lagerstroemia; species Lagerstroemia speciosa. The sequence continues at coordinate 11,785,891 of CM075298.1, read as the reverse complement.
TTGAGCATTTCCCTCAAAATCCAGGTGACGACTGATTTTTGCATAATTGACAGGAAAATATCAACAGATGATCATTTAGAAAAAGGACCTCTTTTTTCAAGCAGAGACTTCCACAGTGGTCCAAAGTTTGAGCAAAAAAATTTCGCACTAAAAATATTGATTTGGCAGGTAACTGCAAGTGAGAGAGCTGAGCTTTACCAGAGAGATCTTCCATGTTCGCAGGCTTTATGTCAACAATATTAAAGCTTTGACTGCTAATTTCCAGATTCCAGAGGTTTATTCGCAGATCATCGGCTGATATGAATGTTTCCCCATCACTATAGAAACATTACAGAAGAAGCATTACAGATATAACAAGATAGATCTAAAGTTTAAAAGAAACTGAAAAATAATGCAGCAACAGGAAAGGTTGAAGCCCAGAATAATTTGCTGCTGTATTATCTTTTCATGAGAATTCTTCTAAAAGATCATATCCTGATTCAGGGACATTTACAAAGGACTTATACACAATCTCTCATTCATACTATGGAAGGCCAATTTCAAGCAGGATTGTGGCAAACAAACCAAGGAAAAATAAGAAGCAATGCAGGAAGAACAATATGCAACAAGAGGCGTCCATATCCATTTAATAAACCTGTTTTTTGATATAGAATTGATATGATAGTCGTGTGCATGAGCGTAGATCCTTCGACATCTGGCCAGAAGGACAGATTCATGACTTGTCACCTGTATTCACAAATAAACAACTATGAAAGTTAAGTCAGATAATCTTGCTGCATTGTCTGTGACTCGATTGTAATATTACAATCCCCATGGATATGTCACAGCTTCAGAGCTTTTAGACTCGCATCTTCAAACTTCTGTGTTGCAGCTATATAATGACATTTGAACATTTCCAGAACATGAACCAGATTGAGACAATGAGTACAACTACCGCAGGTAATTGCAGTGATGGAACACCCCCAGCTGGAAACTGAACATCATTGTTCAAACTACCAATTGGCCTTGAATCACATCTGCCATTTGCCAAACACGGTTTAGATGAAATTGATGAGCTAGCAGAATCCACTTTTCCATTTCCCATTGTTTTTGAAGTGTCTATATTTATGCTGCATACTTTCGTTACTTTTTTCTCTTGAACCTGCTCCATATTCGACAAAAGGAAAATGTCACTATCTTTCAGAAGTACCCAGTAGAAAAATACATGGGCTTTCAGAAATTAAAATGCATATCAAGCCAAGCATAGATCATTTATGTACAAAAAAGAGCAATTATATCAATGAGTGTGCAGACTGTAATATGAATATCAGAGTGGCTTCCTATGAAACTGCATTTCTCTTTAGGAATTTAATACAAGCTAAACAGTACAAAGATAGCTCTTCAAACATTAGTTTGATCGGTAGAGGGGACATGCTGTGGCAATACAAGGAAAAAGAAACCCAAAACAAATATGAAAACATGATATAGCTTAGGTCCTGAAACGCACATCAATCTATGGCAGGAAAGTCCGGAATACCTTCCACAGTTTGATGGTCTTGTCATTTGTTGAGAGAAGAAACTGCATGCCATTTACTGTCTGGCACCATCTAATTTTATTGATTTTCTCCCCAATCTCCAAGCTCTTCAGGTAATCAAACTACATTTGACAAACTAAAATGCAGATTAATTGATGTTCATCCAGGAAATTAAAATCAGCAAAGTGAGAGGATATTTGAAGCCATGATATGGGTATATGGAGATCCAAAGAAGAAACTTGGAACTTGATAAAAACTAAAGAACGCACCTCTGATTCATGGCTTTGGAATTCTGTTTTATAACGGAACTCCAGATGTCCGCTAATCGAATATTCCATCTTCTCAAGATCTCTCCTATGTGGCCCATTCTACATATTGTCCATGTAGGTCAGACAACTAATGTATAACAAACAAGAAATTACAGTAAAATTAGATTGCAGGGGAAAGAAGCACAAATCAAGCACATTAATAGACACTCACATCCCTATTGTCTGTCCTTTCAAATAAAACAACTCGACCCCCACGATCTCCAGTTGCAAGGTAGTCGCCAGATTTATCAAATTCAATGGCTGAAATTATATCAACTGCAATGACAAAATGATACACGATGCATTTTAGCATAAATTTGCACTCGCCGGTGAGCTTTGCAGATAATTTCTAGATATAAGAAAGTAATAATTGGGAAAACACAGGAGACACAATGGTTGTGATTTAACCTTGTCTAGCTATTCTGTACAGTATCAGTAACTGCCTGAATGCAGTGAATCCTATAACAGTGAATATTTTCTCTTTCTATGATGGACATGCTTTATCATTTATGTTTAGGAGGATGATGCTAATGCAAAAATCTTTACAATACAACTAGGAATTATTGAGAAAATGCTAAGCAGTAACGAAGGACTTGCCTATTTGCACTACTGACTACCTTTTTTTTTTTTTTAATAATCACATTACTTACTACCTGCATTAGTTAAATAGTGGAGCAAGCATGCATGGTCTTATTTGGCAATAGACCTCTCCATTTTCTTATTAAGTCAAACCATCGAAGGACAGAACCATTTCCATGATGACACTTCCCACTCAACCATGAAAAAAGGTACTTTTTTTGCTGCAATCTATTTTCAATTTGGCGAGCGGGTTTCCATGTATAAGAACCAAGCTCACATCCCCAACTTGGAATATATATATATATATATATATATTACATACATACATATATAATAGCTTATGAAGTTCTTTGGGAGGTCTCTTTCCCAATTAATGTGCTATTCAAATATTGAAAGTGAAGTCACCATAAATGGAAACTGGAATAACTTAAAGAGATAAAACACACATTGTTCCCGCAGGGATATCAATTGATAACTTTCACAAGTGAGTAACCTCAGGTGACAATTAAGCTCAGGAGTCCTTAATCATCCGCAAGACTCAAATTCAAGCGGTGAACAACTCAAGATTTTATATAGAAATGCCACACCCATTAAGCCTCATTTATTTAAGCAATCGAGCTCAAGTATAGGATTTTACGAACTGATCGTAGCTCTAGATGGCCTGAAGATCCTTGTACCTTGAAAACTAAGAAATTTTTTTTTTTTTGGATAAATCCTTGAAAACTAAGAAGTGAAAAAGGCTAAAAGTGGAGAAGCTGAAAAAGATAGGAAAGAGCAAAGACCTGATTTTCTAACAGCAAAAGAATAACAGTACCTCTGAATAACGAGTGAATGTAATGCCAAAGGCATATCAATTAATTATCAGTGCTTCCTTAGTCAATGAAGCTCCCACCAGCGAATAACACAACAGACTGGGATCAACTTATCGGTGATGATACTGAAAATCTCAATCAGCTGAGCTGAAATAAAGCAGAATCCGGGATTGTACCTTCCTGGACCTCCTCACCAGCAGCTTGCTCGCCGAAAACCTGAGCGAATTTCCACTCGAGCGGCTCCGGTACCACAGCCGTCGATGCGGCCTCCGTGGCACCTCCGTTCATCAATACAGAAATCGAGAATACTGAAGGGTCAGTTAAGGTCCGTCGGGCGACAGATGCGGAGGAGGCAAACTCAATGCACAGGCAATCTATCCGACATGGTCCGATCCTCTCCTACGTGAATCTGGCAGGTTTGGAGAGTGGGGTATGTGGTTGTTCGATCGGCGATTATGCGCTTGCGGAGATTGCGAATCGATGCTGTTGCACTGTCTCTCCGCTTTCTCAGAGGAAGATGAGGAATACGACGACGACGAATATCACATCTCTCTCTCCCCTCCCCCCGATGTATCTTTCTTCCTCTGTCGTGTCCGTGTCTGTACAGAAGTAAATCAACGTGAGTACGAGATTTTCACATATTGGTTATTTCGCTCGGTGTAAAATCCCGCGGGTACCCCTGTACGTTCATTTCCCTGGGGTACTACACCCTAGTTCTTTAACATTTTTTTTTTGGTAGAAATAGTTCTTTAACATAGTCTCATAGAGAAATGGGTGAAAATACCATTCGTTTGAAAAGTAATTTGCCAAAAACGGTTCAAGATGCTGTTCAGTTTGAAAACTGCATTTTCAACATGCAGTTGTCATACTGAACCGTATCTTCAACATGTTGTTCTTTACTTGTCCATCTAAAACTATTGGTCTATATCTATTCGAGCACTGATTGCTACCAAAGTTACTAGTCGATATTTGTTCGAGCATTGATCGCTACTAGAGCTTCTAATCGATAATTATTCAAGTACTGGTTGATCTATGTTGGAACACAACTTTGTAATAGAGTCAAAAAAAGTCAAAAAAATTTACATCAAACCATTAGAAACTTACAAACGTTAGAAAACAAGAAAAGATTGCCAATCATACAAATTGTGAAATAATAGAAGATAATATATCTCAATATCAACGCCGTCTTCAAGTTTGCCTCTTAAAGTGAATCCTAAATGGGAGGATAGACCTAAGTGAAGAAGATGTGCTTGGATGTGTTGTGTCTATTGTAGGTGTCCCATCCCATGTCCTGGGTTGCACTTGCGCGACTCCTTCACCCATGACTTGATGCGCCAGATCATGCTACTTCTGAGGGGTCGGTGGAGTCTCCCTATCTTGAATTGATAGATCAAACACCTCGGGGTGTTTGGACTGATATATCTTCAGGTATTTGGAAAAGTAACATAGAGGCATGTACTTGTGCTGGAGATGCAGAACGTGGTGGCTGTGGTGGAGATAGATAATGGGGAGATTGTGGAGGAGCTGGAGAGCGGGGTGGAACTAGCTCATGATGATGCTAACAATGACGACCCCTGCACGGTCGCGTTGTCCTCTACCTCGAGCAATTGGAGCTGGAGGAATCTCTTGGTATTCTTGTTGATCTTTAGGAAATAATGCAACACCACGTGACAAATAGATTTTTTCTAGCTAATGCAAGGTGGCGAGCCTCCTGCACCGTCTCGAATGACTCAATCCAAACCAATGCATATGCCTGTATGAAATAAAACAAAGATTCAATGAACATGTTATATATAATGAATAATAATGGATACAGTTAGTATGTCTTACCAATGCTCCCAACATAGCTCCAGTACGACTGATATAACATCTAATAACAGCATGATACCAATTGTACTAGCCATGCTCTACACCCTCTGGCAAAGTATTGTCATATTCAAGTTGAACAATACTTGCCGCCTGGCAGCCCACTTTTGAATAATGGGCATATGCAGTAAGATCCAATTCTCATTTGTCTTCCCCCTAAGATCAAGCTGGTGGAGGGAGATCGACGAGTCAAAAGGCTTTGGAATCCTCTGCAATCCGCCGAACTGTTGAATGACCCTATTTGGTAGATGCCACAAGGCAATGGCAAAACATATAAGTGGCATGTGGGCAAGCCAATGGTCACTCGAGACCAAACTTTAGTTAGGCAACCTCTTGATTATCTCGTCGTAGTGCAACATCCAATTGATCTGCAAAAGGCATCACTTACATTAGCACAAAGTAACACATAAAAAAGTATCATCGGTCAAATATGGCTTACATTAGCACCATATGTGCTCTAGCATCAGCTTATCCAGAATGTCCTAGTATGTCACATCTTTCTAGCCAGACCATCGACACACTAATGGTGAGGCCTCTATTAGAGATATGAATCGGTGGGTAGGAGCGATATGGGGAAATCTGTCCCACGACCACACTTGTAATAATATCAAAGCTCCGCCTATTTCTTCTGTTATAGCATCTGAAGCTCTGCAGAATTGCCGGCACAACCTTGCCAGACAAGCTGATCCCCAACTATATCCACTGGCAACTTGAAAGTCCTATAGTAATAGAAGAAATATTAGGTGGATGAGACTAGACATCATGTCTGCAAAAAAAAAAAAAATGCCACCCCATAGTTGAAGGATATAAGCTATCGCATGTCACATGACAGTGTCCTCATTAGACTCTACATGTAACTCCCCGAACTCCCAACACAACCATGCCATCTTTAGCTGTTCACCTGAAATGTTGTGACTATCTGGCCCAACACCGGGCAGGCGCTCGCACTCATCAGCCCAACCCAAGCAAGTGCGATTGGTCACAGCATGACCATCTAGGGATAAGTCGAGCTGGATTGAAATATCATGCAATGTCCAACCAACCTCTCCATATAGTATGCGAAAGGTATGGGTCTCCGACCTCCACCTCTCCACTAAAGCTGTAATGAGGTGCCGGTTCAATTGGATGAAAGGAATATATGGCACCCATCCAATACTGGCCTGGTAAATATGTGGCGGTATCCATGGGTCTAAAGGAATTCTCTGCTTCTGACACCGTAATGATGCCTCCCATTTGCGATAGGTAAGCGATCATGTTTTGTGAATATTTTAAGAGATTGTCATTAGTATTGTGCTATATCAATAATAGAAAATTAAAAATGCATATATTTAGTCATATATACTTGGTCACCCAAAACTGTAGCCGATCAATGCCTCTCTTGCCATGTCCATAATGACGTATGGTGTGGTCCTAGATCCATCTGTATTTGTGAGACAAAAAAAAAAGATTAAACAAAAGTTGATAATAAAAGAAGTAAGCTATAAATTAGACAAACTGGTGTACGTTAAACATTACTAAACCTCGAGACTTCTTCCATTGAGGAGAAAATCTTCAATTATGACCGTCCATCTTACAAAACCTACAAGTCATTATGGATGATGAATCTCTTATATACATCTCATTATGAATTCGCTTCGTTCAGGCGACCAATATCTCGAGCAAGGTTGGGTCTGGAACAAGTAATGAACCATTGATTGCATGCCAAGATTTTAGACCACCAAGAGGATTAAAGGTAGCCTGGTAACAGAGCTTCTGATGAATCCTTGTATGCCCTACGTCCACTTGTGCAGTCCAATTAACTTAAATTGGTGCCATTGCTACTATTGCATAAAAATACTGTATTCTATATGTTTGCCAGTTGTTGCAAGTGCATGACTGAATATGTAAGTAGACTTTATGAATTCGGCCACCTCGAACTGCATACTTGTTGCGTCGTCGGCCTGTGACAACCTCGAATATTCCATTTACTCTATTGAATCTCGTTACAGTATGTCCGTTAGCTATTTGGCACCACATGTTCAATCTTTTTTCAGCCCATGATGTGTGCATTTCCCCTCTACTAATAACTACATATGCTTTATCAATTCAGGCTTCAAAATATCCAACATAATAGAATATCTTTTTAATTAGAGATGCAACCGGTAAACACCTCGCAAGCTCGACATTATAGCTCTCGCTGAGATTGGTGGTAATAAAGCCATATCTATAACCCCATCAAATGTTTGTTCATCTGTCAACTTTGATATCAACAAAGTAATCTGGAGCATCTTCCTTCAATATTTTCAATTCATCCATGTACTCGTGATAAGTCTCTTCAATAGCTAAGATTTGTGAAGCTTATTGAAACTACTAGTCATGTGACGTATGCAATATCACCACTCTGCAAAGGGAGGCTGCCATCCAACTCTATCACCAGTTACTACACTTACTATTCCAACATGTTAATTTGAAATGAGACATAAAGACTCTTGTCATTCACCTATAGCATGAGTTTTCAATCTACTAAAAAACCATCCTTATAATGCAAATGATTCATGATCAACTAATGTAAAAGTCAAAGGAATAATATGATTCGTATCATCCATACTACATGCCATCAACAACTTATACAAATATTTACAATATAAAAATGTTCGATCAATACTTACAACTAGCCTGCAAAATGCGAAAGCACGTATACTTGGCCCAAGTGTCCAAAAGACACTTCGGAACATCCCTCGTCTATCATTCTCACCAGTGGCAACAACTCAATCCACTTGCGATCCAAGATTTGCCAATGCTATAGCATTGAGTAGTTTAGGCAATTATGCATAGGGGTCCCAACCACTATATATAGCTTGAAGTGCTCGTCTCTTCACATCCCATATGCTCCGTCTTGTGATGAAATACCCAAATGTGTCTAGAATTGTTTGGCAAAGTACGAAAATTTCACATCAGGTGTCTCCTTTACTTGATTGATGAAGAATTGACTCAACAAGATGACATCCTATTGTGAATGGTCTTGACTTACAACTAGATAACACAGGTATGTGTGTCTCCAACAATCGTAACTAGAAAAGCATTTCGATGCGTTTTCAACTTGCACGTAATCCCCATTTATATCCACTATCCCTCTTGGAACAAACAACATACCACGTTCTCCTATCTGACTCCTCAACACAAAAATTATGGTGATGTTTAATATGATGTATCTTCACTACATAAATCAAATTAGACTTTCTCGTAAACTGCATTCCCTTCTTTAACTCATCACATAAACTTAAACTATCTTCAAATAAAAGCTCATTATCTTCAAAACTTATATAACCATTGCTACAATCCATCCTACTGAAAAAGGGAATTGGGTCCCGTATGCACATGTCATTGTACTCAATTGGTTTGGGTTCCATTATGTATGAAGTCAAAATAAGTGTTGGTACCACCATATGCATCATCTGCATTTATTAACTCTTCGTTACTGTCAACAAGAACCTCTTGTAATACATCATCCTCCTCTCCAACTAATTCGTTATCATTCTCCTCTGGACCCTCAACATTTTCATCAACCTTATTATTAACATTTATACATTATGTTCCTCGGGAGGACAATAGACCAACAACAACAACAGGAATTGTGGGCCTATCTTGCTTTACTGTCATTGTCGATCGATCTTATATTGTAACATACAAATCTTGCAATGAATATCCACCTCCTCCACCCATTTGAATAAGTATCTTGACATCGTCATCTTTAGTGATAGGAACCAACACAAATTGCCGCAAAGCAGTAGTATGTATATGAAAGATCTCCAATTTTGACATAGTAGGCTATATTCTAATAGTTGTGCATACCATTTTCAACAATTCCTCATAACTTGTGCTCCTTTTCAATTGAATTTTTTCAGAGGCAACTTGTCATAGTGTGCCCCATATTTGCTTTATAAAATATTTCCGCAAGCAAATATCATAACTCTGATATCATTTACTATTCTTTGCCGACACAAGCCTAATGTATTTTACCAAAGTAGAAGTTCATCTCTCAAAAAATTAAAATTAAAATCCAATATATGATTGCAGCAAAAAAAATTCCAATATAGATCAATCATATATTTGATCAGTGTTGGAGTAGTCGATGGATCAGTGTTGGAGTAGTCGATGGATCAGTGTTGGAGTAGTCGATGGATCAGTGCTAGATTAGACTGAGCATTGCTCAAGCAGCTCACCAATAGCTGCTCAAGCAGCTGATCGAGTACTCACTGCGCATTGCTCGGGCAGCTGACCGAGCATTGCTCTAGTAGCTGACTAAGCATTGCTCCAGCAGATGAGTGATCACTACTTGAGCATCTAATCAATCATTGACCAAGCACTACTCCAACACCTATACTAGTATTTCTCGATCATTGTTCGAGTATTGCTCGATTAGTGATCGAGCATAAATGGAGATTCAATAAATTCAAAAACCACAACAAATCAAGGACTATTGAAGCACAGCTCGATGACCACCAAACAAATTCAACAATCATTCAATAGCAAATTAGTGACAATGGAAACTCATTAAATTAGGGTTTCAGTAATTATCGTATAGCATGGCAAATCAAGGAAGAGTGTATATATCGGATGTTGCTCAGGAGTGCTTCTCGAGTGCCTACTTCTCGGGGGCCGTTGCTTGGGTGCCGCTTGCTTGGGTTCCTGCTGCTCCCTATTGCTCTGCTCGACTGCATCTCTACTACACTAATCGAGGAGAACTTTGTTGCTTCTCGGTGCGGCTCTGCTACTTCACGATGTGGCTTTCTTGCAAGCTGGGAGTTGGTGAAGCACCCCGAGTGAACTGCATGTTAAACATGCGGACGCCTCCATTCACAACGCAGAACTCTTGAGAAACGAGTGTAATGGCTTTGTGTTGAAAAAAAAAACTAGTGAACTGCATCTTGAAAAATCACATCTTCAAGATGCTGTTAAGTTACGATACCGGTAGAATTATTTTCCACTGAACCATTTTTGGCAAATTACTTTTCAAACTAACGTTAATCCCACCCATTTCTCTAGTCTCATACGCCCTCGATTGAAATTAAGAGGAACAACGTTGGATTTGTTGAGATAATCTCTCTTCCTCTTAATAAATTGTATCGCGTCGAATTTTATAAATAAAAGAATTTTAATTACGAGAAATTTTTATTTTAGTAAATTGGTAGCATTTGAATTTGAGTTGATTAAGATAGGTTAAATTTTTTATAATAATTTGTACTCATAAAAACACAACAAAATAATCTCAAGAAATGATTTGATGCTAATTATCACAAGTTCCAGTACTCTATTGAAAAATGTCTTTTTTCTGTTTTCATTATAATAACTTTACGAACATATGATTATAATTCATATGTTTTACAACTAAACAACCGAGCTTCCATTATATTTTTATAATTTTAATTTCAATTTTATTTGTTTAGTATAATAATATAAAAATTAGTAAATATTAGCGGCACTATATAATTTTTTAACATATTTAATCTATCTTCTATCTATAACTATATGGGAGAAACTTTTAATCTAGTCTTTTTCACCTTCCTAAATTAAACATTGGTAGATAAGTTTTAGTGTTTAATGACCATTAGATTAAAAAACTAAATGTGATAGAAAATTTATTAATATGTAACTACTTTATCTTTCTCTACTCCCATTTTTTCTCTCATCTCTTTTATTACACTTGTTTTCTCATAGTTTCTTTCTATCTTTTTATTGTTACTCAATTTTTCATAAATTTATTACTTTTTCTCAATATTTAATTTATCAAAAAAAATCATATGCTTCAAAATTAACTATAACTAAAAGTTTATTTAATGATTTATTACATATTCACTTTCTTAATTGATTTTGTTAAATAACAAAATTTGTGTGTTGTATGGGTGCAATTCTAGTATTATTGTATCCAAACATATGGAAGGTTTAGTATTTTTTTATTGTCCATATTTACCCCAATATAATTTACTTATTAAAATTTATAGCATACATGTGCTTTATAACATTCTCCAAATTAAAGATAAGATAATAATTTTACTTATTTTCCTCTCCCTCGATATCTACGATCATCATAACAAAATCTTTTATTGATTGCTCAGATTTCTCGTATCACTTCATATTTACAATTTTAGCAGTAAAAATTTATTACATTTTTTACATGAATGATTTAGAACTGTAAACTTGAAAATGTAAACTTAACATAATATACTGATAACAATTGAAAATGTTTCTCCCATATTATAAGTTAATGAATTTCAAATTAATTAAATTATAATACGGTGTAAATAAATGATCTAATTATATGACTTAATCCCAGTATCCCACATTTGTTTATTTTATTTTCTTTCCATGTGTAACACGGGTCCGTGTTTGGCTATTATTTATTACTAGTGTAAAGTCCGCCCTTCGCAACGGGATATATATTATTAAGAATACAATTATTTATGATTTGTTAATATAAAATAATGATGAAGAGAATATAAAATGATGTGAAGAGTAATGATGCTTCTAGCAAAGCTATATGTTACGCTGTGGATATAAAAATGGTAATACCAATTAATTGAGGTGGATTTACTGTAAATTGAAGAAAAAATCACAGAAAATGAAAATGAAAGGAAAAATAAAGAAAATGAAAGACAAAAAAAAAAAGGAAGGACAATGGAGTGGAGGGTTATGTAGGCCCACTGCACAGAAAATTTTTTAAAAAATGAAAAAAAGAACTTCACAGGAAGTGAAAGCGGTAGCATGGAGGATTGTGTGGGCCTCATCGCACAGGAAAAATTTTTAAAAATGAAAAAAAGAAATTTCACAAGAAGCTACCATGTAGAGAGCTGATAAGGAGGTCTACAGAATATTAATATTTTAAATATAATGAATATACTGAATATGTATAATTGTTAAGTTCAATAAAAATTTGTCTATTTAAGAATTCAATTGCATGAACAATTCATGAATTAAAATTCAATTGAGAAAGTTATAATCAATTTAACTCGTTTATCCTATTAAGGAGGGAGACTTTATTTTAATATCACTTTTTCCTTTTTCAAAATGTCCTTAATTGAAATTTTGCCAACCCTTAAATTAGAATGCAGTGGGGTGGTGATAATAAATTTGCTAGGTATAACTACCAACTTTCATCATTTTTAACTCTTTTACTTGATAACCTGCGGGGTATTAGCAGCCGTTTCCAGCTATTGTTCCCCTCCCAAGGGCAGGTTCTTACGCATTACTCACCCGTCCGTCACTGGAAACACCACTTCCCATCTGACTTGCATGTGTTAAGCATGCCGTCAGCGTTCATCATGAGCCACACCGTGCATAACACAAATAAGCCTCTAATTATTTTAACTCTAGAGAGTAAATTTAATGTCTTTTTACTATTCCAAAACTGCTCTCTATGATATTTATCCTTTGATAAAAAAATAGAAGATATTAATAGATCTTTTTGTCAGTCATATAATAGCAGTTTCTGTCACTATCCTATTGATCATTTTCACGATTTTCTTAACCCCTTGCTATTTTCCTCTCCCCTTAAAACTCGTCTTAACTTCTCCACGAAAATCTCTCTCAAGTGTCACTCACCCATTGAAGTACATCCTGGCAGCATTTAACCATTCCATCAACTCCCGTTCACCAGAGCTCTCCAACCTCACTCTTTCTTTCTTCTGTCTTATTTCACTATTATTTTTCATCATTTTCTTCTCTACTCTTCTCAATATACACGAATCGGTCAAAATGAAGCGGGTTCTAACTAAGTTTTCATTCATTATATGAACTCTACCCTAATTTTCCTGACATCTACTCGGAACCTACCCCGCTAGCTTTAGTTTTAGAGAGTAGGCATGTACACCCTGATAATAACTCATTTTCTTCTTATAAAAAATATTTCAAATTATTACTTTTATTTCCAACTCGAGTAAAACTACTTAATTTTCTCCTGGAAGTCGGGTACAACCCATTAGACGCCAATTCAACTTATAAAACCGCGAACCCATAATCTTCTCCGGTTAAATGTGCAGTGTTATTTTAAAACTGCTGGTTGCAAGGAGAGCTTAAATCTCACTTACCAAGAGGCAAGAGTAGAAAATCTCATAGATAGAATACAAGTACTTCTCAGCCGCACCGAAACCAATATAGCAAATCTAAATTACAAGTGCACAAACACAGACGCAGATTTCACTTTCTTAAGCATATATGTACATGAACAAGCTCAGGGAACACCTCAATGTTCATTGTGAAATTTGATTGTTTCGAGTGAGGTGAGAGACTTCAAACATCCCAACCATACAATTAACAGCAGGTCCACAGACTCATTTCCTGCTCGTATATATACAATGAGTGATTTTTATGAATATATACAATGAGTGATTTAACTTACAACTCCACGTAACTATGTGCAGCGTCACCTTATGCGGGTTCCTAACCGAATGTTGAGCTGAACGCCACGGTAGCGGTATTCTCCTCCTTGGTTATAACCTCATGACATCTATAATGTGTTTGTTTGAGAGGTTAGCAATCGAGTCTGCGATGACTCGCGCACTTGATTTCATGTATCCACCTGAAACACATCAGCCACCAAGATTAAAGAACAGGAATCACCATATTGTTAATAGGAGATGAAATTCATCTAACACTCTTTACAACATCTATTGTAAGTTTCTACAATTATAGGTGTTCATCACTACAAACTCCTTGTCAGATGGTGGATGTTACTAGACTACGGTATATATGTCTTGGGCATATGACTGAGAATATAGCTAGAATTGAGCATCAGAGGATTTCTTGATGATTAAAGTATTGGAAAATTTTTTGAAGTATTGCGAAAATTGCAGTGTTTGGAAGAAAATGACAAGCTAGGTTCAGCAAAGGCATTCACGACACCAAGAGAACTCTAGATTACATGCATTCTAATATCCGCGAGCATCAAGAGTGCCTTCTATTGGAGTTCCTATTCATACATATAGTATCATTGATAACTTCCCAAAAGATTTTGGGTGTTCTTCTTGAAGTATGTCCCAATAGCATTTAAGTAGTAAATTATGATCGAGAAGTAACCAACAGATAAAATGTCTGAGCACAGATAAGAGCTTGGGGTTTTGTCGTGACTCGGTTAAAGTTCTAAGCAAGTTAGAAGGAATTGTTAAGACAATTTACAGTTTATTATATCCCACAGTAAAACAGTGTAGCAGAACAGACAAATAAGACTAAATGATGAAATTGATAGTTCACCAAAGTCCCTTAGGACTAAAATGGCTTCTACATTTTTTTTAATTCATTGGTTTCCATTCAATCTTTGTTGACAAAAAGACTCCAATGGAGGTATTGCCTGTTACTCATGCTTATTTTTTTGATTTGAAGATGTTTGCATGTACTGCATCAGCTCATGTTGATAATATAAAATTGCAACATGGGACAGTTAAGTTTTTTTTTTAATACAAGTGGCGTGACAAGTGACAAGTGACTCGTGACACATGTCAACAGAAATCGTTTATACTGGGCTAGGATCTACATAAACTGAAGTCTGCATTTCAATCTAGCTCACACCACCAACAATAAAACCACGGTATCCTATTTCTATAGATAAGTCTAGAAGAGTTTAAACCTCCACAGAGGCACTTGAAGGCTAATTAGGTTATTTATGCTTTGAATGTGATAGAATGTACTGATTGGAATGAAGAACTTTCTACTCATTCAAAAACAATTAGTTTTGATAACTCTGGCAGGTGACCGATTTTTATGCAAGAAAAGATGAAATCTTTTCATAAAAATAGTATAAGAGAAATTAGAGAAACTACCTAACGGTAAGAAAGTCCATTTTTTTGAATGCAACTGAGCGTTCAAAATCAAAGTTGAAGAAGTCAACCATAAGGCAAGACTAGTTGCCAAGGTTATAGTCAAGTTTATATTCTCTACAGTTGTAAGGCATATTTGATATGACCTTTGATAGTTACATGGCAATAGATAATTTTGAGTTTGAAAAATTAGATGTGAAGACAATATTTTTACATGGAAAATCCAAGGACGACTTTACATGGAACAATTAGAGGGTTTTGTCATTTTAGGTAAAGAAAAATGTGTGCTTGTTGAAACATTCTCCGGCAATGGTATTAGTGATTTGAGTCGTTTATAATCTCTCATAGTTTTAAGAAATGTGGTTATGATAGTTCTATGTATTTTAAGAGATCATATGGGTCATTTGTTTATTTACTCTTGCATATGGATGATATGTTAATAGTAGCCAAGGATAAGAGAGAGAACAAAAGTCAATACCTGCCTTATTAGAGATTTAGAGATAAAAAATTTGGAGGTCCAAAAAAAATTCTTGGAATGGATACTTTCGGATGTAGATAGGGACACAAGTCGTAACTAGGTTCCCAACTTGTGCATTACTCCATTAGCATGTCTATTTAGCTTTCATCTGTTTTATATCCACAAATCAATTGATGAGAATGACTATAGGTCACGAGTTCCACATTCTAATGCAGTGGAATGCTATGATTTGTTCGCATCAAAATTTAACATTTGTTGTTGGCACAGTTAGCAGATAAATATTAATCATGGTAAAAGACATCAGAAAGTAGTTCAATAGATTTTCAAGCACTGCTTATTTGTTTTCGATTAAGGGGCATTTAATTTGTGCATTGTTAGATTATGGGGAAGTTAAATTACATAAAAAATTGATACTATACGTGAAATGTATGTGGTAATATGAAAATGTTGTGCTTGATAAGTATTTTAAATTATTGAGAAAGTACATGAAAAATAAAATTATAATATTTGATGTGATATTGGTAATGAACATTATTTTACAAAAATACTATTTTTTTCAACTCTTGGTTGACAACATTCTCTTCTCATGCTGAAGGGTAGAAAAAGTCTTTCCTGAGGAGAATCTTACTTTGCTGGCTTTCCATCCAATAATTTGATAGCAAGAAAAACAGTAAGGCCAGACAAAATTTAAAGGGCCCACGAAAATTAAAATATGCCTATTTTACATCCAAACATGGTAAATGGGGTGTAAAAATATTTAACTTTCTATGTAAAATTCCCGCTTTACATCAAACCAAACACACACTTAAGGAAAAATAAAGATGAAATCATTAGATATATTAATTCTGAATTTGCTGAAGAAGATCTTTCGCAGAACTATTTACTATTGGTTGACACGCTATTAGTTGGAAATCTACTTTGTGGACTGCAAAGAGACTATGATACTAAAGCTATTTGGTAGAAAAGACTATTTGTTGAACTTACTGAAAGTTTGCAAATCACCAGTCTTTTACGAAAGCCAAAGTGTCATCTTCCTCACAAAATATCATATATTTCACAAGAGGAAAAACATATTGATTTACTAACATTTTATGCGTGATGTTATTGCTCATCGTGCATGGTGTTCCTATCATTATGATACAGTTAGCAGTCATGATAATTATTCTATTATTATCAACAAAACATGGTTGGCGTTCATTGTTGAGTTTTATGTGTTTATGGAAGAGTAATAGAACTTTTCTCAAAGATTGGCTTTTACATTGGAATTTGTGTCAAGTTGTCAGTGACCCATATTCTGATTGGCTCGACTCAAAAAACTCGCAAAGCAACCCATTTGGTGAAAAAATTGGAGATATGTGATGATAATGGAGGTTTTGGGAGACCACTGGCTAGGGCTTTCACATCTATCAATACATAGTAATGTTTTAAAAGTTTGTTTGGTACATATAGTTGTTCTGTAACTGCTCTATTAGTCACCTCTTTTACCAATTTTTGACCCATCAACGATTTTTCACTTTGCTCTTGTTACTCTCTTCATTTTTATTGTCATTGTTCTTGATATTTTCGTAACGAAAACATCATGTATAGGTAAGTACAGAGATTGAACCTGATGTAAGCATGACAACTGGTATATTCCTCTCACGAGCAAATAGGAAAACCTTTTCGTCTCTGCTCGATATCCCATTCGGGCTGATCTGCAAAGCAAGGCATAAGTTATGAAACATAGAAATAATGATCATCTGATGACAATGATATCATCATCATGAGCGTGAGGGAGCTTCAAAATAAGATTTCGAGAGCACTTGATATATTTCAGTGGCAAAAGGAGGCCAAATGTATTACCTTTAGCAACCCCAATGGGTCTCCATCTAGAATATCAGTACCAGCATTATAAATTATCAATTCAGGATTAAAGGCATGAGCAGCAACCTATATCACAAAATTTAAATTAATTTCATTAGGGAGATCAAGAATGTTTAGGTGTTCCATGGCTTACCTTCTAATAAAGTACTTCAGTTGACAAAACAAGTCATTGAGAACAATGCAATTAATAAAAAGCTTGCTGACTTGACAACTCTGGACCTTTATGAAACCAAGTATTGCTAATCATGCAAAATTTTGATGAAGAAAAGGTTCAACATAAGTTACTTAAAATCCATGATAGATGTTTTTAACAACTTATACCCAAACGCAATAAAGAGTGAAAAACAGGGAAAAAGGTAGTTCATCAGGGAGACTTATCCGTGTTATGTGTTTAATTTCAGTAAATTTTCAGGAAGCAGATCATTAGAAGTACAAAAAAGACGCAAACGAGGAACCGACATTTACCTCAAGTGCTTCATCTAGTTTCTTCAAGTATTCATCCGTGTTGGTCCCAGACTGTTGATTGGTTCACAATTAAAGGAAAGCACATGGGTTCAAAACATGAAACCAACTAGGAACCTACATGATTTGATTTTTTTTTTTAACATAAAAAATTCCTTCCAATAATTTTAACTTAAACACTAGTTATTACCATCACTTCAACCTTCTGATCAATGTATCTCCTTGCCTCATAATCCTGATAATGCAGAGGGAGTATGAGAAGCTAGAAGTTTTGGAACCATCCACTCTTAAGATGATCTATGGTTCTGTATGAAGCATCCAAAAAATGATAAACACTTCAACTTGCAATGGATTCATTAGCAGTACAGAAGGTCCACTTTTCTGACAGCAAACTTACATGTGGATATATTTGGGGGTTGAACATGTCCAGGATATAAACCCGTCCTGTCAGCAGGGAAGTAGTTACACAGTATTCCACACAGCATGTACACAATTCACTGTGAACACAGCGTAATAACCATACTGTCGTGAGAGAAATCTGTTTCATGCCCATTCCCTTGATGCGCATCGAGATCAATTATCATCACCCTATGAGAAGTGTATAGTTAATTAAAAAAAAAAAACTTGGTGCAAAATAATACACAGAAATCAAGTTGCGGGATGTTGCCTCAGTAAATTATTTGTACCTTGATATGTCTAACCGAATGTAAGCGAAGTGAATACAAAGAGATATGTCTGCATAAGCGCAAAATCCACCTCCTCTTTCAGCAGAACAATGATGGAATCCTCCTCCTACGTTGATGGCCCACCCACGCTCCTTAGCAAGTTTAACTCCTAAAATAGTACCTCCTACCTGCACAAAACCATTCTCAGAGCTTGACTGTCAGATAACTGGAGAAGCATGGCTTCATAAATTGATCAGGCTTCCTCATTTTTTAAAGTATATCCACTTTAAATTATCACATTAAAAGCATCCGAAATCTATATGCAGAAATCATCTGGTTTAGCACAGTTGACTAAAAAACTGGTTAGTTGGACCCTTGTTTTCTATATCAGTTGGATGGTTCTTCCCCTTAGCACAGCAGTTCATATGCACTTTGGTCCATTCCAAGAATTGATCAAAAAACAATCAGGCACCATTTAATGATTAAACCAGCCATTCTAACAGGTTCTGGAAAAAATTGGTAAACCATGCTCGTCAATCTCACACACATGAAAGAGGTTTGGATATATAAATTGAAAGATTTGGTCAGACCTGCTTACGAAATGGGTGAAGAAGCTTTTGCTGCACAAGGCAATTTGGGAGCAATGCCACTGGCGGTACCTGTAAAACAAATCTGTCTTAAAGCATACACTTGGGATTATGAATCCTCAGGTTAAGTCTGTAGGCATTGGAAGATTCATTATTCATCAGGTGGGCTGAAAACTTCGGATAACTATTTATGGACCCCCAACAGAGACAGGAAAATCTTTTCCTTCTTCTGAAATAGATATAAAACCTTCAATAAGATAATAACTTGTTTCCCACACCCATCTAAAAGTTGGTAGTTAATAAAGAAATGAAACGACCTTTTATATCCCACAGAAAGAAGATATGAGCAGAGCTCAAACCGTTGATGCAGGAAATGAAAATTACCTCAACTATCATGGCAACTTTCCCACTCCACTTTAGACTATTCAAGTATGATTCTGAATGTACCTGTTATCAAAATGAAAGAGCTTTTATATGATCCATACATTCAATTTCTAACATGGCAAGCGCACCATTGACCTTTCACTGAATTTAGATGTCCAATGCACAACTCCATCATACAGATATGCACTAAATATAACTTGTGGAATTTGCAATAACCAAGATACAATATGAACTATGAGACATCATATATAGGTTGCAATGAAATGAATGTCAGATATTTACTCTGCTGAAGAAGGGTATGACGTTAGCTCTAACACCTCAGGAGGTACCCCTTTATATATCATGAACAGTTTCTCATCTAAACTTCTTCAACAATGTTGAAGAACAGCTAATACTGCAGCCAGTCACTAGTCAATGCTTGTGATCTTGGCTAACTTAGAAGTGTGAAGTAAATAAATGACTACAGTGAAACAAAATAATTGGTTGAAACCTTTAATCTAGATTTGCAGCAGCAACTGAAAGACATACAATGGTCACTGGACACAGTTTCTCTTGCATCAATTTTTGCTAATTATGAAACTAAGTAGAACTCGGTATAGTGTAAATCTTAAACCAAGCTTAAAAATTTGAAGCTGATGGAGCACACCTCATCCCTAACAAATGTAGTTGCCAGTAGAATTTGATGAAACTAGTAATATGTCACATGTAGCCAGAACAGTTTCCATATCTGCCTTCTGTTTTCAGGCCCTGATTTTTCAAGTTCTATTGCATTTCTCACCCAATTTGGATATCCTAAAATAACACTTTTAAATCTCATATTTATGCCCATAGATAGGAGACTCAGAAGGAAAATTTTTAACCTTCTCCTACTAACAGGCTGAAAATGTACCAAAGGGTGATAGCAATAAGGAAATAGTTCACTTATCAGCAAAAAAAGGGAAAGCATTCAGAAAAAGGAAGATCATAAGATTCAGGAAGCGTAGAAATTTCAAAGAAAACCAAAACCTACCACTAGAAGATCATCCTTTGAAGCTTCCAGAGGCTCCACAATTTGCTTTTTGTCCAGAACACCTTCGGAGATAAGGAAGTGGCATATTCTACCCCACTTGGAAGAATCAAAAGGGTGCCTACGGTGATCCACATGCAGCTTAGCTAAACGAGTAACTCATTGTCATTGGCCATTTCTATTGGCAAAAAGACACCCATAACTGTAATGTATGCACATACTGATACAACAACAATTCCCACCAAGTTTGTTTTACACATCAAACAACTTGAACAAACTCCAGAATGAACGTGAAATAGAATTTTGGCGAATAGCCATTATACGGGTACCGCAGGAGCTACTGGGAATGGTTTGCGAGCCACAGTTAATCTAATGTTCAAGTGCTTAACATTCAGCATTCAGCAGTGAATTCATTTTCAAGTTCAATGTTAACCTACAGTATTATTGATCCGATGCTGAATGCGATGCTAACCTATACCATTATTAACAAGTGCCGCCAAGTCAAATATGATGCCGAATTTGACCTAACCTACACCGTTAGTGATCAACGTTTAAGAATTTAACTTTTTCAGAAATTGGGGGGGGGGGGGGGGAGGGAGAGAGAGAGTTAACAACTGATGAAAGGCCAAAAATTTCCATGATACTTACATTTTCTCGAACCCCAAGAAGGCAATATCATAGGTAGGCGAGTAAATCAGCGGGACCTGGTACAAATTGAGGTCAGGCTGAGCTTCAAGGCACGACTAGAAATTTTAAACCAGGGGTCAGGGTACTAATGCAGAAGAGAGTATACCTTGTTCGGGGGCACGTCGATGTAGAGCTTGCTGGAGAGAATCCGATTCCTCCGACGGGCGTCCATCCCGCTCGAAGAGGAAGAACTCGGCGCGTTCGGGTTACCAGGTAGAGGCGAAGCGGACATCGCGGGACAGACGCGGGGGTGGATCGGGCGGCGGAAGCTGGAGAACAGGTTTGGAGAGGACGTCGGGGAGGTGTTTGCAGAGGTTGACTTGGGGAGAGGATCGCGGGAGGGTTCGAGCGAGGACGTCAGAAGGGGAAGAAGTGCGCAAGGAATCAGATGCAGAGACGAGAAGATAGCCGTCGACGTGTACTGAACTGAAGCAAGTTGCATCTCTTTTCAGAGAGAATCTTCAAACTATCAAAGTGAGAATCTTCAAGGGACGGTAAGTTTTTTCTGAATAAATTTTTTTTTTTAATATCAGCTATCCTTTTTTCTGAATATGTTGAAGAGGAGGAAGTTTTGGATGTAATGGATGTATTATGTAATAATATTTATGTGGTTTATCAATTAATAAAATTTAATTATTTTTTATTTTTAGAATTTTATAAAAAAATATAACATAATTTAACTTATGATACTATAAAAATATTACTACATATTATATCCATACTCTCTCCTTCAGACAGCATACTTTACCGTACTAAGCAGAGATATATCCAGAAATTTAGTTAATATAACAAATTTATGAGGCGAAATTATATATAACATTAATATAATGAATTCATGGGAGGTAAAATATAATAATTGAATAAAAAATTGGACAAAATCAAGTAAAATAAGTGTAACATATTAATGATTTTTTCGACTTTAGAGAGCCCGACCCCTAAATCTATCTCTATTGCAAAGAACGCTCATTAAGATAAAAGATGACTGTTTCAACTTGTTGGAAGCCCCAGCTGAAATACAGCTACTTGCTAACTTGGACAACAACATGAAAGTAGTTGAGTTCATTCAAGAGAAAGGTATTTGATACAGTTAGTACCGCCTCTCGACCCGGAACCAAGAAGTTCTAGATTCAATTTTTACCTTCGTCGTGTTTAGTTGAGCTTTTTATTCATATATTTGCCCACTACATTGAGTTCCTAGAAGAATGGTTTTCTTTATGGGATAAGTGTTGGAGGAAATATTAAATAGTCCCAGTTCTCGATTGTCACAATTAAAAAAGAGTTACAAAACTTTACTATGGAACTTCGGTATCCACAGTCAACCACGACTACGGAAAGTAATAGTATGAAATCAAAATGCGGAATCGTAAAATGTTACTAAATGTCGAGACCTGTGGATCCCACAGTATCCTTAAAATTAATTCATCCTCCTCTCTTCTTTGCTAAGAAAACTTGGACGTCAGCTCCCAGTATACAAAGATAGGTTGAAGTTGAAGCAGCACCTAGTTTCGACTCCTAGGCGAACCAAACAAATGCAGGAAGCACCATGAAAACAATGTTGTGCGGAAGTAGAGTTTCTGTGTATCTATCTATCATTTTTTTAATGCAAATGTGTCTAAACGCATTCTATAGTGGTTGTGGGAGCTGCAGGCATAAATGACATTGAATCAGGAGTTCAATGCTTGAACCAACCAAATTTAAATTCAAACCGGCCAATAAACATTGCAAAACTCAATTGAAATTAACCCTACCCACAACGGGCACGCTCACAGTCTGCGTATACTCGCACGCGAGATGGGCATGAGTCATATAACTTGACCAAGATATTTACTCTATATAAGAGTACTATTTTCTTATAAACTATTTCAACTTTCCTTCTCTCTTCCATGTGGGATAAAACTCTTCCTGTTCTTCACATGGATTTTATGGGCTTGCATATGAGCTCTAATTATTTTAGCCTTATATACTTGTTTTAAACTAAATCTTATCCTCTAATTATAAGACATAATTTTTCATTCACATGCCATTTTTTCAACGACAAGCTCTTATCAAGATCTCCAATCTTTTGTCCCGGTACCTGCAGGTGAAATGGTGGATGTCGGAATGATTTCTACTTAGAATTGCCAATTGAGCTCTGTGGCTGTAGCATATCCCCATGTTATGCTGTAGAACTTAAAGCATAATTGACCCTGAAATTCTCCAAATGGCTAATGTTGGGGGCAGAGTGTTTCGTGTAATGGGTGGAAAAATCTTAGATGGTCATAATTTGCAATAATATTATGGTGAGAAAAAACCATTTCTGATTAGTAATAATTAAGGTAACTGGTGAGGTAGGATGATTTAAGAATTTTTCGTGATAGGTATAATATATTGTAGTACTTATGTACTGTTACGAACTAATAAGATTAAACTATTAAATTTTTTTTTTAAAATCCTAAACAACCATAAAATAACTAAATTTTATTAGTTTATAATACTTATAAGTACTGTCATATAATATGACTATTATATAAAAGACTTACCGAAAATCGTGCCCCAAAAAGGGGTAATAAATATGTTCCTTTGGAATTTTAGTCCACAGTCTCAAATTCTTATAGAGAAAATACACTCTAGGAATAGTTGTTCTCTCTAAAACGAAGATGACATCGACTCATCACAAGTAGAGATGGCAATGAGCCAGGGCAGACTGGGTATTTGGATGCATCGATCAGGTTTGGTAAGGATCGGGTCACACATGATGAAAACATATTAATGCTACATAAACTATAATTTAAAATATGATATAAATTTATATATTTATGATAGCATAATTAAAGAAATTTAAAAAATTAAGAATTTACATAATTTTAATAAAATAAAACGATTATTATTAAATTTATTAACATATAAATAATATTATATAATATGAGTGGACAGGATGAGACGGGCCAACGGTCAGACCCAGGCCCACCCTGACCCATACACGGGTCGGGTAAAACCCACCCCAAATTGGGACAGATGGACGGGTCCGGATCTATTTTGCCATCCCTAATCAAAAGGAGAAATCTCATAGGTTTAAGTTGAGAAGACTCTTCAGCGTCGGCGCAATCAATTCCTCAGGTCGTCTAGTCTGGTCTAATGTGACATAGCGAGCTCCAGGTAATCGTTCTTGGGCAAAGAGTATAGCTCACGCCATTTTCCAAAGTGCTTGGAAGCTCACTAGTGTATGTACCTTCCTATGTGGCATTTGAAAACTGCTTTTCGAACTGATTTAAACCATTTGATTGATTCCATTTACAGACTTGGGGTCTTCACTTATTCAAGCAAAAAAAAGAGGTCTTCACTTGTATCTGCAGAAAAGACATGATTCATCTCTCTTCTGAACGAGATCCCTGAATATGCAGAGGGAAACTGAGTACGAACTGTATTTCCAGCCCTTCTCGATGAGCCTATCCATATTCCGAGCATTCGAAATATAGAAGAAAGCTAGCAGCTCATTAGCCATAAAACCCACATGTAAAGTTTTGGCGGATTTCGAGCTTCGGAGTGGTTCCGATTTCTGTAGCATATGCATTGAATGGACAACAACTATTCACACTCGGGCTGCTACCCCGACATTGCACTTTAACAATTACTCGACTCAGGTTTCCAGAATCCCACCGCTGTATTGTATGAACCGAACAAATGCCGATTTTCAAGGCATTTCTGCTCATAATGCAAGGATTGTACTTGTACTGATTCAAATATCGATAGATTAGAGCTGCATCACGTACATGTATTCACTCGTCATCGGGCTCTGTGGAGAAGTCGGGCTCCTCCGGCTTCTGCAGCTTTGGCGTCTCGGCGTCCTTCGCCTTGTGGACTCCCTTCCGGGTATTCGCCGCAAACCTAGATGCCAGTATTGTCACGCCGAGGTGCTGTTTCGCCTGATGAGAAGAAGAAGAGGGGGAATGGACCGAGCTCGAACCGTGCTCTTCTTCCACGTCCTTGTCGTCCTCTTCGGTCTCATTAACTTGCTTGGCGGATTCAGAGTCGAGTGACAAGGACTCCGTCAAGCTAAGGCTCTTGGCCATCATCCGCTTCCTGTGCCGCCGCCAAGCGGCCTGAATGAAGCAGGCTGCCCACGTCCTCCAGTGATACGAATAGAAACGGAACGTGTGCTGCAGCTTCTTGCTGTGGAGTCGCCGGAACTGGTTCGCCACGAACTTGAGGTCCTCGGCCCGGAGAGCGAAGGCCTCGACCTCATCGAGCGACCGGACCGTCCTCGTGGACGAGGGCAAGTTGAGGGTGGATTTCGGGAGCAGGGCCCAGGATAGCAGCTCCTCGCCGCAGAAGTCGCCGGGCCTCAGCGTGCTGGAGTTGAAGAAGCCGGTGCGGCCGCCGTTGGTGGTGGAGCTGTCGAGCCTGCCCCTGATGATGAAGAGCATCTCGGTCACCGGGTCGCCCTCGCGCACGATGTACGTGCCCTTTGTGCTCAGGGAGGACACAAGCCGCTCGCATATCGCATCGAGCAGCTGATCGTCCATTTGCGAAAAGAAAGGAACCTGAAGATCGATGAATTGCAGTGATTAAAGAGCTTGTTTATGTATATGATTAAAGAGATGGTCTATGTATGTAACGTAGGAGCAGGTGCATTCATGGTTTGGTTCAGTTTAAAAACCGCTGCAAATGAATCGAACCGAGTCACATATTTGGTTTGACTTGATTGGTATATCAAGTTCGAACCATATCCATTTTTTCTCAAAATAACCAAATAATATAAAGCCAATTTTCCCGGCTCAGATAACCACCTAATCACTTTTTGTAAAGATTAATGTAACTCAATCAATAAAATGTAATTTGTCCAGTTACATTTGAAATTAACCAAATTGAACAATTTAAAACAATAAATTGTAAATTTTAATTACAAAAATCATTTTTATTTTTATTTAATTATCAATTTACAAAACCGGATCTATTTAGCTAGTTACATTTAACCGAACCAATCACTTCAGGTAATTAATTGAACATGTTCTCGACAAAAAAAAAGTGAATCATTAGAAAACCTGGTAAGCAACTCGATTATTATTTGATTTTTTGAACACCCCTAAAACAGAAATTCTAAGATGAACTCATCTTATCCGACAAAAAAGAAAAAAGATGAGTTTAGTTCACCATAGCTGTATTTAAATAAAAATACATGTACTTTATAAGTTATAAAAAAAGTATATGTTTTTTATCTAATAAATTATGATCAGCTAAGTTTACCTAAAACCTGTATGTATTGATAAACAAAGTGACACGATTTACCCTTCGGACGAGATCCAAGCACAGGTGCCGCTGGATATCTCTACGCAGATCGGACGGTAAAGCATGCAAGATCGATTCCTCGTCGACTCCCCTCGTCGCCAGCCACTTGTACTGCACAAACCGTCGAACCCGCACCCTTAGGTCCTGAGGAAGCTGTCGATGTCTCATCCATTCCTCAGTGTCCCGTCTCTTAAGCCTCCACTCCTCGAGCCTCACCGTGATCGATTGCAGGTATGTCTAGGAAGGCAGAAAACCAAAGTAAAACATCAGCTGACGTTTCAGAATACCACAACCAGTCAAAACTAAACATCAGCATGAGAAAATACTGTTACTGTTTTTTTTTTTTTGGACATGAGAATGACAAAGTACCGTTATTTTTCCGAAATAGTCACTGGGTTCACATGAGAATTTCTTTTCAAATTACCATAAACAGTCAAAAAGTGTTCGTGTGCTTTGGTTTCTTCTTGTATTGTACCTGCATGTTGCCAATGAGGTGTGCAAACAGAACAAGTCCGAGGATAGCGATCAGTATGGCGAACGAGGTCTCACCAATGAATGTGCTTGTGCTCAATGTCTGCCCATAAGAGCTGCAGGATATTGCGTTGCAAAGCAGACAGGAACATTCATGAAGTAATCAAACCTTGGCCACTACGAACAGACAGATAACTGTTTTTTCTTTAAAAAAAAATAGAGAAGAAAGTGGCAGCAATGATGATTCAACAACGAAAATATCAGGCGAATTAACTAACCAATGTCAACACTAGTCCACTCATCGCACCGCTACCAATGGCCGAGTATAGTTTAATAAGCTAATATATATACTAAGAGAAAATTTCTATTAAACATGTTTGACAGCTGCATAAGAGGAAATGGAAATCTTGCACTAACCAAATCACATGAAAGTAAAATTTGAACTATTAAATCACTATTTTTGGTGGTGACACATAGCTCTTCTTCTTAAAAATAGCTAACATATGCAATAACTGCGGAGCTGCAGAATGTGCAAGTACCTCAAGTTCTGCAGCCCCCACCAGAGGCAGTACAAGTACTTCTCGAAGAAGTCCGAGGATACGACATTCTGTGTCACTGCATTCGCAAATATGCCGTACTTAAATGTACCGGTACTTTGGTTGGGATCGCAAATACCAAATACTGTAGTGTTCTCTCCCCAAACTCTACGACCATTATCCTCCAAAGAATTGCAGTCCAAATACTGAAGGAAGCACTTCACGGGACTGAGTTCATTATCGCATGCCGATTTCAAACAACTTGCGTGCCGCTCGATGGAGAGAAGGTACCATGAGGCCCCCAAAACCTACAAGAAACAGAGGTCAAGGATGTTTGATAAGATTGTGCTTGCACTAAACCTACTAGTACTGCCAAGGAGGAAAGGAAACCAGATACCTTTATCTAACAAATTGAACATTTTTAGGGCAGATGGTTATGTCAACTTCAGATTCTACTTCAGTATCAGAGCACATATTCAAATCACCTCACATGTACTATTACAGCGACGTCAAGTTCTGTTATTTCGGAATTGATCGATATATGGCCTTTTTCGCTCGATTTGATCTTCACTTACGTGACTAGCCAACATGTAGAGGAGGAGATTGTAAGCGGCACCGGCCCAAGCTGTCTTCGTGACGACTCCGGTAGCTTCGATTATGTGCGAACTCAATGGGAATATGAGGTATAGCCGGGGAATGTATTGGAACAGGACGATCAGCACGAGAGCATTGTTGGTATGAGCTGCACCTGAACTTCTTGTTGCAGGAAGAATGAACCAAATCATAATCTACATGAAAAATGAACAAAAAAAGCCGGCCGGATCAGTTTCCTGTCACTTGCTATGTACTCCTGTCATTGGACAATCTTATGTCGGGGCCGGATGAAAATCTGCCCCGTTATCGAACGACAGTGCTTGATAATTGCCTTAACCGAATTTTAGTCTGGAAAACTTGTGCTGAAAGTTATATGTTATGGACTATAATCTATTGTCATCAAGGAACTGCTGTCTTCAAATCTCTAACTGCTCCGGAGAAAAACCATAATGGATAATTACAGTATAAATCTTATATATTCACCATTTTATGCAATTCAGACCCTTAATTTGGTCCTCAATTATCAGTTCTATTATAAGTTTCAGTTCGAATTATCGTTATTTAACTTAGTTGAATTTGGTGCCGTTAATGGAATTGCAGTGAAACAACGGACAGTTCAAAGTGAAACGTTTAATGAAACTAAATTTATGGGACTGGATTAGTCATTTTCTGTGTTACTTTTCCATAGCAATGATATTGTAAAAGGGATAGAGGGGGAAAAATCAGATTAACCGTTCTTATATACCTGCGGAAGAGGCAGGGAAGCGAGTAGATCAATGAGGAAACCGGATCTCAGGTACCTCTTTGCTATCATCTTTGGGTCCGTCACAAGCTCACCTCTCCCGAATGCTCGGGATGTCGGGGACACGTAAGCTGTCCGGAACTTGACTGCCAGCTGCAGCAGGTAGAAAACATCGGCGACTGTCCGGAAACACGTGACCACGATTCCCAGGTTCAAATCCACTGTCATGCACAACGCGCTACTACTACCATTGCCATCACTGCCATTGACTACCACCGAGGGGAGGTAGAAGAAGAGAGGGTCCACGAACAGGGCCACGAGGCAGGAGAAGAGGAAGACCCTGTTCCACTGGAGGACAGCGCCGCTCCCAGGGTCGAGGATCCGGGCCCCGATCCACTGCTCGTGGCCAGTCCTGGTCTCGGGGAAGACAACCTTAAATCCCGCTAACTTGGAGAATTTGCTGCTCGGCACCTTGTACAGAGGCAACGGCTTTTCCGGGCTGTGCTTCTCGTCGTCATAGAACCTACAAAGATTTTTCGAGTCCCAGCTTATGCATCATTTGCACGAAACTACAGGAACAACTCAGAAGAGCATAACATAGGACAACAAATGCGACATTTACCTCACAAACTTCTCCTTCGCTGGCTCCATTTGGAGAACCTTATGCTGCTCGATTCATACGTATGATCAAGCAGGCTTTAGCTCATCGGAATGAATCGAAAGACATGGGAGAGGGGCATTGAAAGCGGTCATCATGCCAAAGACAAGGACATGCTTTTGCCGTCGAGCTCCGTCACATTTTCCTTGTGGGATGATTGATATCAGACCTACCTTCGAATGGCACTTTTGACCGGAATTCTTCGTGCGACACGATATCAAATAAAGAGAATTAGTTGAGATAGTGTTGTATTCCCGTTTGGAAGGGGTTGACTTGCAATAAGAAGTAGGCCAAAAAGATAACCGGAAAAGAAGGAAAAGACGATCCAAGATGGTGAAATATTGCTGCGACAATGGATACAAAAAATCTATTTAAGGAGATGAAATTCAAGTAAAATTAAATTAACAAACTGTAAGAGTGGTAAAGTGGCATATAACTTAATAATAATATGATCAAAATTAATAGAATTTACATAAAATTTAGTAAATTTTCTTGAGTTTAAGGGATCTCTAATTTGATCATTGTGCAGGCCATGAAATGTTGCCCACGATAGAGGAAAGCATTGAGCACAGAGGTATAGAGGAGCTAACGTGAATCCCATTACTTGAATAAATATATAATTTTTTTTTAAAAAGGAAGAAATTTGGAAATTTAAGTTTGCACCGTGAAGTTTGAACAGTCCAATTATGCACCCTGAACTTTCGATTTGTCCTAATCTGCATGATAACCACGAGCTTGTCAAAGATTCAATAAGAAAACAACGATAGGCTGTGCTGCAAACATTGGGCCGTGGCAGTAATCTCGGGTCCTCTATGGTTTTTAGATTTAATAAAAGTACAGTCCAATCATTGCCTACGCGTTTGAGATCTGAATAAAGTGAAATTCGAGAAATAAAATGTGGGGGTCCATAGGGACGTGATGAATCTCTATTAATACACGCCTCTCATGCCTAATTTCATGTTTATTTCTACGTAATCACGTTGTAACGTATGAAGTAAAGAAATTTTTACATCATATATAATATAATATTTGATTAAAAAATATTATAATATGAAATTACATGAGCTAAAATTTTAATAATGTGATTGTTAAATGCTTTACGTTTTAAACAGGTGGATTTCTTGTATTATAACAAATTTAACAGTTACTTCACCTATATTTACTAAATCTCTCAACCAGTAAATCTCTATACTATTACTTACCACCTACAACAATATCACATTTTGAACTATAATCTAGGAAAATTTTACCTTAACTAAAAATTTACTGTAATCTTAATATTTCTCTAACAGAAACGTGGTCTAAGGATCTAGAACAAAAATTTAGGAAAGGTAATCCGAAATTATATCGTGGGAAGTCCTTCACTCATTCTCTTAAATGCCCCGGTAAGTGCAGTGTCACTTTCTCAGCATCTTTCAGGGAGTTAGTGCCGTGGTGCATGCTGATATAATCTCGTCCATACTTAAAGTTTAGGGTGCTGGATGGACATGGGATTAAAGTCGTGGGGGTGCAAAATCAAGGCTCCCCTAAAATTGGGGAAAAAATGACAGGAAAATGATTATTTATTTTGTTTCGGCGAATATCACTTGGTATCCGAAAGCTTAATTGATCCTAAATAATTCAAGTTTGAGCCGAGTTAGCCCACTGGGAAGGCGAAGCTCTCAAGATATGAAATTTTTTTTTCCATTGACTCAAATTTCAGACCGCATCGCTTTGTTTAGTGAAGGAAACAGGAAATGCAAGTTATTGGGTAGCTATTGGAATCAATAATTGATTTCTTGAATAGCCCCTCTCCCTTATTTTTGTTGATGAAATTATACACAATTTTTTTTTTTTTTTACCAAAACAGTTCATAAGCCAAAAAATAAAAGGAAGAATGTAGAAACGAAGGATACCGAAATTTCACTGAAAATGATCGAATATGGAGATTCTTGTTTCTAAGTTAAAGACGGTATTGCAGCATGGAATTCCTTTATTCAATATACACGTATACATGTTCAAGCCAAAATATATACACGTATACATGCTTATAAAAGTATTGATTCATTCGAAAATGTAATGATGACTTCATTTGACAAAACTTCCAACTATTATTTATCGCATCTGCGGTGCCATCTCGGTTGACTTGGAATCCTTCGGTAAGGGGGACAGCAATGGAGTTGAAGTCACTCATTCTTTTACTTCTGTTAGATATGTCTTGAATTTTTTGTGATGTAAATATCAACGCAAATCTATGACCAACGCAAATTTTGTATGGATTATATATTTTCGGAATTTTAAGAGCAGTAAAACTCTTCATTATATCAAGTAGAGGTTAGGGTTAGGGTTCGGATTCTTCTGTACTTCACCATTGTTCACCGCTCATAGTAAAAATTGCCGCTTCTCCTTTGTCGTGGACGTACGGATGGCACCCACTGTCCCGAATCACGTATATTTGGTGTCCGGTTCTCTTTTCTCTACTCTCGAATACTTCGTCTATTCGACCGATTCCCAACAGGTTCTCTCTTTGTTGTGAAAAATGAAGGAATGTGTTTGTGGGAGGTAATGCAATGAATATTCCCAAACTATTTTAAAGAAATTTTCATTCTATCAAAATGAAAAGAAAATTTTTCACTGATAAATGAGAAGAAAATTCACTCCAATGGAATGCATGTATTAAGTCTCGAGAGTGTTATTATACAACATATATATATATATATATGAAAATTCACTCTGTTCCTTTCGATGCAAGTATACCGAACATAAAATGTGTAAACATACTTGTTGTTCCTATAGCCGAACAAATTCTGCACACTATTTTCAATTACATTTGCTTCAACTCAAATCCTACTCAGTGTTTACTTATCGCATATCAGCATAGGCGCACTTACTTTTCCACCACAGCATTTAACAACGAAAGACATAAAGGGGTGTTTGGTTCAATGTAAAATAAATGAATTCCATGGAAAATGAGTGTTTTACATTGTATTTTACCATGTTTTGGCTGCATTTTGCAAACCACTTCAACTTTGCCGGGCCACAAACCTATTACCAGGCTTTTCCCTTTTCCTTGTAATCCAATTACAAGACTTGAACAGGGCATTCTTATATTACAATGTTGTTTGGCCCCTTTTGGCCTTTTTAATAATGATCGTCTTCTTCCTCTGTCTTCTGCCCACAAATTTTGTTCGCCCAAAACACAAGCCACAATCATGGACATAGTTTTGTGTAATAATGATGCGGTTTTTTATATTGTATTTTTTGGTTGAGAAATTACAATATTTTTTTAATAATGGAAAATTTTTAAGAAAAAAATAAATAAAATATATCACTACAAGACAATAGAGAAATTGAGGGCATTTTCGTAAAATCATATCAATTGCATTTCACATCAAGTATTATAATATTATATTTTCAAGCACTTTCCCAATCATTTAAAATACTTACCAAATACAATCATTTCATTTTACAACCAATTTTTTTTATGTAAAACAACAACTTTTCATATAATTTAACTTTTTACTGTAATCCAATATTACTTGAACCAAACACTCTAAAGTCATTGTTCACCGGCCAGGTCACTGTAAAAATAGCGGCACCAATGAAACAAGGCAGCTGGTCCGAAGCCGGTTAAACTCGCCCGTGCCATCTGACAACAACAGTTGGAGGTGGTTGGTTGGCTAATGGCTATAGTTCAAGGAGAACGACGTGGTTCGCTATTTGCAGACAAGTCCCTGGGGTGTTCGATGTTTGGGCTCACTCTGAAGCTATACTGCCCATTAACATAGCCCGACCCAACAGCAAGCACTCGCTGGAACTAATTATTTTGTTTTCTAGAAAAATGACACACTTTTCATATTTCCTTACGACCAATAACAGTGGTCTAATAATCCAAAACTCACTATCATGAGATTTGCTGAGGTCAAATTCATGGGTATAGATCCCTTCTACACAAAATTTGCTAGAAGGATCTCTTTGGTGTTGCTTCTAAGCAGACACCGACCGATTGAACTAAGCTGGTCTTTGGTGATGTTAGATTTATGTGACCAACATTAGCACCGGTTGTTCAATTCATCTGATTTGCTTGTTGTTTAACATGAAGTAACATTACATAGTGAAGGTGACTAAATTGCTACTATTGCTACTCTACTTATTATTGAGTAAAAAGTGAATTCCCTGCTTCTTTTCTCTGATATGTTAAAGCATGAGGACTTTTGAGAAAGGAGGTCTTGATATTTTGACATTGTACTTGACCTGAGAGTTAGGGGTTTCGGAGTATCATTTTCACAAGTTGGGATTTCCGACAACTTTATATTCTCCTTCTTCCTCTTGCCTTTTCTAATCCATCAACTTTCCTTATAATCCAAAAAAGGCACGGGGATAGAAGGAGGAGGACAAAGGGGCAAGGGAAGTTCTCGAGTGAGAATTAAATAAAAAATTTCTTAATTTCGGATCGAGAATGATATCACTACACTAAACCTTTTTTTCTTACTAATCTCTCTTTCCACGCACATTCGAATGCATACATTGTCTTTCTCATCCTCTCCAATCCCTACCTGTTAGGAGGAGAAATAGTAAGAGGAATGAACAAAGGCAAGATTGATGAGTGTTGTCTTATATCCTTTATTCCGGGTGTACAGGTCCCATTTATATAGGGACGGAGGGGACACAAACATTTAATACGCATTAAATACACGTCGTGTGCCTTGTAGGGGAAGCATCTTCTGCTGTACGGAAGGTGTCAGACTGAGACGAGTCAGGCGGCGTCAGCCGTACGGAAGCGGCGCTGGCGGTACGGGTGCCACCTGGACTGGCGCGCAGCCACGCCTAAGCGCCGGTCCAGCGGTTTGGGCCTACTTCCTGGGCCTTCGTCTGAGCAAGGCTTCTCCGAGGGGAGGGCCTTGGGCCCGGTCCCTACACTTGCCCCCGAGTTTCACGCGTCGGAACGCGCGGGAAACTGGCTGTTGAAATTTGGAAATTATGCCCAGGCAGGGGGCGACACGTGTCCGGTCAGGGGATGGTGAACAGTCCTGTCAGGGGCAGTGGGAGCGTCGCGCCGCCTTTTGGGCTTCCCGGGGCATTAATTGCCCCTCTGCAGGGTAATAGTCGGACCCCCGTCCTTGCCCCTCGTCACTTAGCCCCGAGCCTCGCATCCCTCGTCTTAGCCCTCAGCCTCCCTTCTCTTCTCCGATCGCCGGATCCTCCGCCTCCTTGCTGCAATGGCCTCGTCAAGTGCTCCGGCTTCTTCCACCGGGAACCCAGGTGACGAGATCTTCGCCAATAAACTCACCCCCCCTCGATTTTTGACCGTTCTTAGGCTAGGGAGAATTGGGGCCGACTTCGCCCCTCGGTTCCCCCGTGAGGGCGAAGAGCCCTCGGAGCCTTGCCCGGGAGAGTTCGCGATCTTTCCTGAGCAGATCCGGGCTGGCCTCCGTTGGCCGTTAACCGAGCCAGTAGCGGCCATGCTGAAGTATTATCGCTTGGCCCCGGGGCAGCTGTCACCCACGTCGTGGCGAGTGTGGACAGCGTTCTATCTGTACTGCCGGGAGCAGAGGATAGAACACAGTAGACTCCTCTTTAGGTTTTTTTACCTGTTAGTGCAACGCTCGGAGGAGGGCTACTATCATTTCCAACCGCGCCGCAAAAAGGTCTACGGAGCGCTGGTGATAAACTATGGGTCCACCAACTCCGGGTGGAAGGAGTCCTTCTTCTTCATGCGGGACGCGGAGGGTTGGAAGTGGCGAAAAGGCCCCGAGAGGGAGTTCCACGATGGGGACCCCTGGGGGTCTATGAAAAAGGATGAGCGGGCTAACGCTGAGAAGTTCCGGGGCGTGAAGATTGACGCTCGGAACATCATCACCGAGGAGAATTTGATTAAGTATGGCCTCGTGTCCGAAGCGCCCTGGAGGTGGAGCGTCGATGAGGACATGTGCGGCTTGTCCAAGAACGTCTTGGTAAATTCCTAACTTTCTCTGGGTTGTTTTTGTTGGTTTCAGAGAGGGGCGAATGGACGAAGATCATTGACAAGCTGTTGGTGCAGGAGAAGGCCCTCAGGGAGGTTAGGAAGAGGAAGCGTGAGGAAGAGGAGGACGTGCTTCTGATCTCTTCTTCCGCGGCTGGAGGTCCCGACGCTGTACCCCAGGCGGGGGAGGTTCCCTCCGAGCGGGAATCTGGTGAAAGCGAGGCGCTGGTGCGGAAGCGGCGCAAGATTCGGTTCACCTCCTCCAGCTTAGCCAGCGCCCCTACTCATGCGGCTTCACAAGGAGAGGCTAGCCCCAGCTCGCCTCAGGCCCCTGCCTTGGAGGCTTCGGGGCCAGCAGCACCTCTCTTCTTGGAGCTTGACTCCCCGCCGAGGGGCCCTAACCCCTCAGAGCCAGCATCTTCAGCGCCTCTCTCGAGTCCCGCTCAGGGGCAGGAGGATGAGGGGTCGGAGCGAAGGGCTTCCCCTGGAGTGGACCAGGGCGAGGAGCACGCCGAGGTAAGCGACGCGTGTTGCCAGGTTCCTTATTAGAATAGCTTAGCGCATTGCTGATTGCCTCTCTTGTGCAGGCGTCCCTCCCTACAACTGGCTCTCCCATCCGAGGGCTCCTGGGGGACGTGGAGACGCAGCTACGCTTCACCAGGGCACTCCAGCGCCTTGTGGGGGAGTTGCCTCCGCTGGAGACAAGGGATGACCTTTTTGCCCATGCGCGCTACTACTCGCTAATGGTGAGCGCTTCTGCTAGTATCCTGTTTCAAAGTCTGCTAGCGCCTTTGTTTCCAATGGGTTGCTGACAATGCATTATGACAGGGGGCCATGATTCCTGGGCTGCTGATGGAGACCTGGAGCCAGGAGCGTGCCAGCGTTCCTGAGCTACAGGCTCAGATACAGCGACTTACAAATAAGAGGCGCAACTGGAGGAAGCAACGCCAGAACATGCGCTCCAGCATCCAGTCCTTGGAGTCCCAGGTGGACGCTGCGGAGCAGGAGACCGCGGGAGCCCGTGAAGAGGTCGAGGCGCTGAAGGTGCGACTCGCCTCCGAGGAGGCGGGGAAGGTCGAGCTCCAAGAGGAAGTGAGTCCTCAAGGAGCAGCTGGCGCGGGAGCGGTCTGACAGGGCTGCTGAAGAGGGGAGACTTCAGGCGCAACTGCAGGAGTCCGCCCTGGCGCTTTCTTCGGCTGTTGCGGAGAAGTCAACGGAGGTGGCGCGCGCCAAGCAAGAAGCTGTGGAGGAGTACAAGGCCAGCGACTCCTTCACCGAAGAGCTGGCTGCGCGTGGGGGCAGAGCCATAGTGGACTCCCTCCGCTCAGTCAAGGATGACCTCCAACGCCTGCATCCGAGCGTCAACCTGTCAGAGGTCCCCAGCTTGGGCTGTCTCCGCCTCCTGGACGAGGCCCGCGGCGCTGCAACTCCATAGGCCTAGGGGTAGTTTGTAAATAAAACCGTGTAAAGGGGTTATGTAACGCAGTTGCCTTAATGAAATTGCCGTTTTTTCCCGAGTATTGTGACGCTTGTTCCTTTCAGCATTTACTTAGCCACGACCCTTTTCCTTTTCTTTGTTTTCAACGCTTTCAAAGTAATATCCTGCTACCACGCCATATACCGATCACCCTTTGGTATTTGCGTGTTTCGGCGCTTTTGCGGCTCTTGTTTTAGCGGCATATCTTAAAGTTTGCGTGTTTCGCGCTGCTTTGCGTTGAGTAGCTTATTGTGGGTCGAAACGCGATAGGCCGGTATCTCTGCACCGCTGTTGGTTCTTGACATTTTAGCGGGTCTTTCTTTGGGTTTTCTTACGCGCCCGTGCGCCTTAGCGGT
Source organism: Lagerstroemia speciosa (assembly GCA_037672795.1). Classification (NCBI taxonomy): domain Eukaryota; kingdom Viridiplantae; phylum Streptophyta; class Magnoliopsida; order Myrtales; family Lythraceae; genus Lagerstroemia; species Lagerstroemia speciosa. Next base: position 11,748,852 of record CM075298.1, on the reverse strand, counting down.
GTTAGTTGCCTTGGGTCTCGGTGGCCCGCTCGGCGGGAGCCTTCGTGCTCCAGGAGGCCTGAGGTCTTTTATGCCCCCGAGCGTTGGAGATGTTTGTGTCTCAGGGGATCTGAGGTCTTTGTGCCTCAGGGGGTCTGTCTTCGTGCCCCCGAGCATTGGAGATGTTTGTGCCTCAGGGGATCTGAGGTCTTTGTGCCTCAGGGGGTCTGTCTTTGTGCCCCCGAGCGTTGAAGATGTTTGTGCCTCAGGGGATCTGAGGTCTTTGTGCCTCAGGGGGTCTGAGGTCTTTGTGCCCCCGAGCTTGCCGAGGTCTTTGTGCCCCAGGCGTGCTGAGGTCTTTGATGCCACGGGCGTGCCGAGGTCTTTTTTGTAACGCTTTTAGCGTGCCCCGGGCTTGCCGAGGTCTTTGGTGCCCCAGGCGTGCTGAGGTCTTTGATGCCACGGGCGTGCCGAGGTCTTTTTGTAACGCTTTTAGCGTGCCCCGGGCTTGCCGAGGTCTTGGGTTTTTTTGTAACGCTTTTAGCGTGCCCCGGGCTTGCCGAGGTCTTTGTGCCCCAGGCGTGCTGAGGTCTTTGATGCCACGGGCGTGCCGAGGTCTTTTTTGTAACGCTTTTAGCGTGCCCCGGGCTTGCCGAGGTCTTTGTGCCCCAGGCGTGCTGAGGTCTTTTTTGTAACGCTTTTAGCGTGCCCCGGGCTTGCCGAGGTCTTTGTGCCCCAGGCGTGCTGAGGTCTTTGATGCCACGGGCGTGCCGAGGTCTTTTTTGTAACGCTTTTAGCGTGCCCCGGGCTTGCCGAGGTCTTTGTGCCCCAGGCGTGCTGAGGTCTTTTTTGTAACGCTTTTAGCGTGCCCCGGGCTTGCCGAGGTCTTGGGTTTTTTTGTAACGCTTTTAGCGTGCCCCGGGCTTGCGAGGTCTTTGTGCCCCAGGCGTGCTGAGGTCTTGGGTTTTTTTTTTTTTTTTTTTTTTTTAACGCTTTTAGCGTGCCCCGGGCTTGCCGAGGTCTTTGATGCCACGGGCGTGCCGAGGTCTTACTTTGTAACGCTTTTAGCGTGCCCCGGGCTTGCCGAGGTCTTGGGTTTTTTTTGTAACGCTTTTAGCGTGCCCCGGGCTTGCCGAGGTCTTTGTGCCCCAGGCGTGCTGAGGTCTTACTTTGTGCCCCAGGCGTGCTGAGGTCTTGGGTTTTTTTTTTTTTTTTTTTTTTTTAACGCTTTTAGCGTGCCCCGGGCTTGCCGAGGTCTTTGATGCCACGGGCGTGCCGAGGTCTTACTTTGTAACGCTTTTAGCGTGCCCCGGGCTTGCCGAGGTCTTGGGTTTTTTTTGTAACGCTTTTAGCGTGCCCCGGGCTTGCCGAGGTCTTTGTGCCCCAGGCGTGCTGAGGTCTTACTTTGTGCCCCAGGCGTGCTGAGGTCTTGGGTTTTTTTTTTTTTTTTTTTTTTTTTTTTTTTTTTTTTAACGCTTTTAGCGTGCCCCGGGCTTGCCGAGGTCTTTGTCCTTGAAATGGCGTTTTGAAAAAGGGGTGAAGGTAAATCAAGTATGAGTATACATCAGATAAGGCATGCTAATATACGAATTTTTTGAGCACCTCTGCGTTGAAAGTGTGTGGCAGCGTGCGTCCCCCCATATCCTGCAAGATGTACGCGCCCGGATAAGGGATCCCGTTGATGCGGTATGGGCCTTCCCATTTGGGTGCGAGCTTGCCTGTCTGGTGTTGGGAGAACTTGTTCTGGCGGAGGACCAGGTCCCCCACACTGAATTGTCGCGCCCGAACCTTCCGGTTGAAGTAGCGTGCTGCCGCTTGTTTTGCTTTATGCATATTGGTGAGAGCCCGCATGCGCTTTTCTTCTGCCAGGTCCAAGTCCTCCCCCCGAAGACGATCGTTGTCCGGTTCTTCAAACGCAGCCACTCGACGTGTGTTTACTGCCACTTCGGCAGGAATAACCGCCTCCGACCCGTAGACGAGGGAGAAGGGTGTCGCGTCGGTGGCCGCACGGGGTGTCACGCGATAGGCCCATAGCACGTTGTCCAGCTCGTCGACCCATGATCCTCCTAGTGCGCTCAGCCTTGTACGCAAGCCGTGAAGGAGGGTTCTGTTAGTGACCTCGGTCTGCCCATTTGTTTGAGGATGCGCTACCGAGGTGAAGCGTTGCTTGATTCGGAGCTCCTTGCACATCTCCTGGAAAGCTTTTCCTCTGAATTGCGTTCCGTTGTCTGAGATAAGGATGTGGGGGATGCCGAATCGGTACACTATGTGTTTCATCACGAACCTGCGGGATGCCTTGTCAGTGATGGTGGCGACTGCCTCAGCTTCCACCCATTTGGAGAAATAATCCACCGCGACAAACAGGAATCGGCGCTGCGCAGAGGCCATCGGGAAGGGCCCTAATATGTCAATCCCCCATTGAGCGAAGGGCCAGGGAGACATCATACCAGTGAGTTCGGTGGGGGTTCCGGTAGGGTGACGCTCGAATGCCTGGCACGCGGGGCAGCTTCGAACCAAGGCTTGCGCGTCGTCCATCATCGTCGGCCAGTAATAACCCTGTCGGAGGGCTATGCGGGAAATCGCCTTGGCTCCCTGGTGACTTCCTGCGATTCCTTCATGGATTTCGCGCAATACATAATTTGCCTCCTCTGGGCCAAGGCAGCGCAAAAGAGGCAGGGACACCCCGCGCCGATAGAGCGTTTCGTCCAATATGGTGTATCTGGCGGCGCGCAACCGGATACGCCGAGCCTCTATGGGGTCGGTGGGGAGATGATCTCCTTTCAGGTATCTGCGAATGGGCGTCATCCAGTTCTCCTCGTTCTGGGCGCATAGCACCGCGAGAGGCGTGTATGTCTCGGATACCCTACGCTGCTCGATAAAGCTGAGGGGAGAATAAGCTTGCCCCGTGGCTGCCTTGCTCAGGAGATCTGCCCAGTGGTTCTGCTCTCTGGGGATCTGGACGATTTTTGCCTCGTCGAATTGCCGGACCACCTCTTTCACCCTTTCCAAGCAACGCTTCATGTTGTCCCCCTTGGCCTCGCACTCTCCATTTATCTGGCCCACCACAAGTTGCGAGTCGCATTTGGCGAGGATTCGGCGTGCCCCGGCTCCTCGCGCTATTAGCAGCCCCGTGATTAGGGCTTCGTATTCCGCCTCGTTGTTGGTTGCGGGGAAGGACAGTACGAGACTGTAGGTGAGCGGCGGTCCCTCCGGGGGAACTATGGCGCATCCTGCCCCTGCGACACCCCTGGTAGATGACCCGTCGGCGAGGACTTCCCAGACGTCTGCCGACGGGTGTGCGGCGGCGTCATCTGGCCCGGTGTTCTCTGCGATGAAGTCGGCCAGCGCTTGGGCCTTGATGGCTCCTCGTGGCTCAAAAGTGACGTCAAATTCACTAAGTTCGATGGCCCATCGCACCATCCTTCCCGACAACTCGGGTTTGCGGAGGACTTGCTTCAGGGGCTGGTCGGTGCGGGCAATAATGGGGTGCGCCTGGAAGTATGGCCTTAGTTTCCGTGCTGCTAGGATGACGGCCAAGGTGAGCTTCTCCATGGGCAAGTAGCGGTGTTCTGCTGGGATCATGACCTTGCTTACGTAATAAACCGGGCGTTGCACCCCGTCGCGTTCCACAACGAGGACAGAACTGAGCGCAACGTCGCTCACCCCTAGGTAAAGTTTGAGCGTTTCTCCCAGCCTCGGGGTCGCTAGGCACGGAGGTGAGCTGAGGTAGGTCTTGAGCCGAGCGAACGCTTCCTCGCACTCCGCTGTCCACGCAAAAGCCTTCCCTGCCTTGATTCCCGTGAAAAAGGGGAAGCACTTATCGCCCGCCTTGGAGAGGAAGCGGGAGAGTGCTGCGAGACGGCCTGTGAGGCGCTGAACCTCCTTAATCGTCGAAGGGGATTTCATGTCTTCTATGGCTTTGACCTTTTCGGGGTTCGCCTCAATGCCCCTGTGGGTGAGTATGAACCCCAGAAATTTTCCCGACTTCACCCCGAAGGCGCACTTCTCGGGATTTAGTTTGAGACTATGACGCCGCATGACTTCCAGCGCTGCCCGAAGGTCCTCTGGGTGCGCTAATGCCCGCTTAGATTTGACGATCATGTCGTCAACATACGCCTCCATGGTCGTCCCCAGCTGGGCCGCGAATAGGCGGTTAATCAACCGCTGGTAAGTTGCTCCTGCGTTTTTAAGGCCGAACGGCATCACCCGGTAACAATAAATCGCATCCGCTGCGTAAAATGCCGTTTTTTGCCTGTCGTCTGGATGCATGGCTATCTGGTTGTACCCGGAGTAGGCGTCCATGAAGCTGAGTAGCTCGTGGCTCGCCGTGGCGTCTACCAGCTGGTCTATGCGGGGCAATGGGTAGGCGTCTTTGGGGCACGCCTTGTTAAGGTCCGTGTAGTCTACGCACATCCGCCATCGTCCATTTGGCTTGCGCACCAGTACGACGTTGGCGACCCATGTTTGGAAGCGGACCTCCTCTATGAAATTGGCTGCCAAAAGCCTTGCCACCTCCTCGCGCACGGCCTCCTTCCGTCCCGCCCCCATAGATCGCCGCCTTTGGATGACAGGGCGGGCGGTTGGACTGACGGCGAGGCGATGGGTGATGATTGACTGGTCAATACCAGGCATGTCTGCAGGTGTCCACGCAAACATGTCAGAATATTCTCGCAACAACGCAATTAAGGTTTGCTTACTGGGGGTGCTCAGTTCTGCGCCAATCCGAACGCTTCGTGTCGGTGTTAGGAAAACCTCCTCCAGCTCTCCCACCGGGGCAGGTCGTTGTAAGCTATCGCGAGGGTCGGGCTCGATCTGTAGCGCGGGCCGAACCCGTGTTTCTTTCAGGGTTGCCAGATGGCAACGCTTCGCCACCTGGTGATTTCCCCGGACGCTTCCTGTGCCGTGGACGGTAGGGAATTTGACCATTTGGTGGTAGGTGGAGGGTATGGCTCGGAGGGCGTTCAGCGTGGGACGCCCCATAATCGCGTTATAGGCGGATTGGATGTCCACTACCAAAAAGGTGGTCATGCAGCTTGACGCCCTGCTGCCTTCGCCCAAGGAGAAAGTCAGGGCGATAGTCCCCTTTGGGTATACCGTCCCCCCGTTGAAACCTATCAATGGGGTATCTGTCGGGGATAGGTCTACATCGGTGAGGCCCATCTTCCTAAAGGCGTCATAATACAGGACGTCTGCCGAGCTCCCGTTGTCGACGAGGATTCGCCGTACCTCGAATCCCCCGATGTCAGCCGCGATTACTAGCGCCTCGTCTCGCGCTGAGGGAGGTACGGGCGCCGCGTCTTCATCCATGAACGTGATTGAGTACCTTTGGTCGGGACCTAGGCACTGCATTTCGTGTGCGGGGCGCTTGCCCCCGACGGATCGCTCGCCGGTGATCACGTGTATTGTTCCGCGGCGCTCCCGTGCCGCTGAGGCTCCGGCCATTGGTCTTTCATTCTCCCGCCGGCCCGCCGTCACGTCTCTAGCGTCGGGGTTCCGTCGCCACGTGTTACTGGTGGTCGGTCGGTGTACGTACTCTTGCAGATGCCCCCCTTGGATCAGCCGTTCGATTTCAGACCTCAACTGTCGGCAGTCTTCAGTATCGTGGCCCGACGCCCGGTGATATCGGCAATACCGGTCTGCGTCCGGGCCCAACGTTTCTTTAGTGGTGCGAGGGGCTTTGATCAGGCGTCGTTTCTCCCCTTCCGCGAGCACGACGGCGCGCGGGGCTAATAGTGGGGTGTATTTCTCTCGCTTGATGTCCCGTCCACGCTCTTCTTGCCGGCCCGTAGGAGCTTCTTTCCGCTTGGTGTCCCTGCGCCTCCAGTCGGCCTCTTCGATTGTCATAAAGCGCTGGGCTCGTGCCGCTAGGTCGGCAAAGTCGTTGGGGGGATCGATGATCAGGTTTTTTGCGAACTCCTCATCCTTTAGGCCGCGCTGAAACGCGGCCATCTTTTCCCGTGGGGTCAAGTCGTCCACCTCAGCCGCCACTCTCACGAACCGCTCGTACCAATGGCGGAGGGACTCTCGATCCCGTTGCTGCATTCCAAAAAGTTCCATGGGGGTGCGTTTGATCCGGAGCGACCCTGCGAAGCGCTCCAGAAATCTTTCCTTTAGTGAGGCGAAGTGAGAGATGGACCCTGGTTCCAACGAGTAGAACCAGTCCGCCGCAAGACCTTTCAGCGTTCCTGGGAACAGGAGACATTGAATCGCGTCCGTGGCCCCTCTCCCCAGGAGGGAGTTGACATAGGTACGCAAGTGGTCCCGGGGGTCGGCCTTTCCGTCGTATGGGTCGAGCTGCGGGACTTTGAATTTTGGAGGCAAGGTGACTGCCTGGATTTCGGCAGAGAAGGGACTGGCGACGTCTTCCTCCACGGCCGGGAGCCCATACCGGCGACGGTTACTGGCCTCAAGGGCTCTGGCCACGCGGTCCTCGACTAGTTTATGCATTTCCCTCATAGTCATGCTGGTGTTTGCTTGGGAAACGTTGTCCCCTGAAGGGGTAGGCGTCAATCGCGAGCTTGCCACCGCCGCAGGGGGAGGGGGGGCGCGTGGCGCTCCCGAGGTGTCCCCGGCTCCTTCCTGGCGTCCGTTCAGATGACGAGATAACGCGGCCTCCACTAGGGTGGTGACCCGGCGTTCGACAAATTGCTCCACTGCCTGGCGGGTCCGAATAGGGAGGGCTGCTAAGAGCTCGTCCTGGTTGGGATCAGGACGCGGGGGGCCTTCGGGGGTGTTTTCGGTGGGCAGGAGATTTTGGGGAAATGCTTGCTGATCACGTGTGGAACTGGTTGCTCTTCGATTGCTACGAGTGCGAGCCATGACTTTTAGTCCGGTTCCCACAGACGGCGCCAAATGTTAGGAGGAGAAATAGTAAGAGGAATGAACAAAGGCAAGATTGATGAGTGTTGTCTTATATCCTTTATTCCGGGTGTACAGGTCCCATTTATATAGGGACGGAGGGGACACAAACATTTAATACGCATTAAATACACGTCGTGTGCCTTGTAGGGGAAGCATCTTCTGCTGTACGGAAGGTGTCAGACTGAGACGAGTCAGGCGGCGTCAGCCGTACGGAAGCGGCGCTGGCGGTACGGGTGCCACCTGGACTGGCGCGCAGCCACGCCTAAGCGCCGGTCCAGCGGTTTGGGCCTACTTCCTGGGCCTTCGTCTGAGCAAGGCTTCTCCGAGGGGAGGGCCTTGGGCCCGGTCCCTACACTACCCATCTTACAACTTTAATTTATTAGTTTTTTTTTAACAAGTGTGAATTCCATTGAGAGCAATCACAGATGTACCATATATGCATAATGTCTTCCAGAATAATTTTTTGATTAGACTTTCTTATGCACGATTTTTATTCGTGGCGTGGATGTGCTTCCTTTTATTGAATATTAACATTGTTAATGGAAAAAAAATAGCATAACTCTCCTCCAACCTTAACAATTAAGAAAAATAATGCTTAATCATGCTATTTTACTATTTTACCATTCGCTTATTCTAAAGAACATTGTTTTTTTTTTTTTTAATTTCTCCCATCTAATCTCAGCTCTCTCTCATTCCGTCCACCTCCTTCTCGTTCTTTGGCATCTCAACGATTTGTGTCTCAACTCCATCTATCTCCATAACTCTTATCTATCTGTTCTCTCTATATTGTTGCTCGGCTACTCTCTCTTGGGTCTCGACTCGTTGGGATTGTGCCTTTTGAAGACCTCCAATGCTTTTTAGATAACAGAAGAGCTAATTTAAATCTCATTCCATTTCGATTTTGTGTTTGGTAGGTTTGATTTTATTGGTTTTTTTTTAAATCTTTGCTCATAAATGCCAAACTAGGTTTTCCCGGACCTATTTGTATACTACTTAGCACTAATTGATATGACACAAGGACATATTTCATTGCTAACTCCCTCTCTCTCGCCTTCACAATCCGTTTCAATTCTATGTATGGTTGGTTTTATTTTACTGTACCACTAAGGGCAGTAGCCTAGTGGTCTAAAACTCACCCCACATGGTTTAATGTGGTTGAGGTCACAGGTTCAAGTCTTATTTTGAGTAATATTACCAGCAGAAACTCTTGAGCCTCTATCTTAGCGTATACCGGTTTCTTAAACTATAGTAAACCTTCTGTGGTACTACATTGACGGGGCTACTTATAGGACAAGTTATTCAGTTCATCTGATATGTTTGCAGTTGAAGATGAAAGTTCGAACATTACATATCGAGGGTAGCTAGGTCGCTACTACAATTGCCCTCCCTTTTTTTTTATTAGGTTTGATTTTACTGATATTTTCATTACATCTCAATTCCCTCACACTCTCCCTCAGTATTTATTCTCTCTTTCCTCTTAAAATATTGAGATCTATTTATAAATTTATCATGACCTATGTATAATGTTTTAGGGCATTTTAAATTTTGAGCATGCATTTCAAAATCCATACAACTACTGGAACCAATTTGTAAAGTATTGAGATATAATTATTACAGACCAAGGCCTATTAAGTTTTGAGCATGTGATTGAAAATTTGAATAACTACTTAAACCTGTTTATAAAGTGCCGGGACCTAAGTATAATATATTAGACCTATTAAGTCAGAATGTATTTAACTGCACAACTACCATGACATATTTTTAAAGTATCGGAACCTAAATATACCGTACATAGACTTATTAAGTTTATGACATGTGTTTAGAAATCTGGGTTGCTATCATAACCTATTTAAGAAATATCTAGACCTATGTAAAGGGAGAGTTCATAGTAGAGAGGATAAATGAGTGGGAGAATGCTTGAATTATATGACACAGACAATTTGAAAATAAAAAAAAATCAATAAAGAGCCTTATATATATATATATATATATAGATGTGCCATTTCTAAATTGATTATAAAGTGGTAATATTTATATAAGATATGAGGGATTTGGTGCTGTAAAAATTTTACCTCATATCAGTAAAAGTGATAATTAAAATATCAATTTTGCCATCAAAAACTTACAGGAGAGAAAAATGGTGACATCAAGGCGTGTAAAAGCTGGATTAGTTACATTATCATAACTTGATTTTGTAATTTATAATATTTAAATTAAATTTGATAAAAAGTTTTACATAATTTAATAAACTTTCAAGATTTTATAAAAATAAAATTGTTATATATCAAAAAGAGAGTAAATAAATTTCAATTTTTATTAAGTAAGAAATTAATATTAAAAAATCATTGGACAAAATTGGAGTTTTAAGAAGTCAAATGAATTATTTTACAAATGATCCCATATTTCCATGAGAAATTGTAATGAAGTACATGATCATATGTAATTCTCATTACTTATGGATATGTAACAGAGACTCCACGAGAAATTCTTATTATTGATTCAAATAATAACCAAACTACGTAATAGAGGTTCAATCCGTAGTTGGAATTCTCGTTACATGCTATCAAACACACCATTAGGGAATGAATGGTAGCCAAGTGTCACAATTGTGCTAGCACTCCTTTAAACCGTGCGAACTTACGAACTTGTTGTAAGTCATCCTCACTAGTTTCTACCACAAGAGTATCCTAAAGTTGAGAGGAGATACTCTTAAACTTAATTTTTATTTTAAGTATTGCAAATGATGGGGTAACCTATTTTTATATAATACTAGTGTCAATTTGCATGTTACTGCGGAATGAAAAAAGTTGAAGAAGATGACATGTGTATGAAAAATTAATAAGAGAAATATAAAGGTCAAGTCAAATCTAAGATAAATAATTTCATTCACTCATCACTAATTATCCAACAATTTCTAAATAAAAAAGTGTTATATTACTTTTTAATTCAAATTGTATAAATCTGGAAGAAAGATAGGCATATAGGTGTACTGTACTCTTTGTACTCGCTATATGTAGCAAGAAAGGGATCAAAATTTAATTTTTTTATTTATAAATAATTATGCATGTATCATAATTATAATAATTATGTCCAATAAAAGAAACATTATAAATGATAATATACAAAATCACCAAATTTATATTCTTCTTATTTTATAGTATTTGCGTGTTTATATAACTGCACTTTTTTTTAAATTGCATCATCTTATACAAAAATAATAAAAATACTAAAAATTTAACTTAAAATATGGTTTCTAAGTAGACAATATTTTTCAATTTTATACTATTATTTTATCTCTCATATATAAATTTTTGGATCATAGAATAATTATCTAGAAAGAGATGGAAGAAATGGGTTAGTGATAAGAAGAATATAAATGAAGAAGTATGAAAGTTTGTGGGAAACATTATAAATAAAAAATTGTGGAAAAGGGGAAAAATAATATCCATACAAGGTTTGAGAGTAAGAAATTTATTCTACTCTCCCTTAGAGAGTTGAGAATAGGAAATTCATCATACTCTCCCTTAAAGGGCTATTGGAACCTTATTTTACTATATAAGTATATAGATGAATACCACCTACTTTGATAAATTAGGTATCCAATCTACCATTTTTAAGTTAGATGCCACCTACGCAACTTATTTAATATATTTGTCAACTTCTCAAATTAATTATGGAAGAGATTAGAAGAATGTACAAAATTCTAGAAGTATCTGTGAGGTCTCTTGGGAACCATGTCAACTTTAATGATAGTCAAAAGTGTCACGTGTCACGAATCAAGCCCTTTATCGAATTGCTCCCATGACACATCAATGATCATTTCTCCTACTGGCATAAACCCCGGGAATCTCTAAAGGCGCACCTTCCATATGGTTTAAGTCAAAGTCAAAGTCAAAGTGCAGTCGTTAGAAGTTATGTTACAATTGATTAGTTGATAATTGTATTTGGTACAATAAATGGTAGATTATTATTTATATGGTCTTATACTCTAACTAATTTTCCCTTTATTTTCAATAAACATAAGAACTTTGATTTACTTTGATTTTCAAAGCATCTCTCTACTTCTCTCTTTAAACCCTCTTATGGTGAAACGGTTGACATAGGAAGCTCCTAATATCGCATGGGCTAAGAGAATGCTTGAAGAATAGTACGCCCGTGACAAGTAGTGTTAGAGCAGGTACTTTGAGAGATGGCTTTCAAGGTGGTGAATAATGAGGTGCAAATTGGAAAGTCCAAGAAGAATCATGACGGCTTGAGGGATTCGACAAGTTTAGTTGAGGGTTGCTTGATGAACTTGACAAAGTTGAATATTGTCATAGCAAAAGTCTAAGGCATGGCTGAGAACACATCAAATGGTATCGAAGAGCTTGAGGAGCATATGCAAGGCTCCTTAATACCATCACGAATGAGTTGAATAGATGGGGTGACATGTTGGAAGCGCTAATCATGGCCATGCACACAAAGATCGAGGAGCTCAAGGCTGAACTTGTCATAGTGAGAGCACATGGAATTGGTGGATGGTTACTCACCATGGTCCTTGAGTGGGTATCTTGAAGCTGAAGGAGTTCAAGGGCTAGAGGATGGCGAAGGATGTGGACAACTTCCTCTGAAATATGGATAATTACTTTAGAACTACTAGGATCGTTGATGATGCTATGAGAGTAAGCATTGTCTCATTGCACTTTACCGATGTTGCTTTACTATAGTGGCTTTATAGGTCAGATGAGCTAGTTGTTAGCTCATCACCACATGGGATCATTCTGATGCAGAACGTGACAACTATTCTACTCGAAGTATGCGAAGGATGAAACTTTGGTTAAACTTTGTCACCTTGAGCTCAATTGGGAAAATACGTGAGTATGTGAAGACATTCACAGAGCTGATGCTGCAAATACCTTCCTTAAATGAGAAGGAAGACTTGTTCCAATTCATGGATGGGCTTAAGCCGTGGGCCAAGTAAGAGCTACAACGTCATGTTGTGCAAGACCTAAGGAGGGCCATGTTAACAATTTAATCATTTATTGAGTTCTAGGGATTAAGAAAGCCTGACTTTAAGGTGAAGAACAAGGCAAAAGATGGGGATACCATGATAGGCCCTATCGATTAGATGGCAACAGTTCATCTAAACTTGCTCCTAAGGAGAAGGCCGGGCTAAGCAAGGATGTGCCCAACTAAGGCCAAATGCATGGCTCTAGTAAAAGGCAATCAAGAGAAAGAAGAGACGTGATTGGGTTCGCTGCGAATTGTAAGCGCCATCCAAAAGAAGGATTAAAAGACGAAAGTTATGATGTATGTTGATGTGGAAGTCACTGGTCAATGCCTGGAAGTCCTTGTCAACATGGGGGCATCTAACCTCTTCATGGCTAATCGAATATTCATGAACCCAATTGTGAAAGTCAAGAAAGGGAAGAAGACTTGGATGAAGACCATCAACTCGAAGTAGGTCCCTACTATTGGAATTTCCAAAGACTTGGAGATACAAATTCGGCAATTGGGAAGCCCAATGAGACCGTAGCCCGCTCATGACTATGACATTATCATCGGGTTATATTTCATCGAAAAGATCAATGCATCGGTGGTACCCTTTAGAAATTACCTGTGCATACTAGACCATCGACGCAAATGCATGGTGCCAATCAAATGCATTAAGGGGAATGTAAGGATACTCTCTGCAATGCAACTCACCAAGGGATTGTGAAAAGGTGAGGTGTCTTACCTAACCTCGATGAAGGTTAAGGATCTGATGGATGAAGCAACCAAGATATCATCAAAGGTGGCTTGCATCCATGATGACATCATGGACATGAAGCTACCAAAATTATCAAGGATGTAGCCACTGAAGCGAGAGGTGGACCACAAATCGAGCTAGTGTCGAAAGCTCGACTACCAACAATGGCATTGTCTCACATGGCACTACCAGAGCTAGAGGAGTTAAATAGGCAACCGAAGGATCTACTCGATGTTGGGTACATCTGATAGTCTAAGTCTCCATTCGGTGCTACAATGTAAAGAAGCACAATGAGTCACTCTGGGTGTACAAAGATTACCAAGCATCGAACAAGTTGGCTATGAAGAACAATACATAATCCCCCTAATAGCTATTTTGTTCAACTAGCTTGGAGGAGCATGGCAGTTTACTAAGTTGGACTTGTGGTCGAACTATGTGAGGTTCACTAAAGAGGATGAGCCAAAGATGGCATGCATGTTACAATATGGAGCCTATGAATTTGGTCATGTTGTTTGGACTCATGAATGTGTCAGTGACGTTCTATACATAGATGAACAAGGTACTTCAACCATTCCTTGATTAGTTCATGGTTATGTACCTTGATAATATTGTAGTGTGTAGTCGAACACTGGAGGAGAATATCTATCACTTGAGGCAAGTGTTCATGGATCTATAGGAGAACTCCCTAAATGTTAAAAGAGAGAAGCATGCCTTTGCTCAAAAAGAGATCTTCTTCCTCTTTCATAGCATTGGTGGAAGACAAGTTCCAATGGGCCGGGCCATGATATGAGCAATTGCAGAGTGAGAGGTGCCAACCAAGGTAACCAAATTATATTTGTTCCTTGGACTACCCAATTATTATAGGCAATTTATTCAAGATTACTCCAACATCATGACTTCCCTAATGGACATAATGAAGAAGGGACACCTATGAGAATGGAAGATGGAGTGTCAAGCGATGTTTGATTGCTTGAAGTTGACCATGATGGAGGAGTCTATCCCTGCTCTCCTAGACTATTAGAAGGCGCATAAAATGGAGACTAACAACTCAAATTTTTCCATCAGCGGTGTGCTAATTCAAGAGGGGAACTCGATGGCTTAGGGGGCTTGGAAGCTGACTGAAGCAGAGCGAGGTATACAGTCCAAGAGAAATTGATAATGATGGCGGTCCACTTCCTATGCACTTCGAGGCATTATTTCTTGGGATCATGGTTCGTGGTCAGAATCGACAATGTTACCACAAGCTACTTCCAGACTCAAAAGCAAATGCCATCAAAGCATTCTTGATGGCAAGAATTCCTCAAGGACTTCAACTATGTGCTCAAATACAAGCTAGAAAAGATAAAGTCGGTGGCTGATGCACTTGGTTGTCTGATGAGCTAGCAAACATAAACCAATTTGAGTGTTCATTGGTGGAGTGAATCAGGGTGGGACTTCAACACGATGGGAAGGTGAACTCCCAACTAGAGTTGGCATGGCAAGGGAAGACGGAGCAATTTTTATGTGAGGGTGACCTTCTCTACACTAAGGGTGTACGTCCTTTCGCATGGGAATCTTCGGTGAGAGATGTTTTAGGAATGCCATGTCTCCAAGTGAGTGGTATATCCGGGAATTCGATGCACTCTTACTTTTATCTAAGGTTGTTCTTTTAGCCCCAGTTTTGGGATGATGTGGAATCCTACGTAAAGTCTTGTCTTGTGTGTCGATAAGACAAGACGAAGAAAAAGTACTTTGGCTGGTTTGCTAGAATTGCTGCCAGTCCTTGAGCATCCATGGGAGAGCACATCATGGATCATCAACTTACCAAGTGTGAAGATTACTGACACTAATGGTCATAGTAGATAAATTCTCTAAGTAGCCTTCATTCCTATAATGAAGGAGTTCCATGCTGAAGAAGTAATATGATACTTTATGAAGAATGTGATGAAGTACCAGGGAGTACTATGGGTGATCATGATCCACAATTCACAAGGCAGTTGGTCAAATCTCTTCAAGTTATTGGAGTCTGATTTGAACTTCTCTATGAGCTTAAATCCCAAAATCGATGGTTAGATGGACAGGGTGAATATGCTTTTGGAGTTATATTTACGAAATTATGTGAGCTACACATTGGGCCAAGTTGATCAATGTGGCCCAATTCTCCTACAACTTGCAACAAAGTGAGTCCATAGGCCAAAGATCCTTCGAGATGGCCACTAGGTAGCAGCTACTCACCCAAAGAGCCATTACATCTGGCTATAGGGGGGACAACCCATTGGCTTATAAGTTTACAAAGCAGTGGCAAGAAGAAGTAGACTTGGGCAATCTTGTCTTAACAGGGCCTCAAGATGAATGAAGATGTGGGCCAATAAAAATCATTGCCTTACTGAGTGCCAAGTGGGTAGCCTCGTGCTAGTAAAGTTACATTAGATCCTCTGACACAAGTGAGTGCATAAAGGACTTATGGGACAATATCCGGACACTGAAGCATGTTGGTAAAATAGTGTATCACGTGGAGCTTCCTAAAAAGTCAAAACTTCATCTAGTATTTCATGTGAGTATGCTCAAACCATTCTACGATGATAGGGAAGATATAAGTCGAGTTGAGTCATCATGAGCTCTGATTGGAGCCAAAACCTCATACAATTAGAGTTCGAGTGTATCTTGGTTGACTGAGTTGTGAGGAAGCGGCATTGCACGTCGAAGCATGAATACATTATTTGATGGAAGGGCTTGCTAGAAAGCGAGGTGAGTAGGAAAATTGCTGAGAATCTCTACCACTTCGAGAAGTAGATCGAGAAATTCAATACGGTGGACATGATGAGAGCATCACTTGATTGCATTGGGGATAATACCATGAATTAGTTCTTTTACGAGGTTGTTCCCATGACACATCAACGATCCATTTTCACGACTAGCACAAACCTAGATGAATTTCAAGAGGTGCATCTTCTAGATGGCCAAAATCAAATCCATATAAACCCAAGCTCATGGATACATATAAATTCATATGTAAGACGCATGTGTGTATGGTCTAATAAAGAATCATGGGCTCAAGGGGGGAAGTGAATCTCCCAACTTGTAAAATTTCTCACAAAATCAATGCACATCTTGCATAGTCAGTTTTATATTATCCATATTTTCTAAATACATGTTATCATGATATTCCAGAATTATTTATTTATTAATTTATTTGATATTATGAGTTTATACATAGATAAATCATCTCATATAATTCTAAAATTAATAAATTACTCGAATAAAGTTACACTCACATAATTTTGACCTATAATTGATCATATATTTATCGAAATCTGTGCTATTCCTTTAATCTTATTTTATTTTTATACATTCATCTTCATGAATATTTCGAACGTTTTATATCGACAAGATGTCGATGAAGACCAATCTTAGTACTGCTAGGGGGCTTTAGTCGTAATTATTTGCTTCAATCAGAGTCAAAACAACATTATGACGAGATAATCTTGGATGATTGATCAGATGGTTACATCTCATAAATAAATAAAGGTTAAATAGTCTAGAAAATCGTGTGGTTTCTTGAAATTTTTTATATTATCATTTATTTTGTTAATGACTTAAAAAATCATGACGTTTACTCTATTTTTTCTATTTTGTTACCAGTTGATTTTCCATTATAACATCATCAAAATTACCTATGTGACAGCCCATGTGGCACGATGAGACACGTGGCAATATAGAAAGTTGCCACATGGAGGTTTTTGCTGACGTGATATTAAAAAATTTTGAAAAATAGTTAAAAATTTTGAAAAAATCATGATTTTTTTAAATTTAGAAAAAAATAAAAATTCTAAAAATAAGCAAATACTTTTAAAAATTCAAAAAAATTTAAAATATTAAAAATTCTACATTATTTTAAAATTTCAAAAATTCATAAATATTTTAATAGATTAGAAAATTGAGAATTTTTTATTATTTAGGAAAGTTAAAAAATTACATATAAAAATAAAAATATTGTTAGAACCAAACTGTGAAGTATACAAATAATCGCTCTATCACTATAATAAGGCTCGTACTAATTTTTTTGCCTAAACTACATACCTCTAGAAGTCTGATAGGTTGTCACTAATCCAGCTTGAGCCATGTGAGCCCACTATACTTAATCCATTAGGCGCCAAAGCTCCTCAACCAATCAATCTACTTTGGTCTATCACTATAAAAAAATTCTTTTTTCAAATTATATATTACACATTCTTCAAAATTTTCAAATTACTTTTAATATTTTTATTAATTTATCTTAAATATTTTGAATTTCAATATTTTTATTATTTTCTTTATTTCTATATTTTTCAAAAAATTTGAATTATTTGAAAATATTTTTAAAATTTAAAATTTCTAATATTTGTAATGTTTTTATCTAATTTTTTAGAATTTTCTAAATTTCTTCCATTTTTTTGAATTTTTCAAAATATGTTCTTATATTTTAAATCAATTTTTTTCAATTAAATTTTTTTTTCAAATGTTGAATTTTCTTAATGCCACGTCTACAAAATCCTACATGTGATTACTTTCTATATTGTCACGTGTCCTGTTGTGCCACATAAGCTGCCAAGTAGGCAATTTTGATGATATTATAATGAAAAAATCGACTGGTGACAAAATTAAAAAAACAGAGCAAACACTGTATTTTTTAGGTTATTAATAAAGTAAGTGATAATATAGGGAATTTTGAGAAATCCAAGTAATTTTTTAGACTATTTACCCAAAATGAAAAGGAAAAATCGCTTTCTTGGAACAATTTATTACTGTGACAAGTTCATACGAGAAAAATATTTGTAGTCACCGTCTCCTTTTGTTAAAAGGAAAATCATAACATTTCCTTACTTTCTTTTATAATTTTCGTTTTAATTATCTTTCGGGTTAGATTTAGTTCGCTCTAATTCTCTTTATTTTATTGTTAAAAAGTTATCAAAAAATTTGCTGTTTAAAGGTAATAAAAATGATGAAATTTTTTTTTTTAAAATTAGTGACTGGAATTAGAGGATGAAAAGGAAAGGATAGCCGTCAGTAAGCTTTTTCCCTCCCAGTGATAATCTAGAACCCTTTACGTTGTTGATAACCTTGAAGGGATGGGACCAAGAGGGGTTGGGTCGAGTGGTAAGCAGCTCGGTGCCGCTTAAGGAGGTCTCAGGTTCGAGACCTCACGTACGCAGACACCCCTCTTGGGAGCCTCACCCGCCATTGCCAGACGTGCGACCCGGGGCGACCAACGGATTAGTCAAGTATGGTTGGCTGAAAGATGCCATCTCACCGCTGGTGGGGCCTGCTTGGATACCGTGGCTGGCGACCAAAAAAAAAAAAAAAACCTTGAAGGGATGGGGTGGTTGCCGGCAAAGTACCTCATCTTCCCATCCTAGATCCGTACGATTTTTCTTTTTATAAATATTCATTATTTTTATTTTTTACACAATTACATTTTTATTAATAAAAGAATAAAGAGAAATAAAGCGAATATAAGAGAAAGGATTGAACACTAAAGCCAACAAAGAGCAAGATTTATGACTAAAAATAGAAAATAAGAAAAGGTTGCGAAACAAATTCAACCTATACCCGAATCGAGAAATTCTTAAATGGTCCTATCCTATTATGTGACGTGAGGAGATATTAGCCAGTTTGTGACAAATGAGTAAATAATTTTAATCACACGAACGGTTATTTTAATTATTACAAATAAAAAAAATTTAAGTGATTTTTCCTCTGATATACCACTTTTAAATAAGACCATTTTTAAAAAAATTTCTCCCGATTCATAATTGATACGATCCCTGCCACGCCGTTCATGTCCCTCGTCTGCTTCTTCCTTCCAACGACTATGTCACTCGGGGCGCGGCTCTCTGTGCGATGCGTATTTGAGAAGATTATCTAAAAAGTAAAGTGATTTCACAAAATCTTTTGCATCATATATCTTATTTTTAGTCTAAAAAATCATTACTTTTTGTCCTTTTTCGTATTCTACCACTCATTGATTTTTCATTATATTATCGTTAATTCTCTCCATTAAATATATAGATGACATCTCAAGTGACATGTATAGGACGCGTGCCAGTCCATACCACCGTCATGTGCACAAATCAATAAAGAATAATAAATTACAAGAAAATTTGGAAAATTTCCCCAAAAAAAAATAGAGAATTTCTGAAAATTTTACTATAGTATGGTTAGAAATAAATATAGATGTTTCGTCATGAAAAAACTTTCAACTATAAAAAGTAATAAATTCCAAACTCGTAAAAATATACAGTGAAGATTAGCAACTAAAAATTGATTTGAGAAATAAATAGTTGATTAGCGATACAAAAAATAATATGGGAGATCTTATAAATTTACCAAGATCTGAAGTCAAGCTCTAAATGTATTAATTCAGCTGTAGCGATCATAAAACACTTTTTTTTTTCTGTAAACACATTTAATCCAAACAATGACCAGTTGTTAACACGTGAATACGTACAGGTAGGGTAACCTAAGAGAAATGGAGCTCAGTACAGCTGCTATCACTCTCACTCGATGACCTAAAGATATCGAATTTAATGTCATCAGTAAAATTTATCGCATTCCTTTATCCTCTTTTTCTTCTACATTTTTAGATCTATATAAGATGAAGAAAGCACAGCAGCGGGAAATGTTGCTGACATCGTAAATGCAAAACAATAATATATAATAAATAGAAAAAGAAAGTTTCCATCACTAGACAAACGTTTCCTATCCAGCGTGCTTTGAGCTTCCATAAATTTATTTACACAGTGTTCAAACTCTCATGTTTAATTATGAATATATCTGACCAACTAAACAAGTGTAACAATTGACGTTGTTAATGTAACACTACTAGAGAACTAGTATAGTTCACAGGAGTAGGTATCATTGTCAAACCAAAGCCCAAAAAGCACAAGAATAACGGGCATATGATGTGTCAATGCATACTTGGTACCACAAATCAATAAGATTGGGACATTTGAAGAATTTTTGTATATAATCATAAAAATAAAATAGTACTATTACGTGATATATCTGTTACTGCAATAATTTCTTCAAAAAGCACACTTAAATAAATGTTTTGGCCTAAATATTGTACGCAGGAGATGCCAACTTGAGTTGGGAATCGTTAGACCATGAGTTTCAAATAGGGTTTTGGTTCATTCTTATGGTTGCCTCTGAAAAAGGAAAGGAAATCTCCACTGGTATTCAGTATGTGTGTTCTCTACAATTTCCATTAAGTATACGAAAATTTTCAGCACATGAACTCGATCAGCATAATTTCAATCAGAAAAAAGATTTAAATTGATGGAAGATTACACGGCCTAATTTAATTAGCGACCACATATCGATGATGATATTTATCAATTCCCGTGGCGATCCGAATTGCATTAATGTTGATAAGCCGATCATTAAGCCGTGGAACTAATTTCATCGCGTCACCGTCACGTATCTGAAATATTCCTTCAAGATCGTCATCAACATGCACCTGGTCCTCTTTGTATTATGATGAACTTAGAAAATTCTTTCAGAATGTTCAAGGATTAGCATGTGCTTTGTCTTTATACGAGGACAGCAATCATTTTTCCTTAATTGTCGCGACAGTTATAATGGCATTTATCCGAATGAAGCGATTTACTTATTCACCAAGTAGGAAACTAAAGTAGCTGAGGAAGAGGAGAGAAATTCTTGTATATAATATGTATATCACATGCCAGTACTGATATTGTGTTAAAATTAATACGATTCCGTTATTTTTAGGATTATTTTTTATTTTTAGGATTTTGTTAAAAAATCTTTAAAATAATTAAATTTTATTAGTTCACGACACCATATCAGTAATGTCATGTATTATACTCATTATACACAATATTCTCTCAAGAAAGAGAGCTTAGTGCGGCTTACTCTCGCTCTGTGATCTAGATGTCTAGTTTAAACTACTAGTAAAATTTGTTGTACCCTTTTTATTCCATATTTCTTCTATTCGTTTTAGATCTATGTATCTCACTTGTACACCGAGAAAAAGGAAACTAAAGTAGCTAAGGGTTAACTTTAAATAAGATATTATTAATTTATGAAATCGTAGTTACATGTTTGGTTCCTTCCTTGTGCATGTAATTGTTAAAGAGGCTACCTATGTATATTGGAACGTGAATTTACTTGAATTTGTAAATTTGTAGGATTTCATTGCCAGGAAGAAGATATACAGAAGAGGAACGGAGATATCGGGCTTTGACCACGAAGGAGTGGTGGTCTAATGCTTGAAAGCACACTCACATGCAATTTGTTGAGCTCAAGATCTCTAATTTGAGTCTCTCTATGTAATATTTACTTGAAGGGGCTCTTTGGACTTGAATCTTAGTAAACACCGGCTTTTTAGACTCTATTCGACATTTGGTAGTGCTACACTAACGGGGTTAGTGTCAATGCTACTTGTTCAGTTTATTTGATATATCCCTAAACAGTTCCCAGCAGAGGATGATTGGATCGTTATCATTACTGCTATCCTCTTTTATAAAAAGAAAAAAAAAATATTGAGGTCTTGATTATTGCCACATCATCGTAGAAGTAAATGTGTAAAATATTCACTTTTCCCACAATAATTTGGCTCGTGTTTAATCAAAACTTTAAGCTTTTAAGTAATGGTACTCAATTATCTTACAAAACATATTTTAATCTCTAAATTGTCCTTATATGGAAATACTTCTCAACACTCGCCCTCACTTGACAATGTTCTTACAGTTGACACATGCCGTTAAATATCCGCCATCAATAATTGACCTAGAGCCAGGCATTTTTCTTTCGAACTCTGGCGGGGAACAAACTATCGTGAGGTGGGCCTTCTTTACCATCCTTGGATTAATGTACGAGTCAGGTTTTTTCTCTACCAGCTATGAGTTGGGAATTTTCTTCCGAACTCAGCCTTAACAAGTCATGAGTTCCACATTAGAGCCTAGTACGCAGTGTGAGTGCATGTGAAAACCTTACTCTTATATCCTGTAAAATATTCACCGAGCTTATAAGAGATTGGACGTATGTCAACTACAAAATTTTAAGCTATTAGGTAATTATTTCGATATCTTAATTATCAGATGCGATTACTTCTAAGTAAAATGTTTATTTATGCACATCAACTCATTTCATCTTGAAAGTTCAAAGGCTCAGTATTAGTTCTATCAAGTTTCTAAAATTATTTGATATTATTGATAAGTGTTTTGAAATATATGACGGACACATTGAAAATGCATAAACCTCTTTTGCGTCAATTCTGATACCCCGTGGTTTAATTTTCATCGGGTCGATGGAAATTAAAGAGATCATGAGAAAAAATGTTTAGAGAGCCAGAAGACATTGACAAACTCGATCATATGTCAACTCCAGAAAGACATCCTGAACACCTTAAATCATTTTATTTAATGCAAAACTCACAATTGGAATTCTATTATTACTTATCTATGCTTATATCTTTATCGGCTATTTGGTGTCTTCTTCACATCTCTAAATTATCATTTAAGGCACAAAATTCAGCTTTTAATAACCTTTAAATATCGAATAATTAATGACATGATGGTAAATTCACTAATACTTAATTGCCCAGTCTTTATCAACTCTCACTTTCCCACTCATTTATCTTATGTCACACATATTCTTTCTAATTTATTTCTTAATTTTCATATTTAATTCACTGAAAAATCATATATCTGATACATCAAATGCAATTAAGATCTTGTTTGATATATTTATTTACATGTTCACTTTCTTCAACAAATTTTCTAACAAAAAAATCAACAGTTGCATAAGCATGAGTCATATTCTAGTATATTAAGTTGAAGGTGCCTCCTCTTTGTGGGTGTGTATATGTGTGTGTATATATTATTTTACTTTAACAAATTATCCACTAACGTTTAAAAGTTTAATTTTAATAGCATCATATTAAGAAAAATAGGATTATAATGATAAATTTAATAACATATTAACTACCCACTCACTGGTCTTTCTCTTTTTTCAATATCACTTTCTCTTTTCTGTCTCTCTTTCATATTCTACTATCATTTTTCTCCCTCTTCCTCTATATTCGTTTTTAAACTATCTACAAAATCAATTTTGTTTTTATATCACTTAAAATTATGTACTTGAGATACTAGTTAAAATTAAATTTTTATTTAATCATTTATATAAATTTTCACCAATTTTATTTAAATAATAAAATTCACGTAACAGGTTCCACCTCTTTTTTTTTTTAATATATTGTTGTTATATATTTATCCTGTGAATTGAGCGGGCGGCCAACCATCTAATTATGATTAAAGTACAGAGATTCAATGCATATGAGAGGCTACAGATATGTGAAAGTCGTGTCAATCTAAAGACATCTTAATCATCTTTCTTCTTGCGTTCCAAATCAGGAACTTGCCGCCGGCGGGTTCATGCCATGGTTCCCAATTCTTGATCATCATCATTACCATCTTTTTTCTTTTTCTTCACCATCATTCGTATCTGTCATAGCAATCGCAATCAAGAGTTTCCTATCTTGACTAAGCATAGAGGCCATCGAGCATGTGATCTTCAAGGTTTGTCCATAGAATAGAATGTGGGCTTGCCCCTATGATTGGGTTGAAAGGTCAAGTCGATGGATAGCCAGTGAATATCCCTGTACTACCCCTTGTTGGTCACGATGAATGGAAGGTTAGTCAAAAGATTATTATTAGTTTAAGAACATGACGTGCCCGTTCTATTTTTGTGTTAGAATGGGCAGAGAAAATGCATTGAAGCTAAAATACTAAGGAGAGGTTGTTGACAGTTCATTATATAAATTTCTCTCATATTTTGACGCATATAATATTTTCACTATTTTTTATTGTCAATTTTATACGTGTCAAAATCGGATAAAAATTTATATAACGAATTCATTATGTACTTTTTTTTTTGTGTACATGGAGGCACATGGGCCTAGAATGATTAGAAGAAAGAGGGGGTAACAGGGGCAAGGGAAGTCCTGCATATGAAATTGAACTGAGACCTACAGATCACAAGCAAGAGCGGTACCAACTGTACGTAACCATTTTCTCATTGTATATTATACGTAGAATATTCACATAGTGATTGGCATAAGAATAGGGTTTCCAAATATGGTTTTCTTTACTTCTACATGAATGGTGTTCAAAATTATTGGAATCATCCAAGAAATATTGTTTTTGGTGTACAAAGGAAAACATATGCCCAGAAGAGATTAAAAAAAAAAGAGAGAATAAAAAGAGTATGTTATGTTCCACATGTCATATCAAACCTGGGATATGTAGGTTATATGATGAGGGCGGAATCATCTAAGAAATATGATGATGAATAATTTTAAAAAATGGTTTGGATATCCGCTGATGTAAAGGCAACGTTCATTTGTGTATAATATATGCCTCAATACATAGAACACAGTATGAAAACAAAGCGAAACGAAAAAAAGGGAATAAAGAAGAAAGAAGAACACATAGATATATGTAAAAAAACTCTTGACAAAAAAATCAAGGCATACAAGAAGCGAATTGTTATAATGAAATATTGGTACAAAAGGTATGGACATCGGTGACTATCCGTTCTCTATCACTCCATGAGAATCCTAAAATCTTCAAATATATGTAGTGTAAGAGAAAAACCATCATTATAAGGTGGCTTAAACCAGATAACGAGCCAAACCCAACAGAATTTGGGTAACTAAAGTTAACAATGTACACCTCAACACAAAGTCTAATGAAGGAATGGAATACAAGCCACCAATCTTGGGTGAATGCTCTCTTCTCTTCCAAAGAACCCCTATAGGCTCAGGTTTCAACAATAAAGATTGATCAAGTCCAAGCAATGCTCAAACTTGGCTATTGGTAGTGTCTTGATCATTATATTGGCTGAATTATCATAAGTACTGATTTTGCTCACAACCATGCCACCACGAGCAATAACATAATGAATAAAATGATATCGAACATTTATGTGTTTTGTTCTTTCATGGAATATATGATCTTTCTTCAGGAAGATAGAACTCTGACTGTCAAATAAGACTGTCATGATTTGCAATTCTTCACTGAGCTCGCCAAACAGTCCATTCAACCAAATAGCTTCCTTACAGACCTTTGTAATAGTATGTGCTTGGCTTTTGCAGTAGACAACATAGTAGTAACTTGCAAATTAGTTTTCCAACTGATAGCACAACCATCAACAGTAAACACATACCCTGTAACCTATCTCCTCTTATCAAGATATCTAGCAACATCAAATTTAGCATACCAAATTACTCCATTTCTAGTTCTTCTAAACTACAAACAAATATTAGAAGAACCATGCAAGTATGTGAGAATCCACTGAACTGCCTTCTAATAATCTTTATTAGGATTTGCCATATATCTACTAACTGCACTGATAACATATGATAAATCTAGGTGTGAACAAACCATATCATACATGAGAGATCCCACTACATTAGAATATGAAACTCAGGATATGTAATCAACCTCATCATTTGACTATAGAGATAAAGTAGATGAAAGCCTAAAATGAACTACTAATGGATTACTGACAGGTCTGGCATTTTACATAGTGAATCTGTGAAAGACTTTCACCATGTACCCTTTTGAATTAGGTATAACTTGTCTGCCTATCTATTTATGATAATTTCCATCCCAAGAATCTTCTTTGCTACTTGTTGCGTAAATAGGATTGCACGCAACTATACATATCACTAACAAGTAATATAAAGTGAGTAAAGTATTGTTTCCACGAGAACTGTTATCACTACTAAACATTAAAATTAACATGATCGATTCCAAGTCAAGTCAAGCAAATAAATGTAGGAAGAAACTAAATAAACAAATATAAAGCAAGTAAACTAAACTCAAATAATCAAAATACACATAGGGTTCACAACTTCTCCTATTCTAGTCTTAAGCTAAGTCTATCTCTCATGCAATTAATTCCACCATGTTATTGACCTAGGATTTTAGGGTGTCTCCACTACCTCCTTAACGCACCTCTCAATGTCACAAGAACGTACCGAAGCAGAAGACACTAACCTACTCTATCTTCAGATGATTAGTGTTGAAAGGCCAATAAAACCAACCCTAATTGGCTATTTAGGGTGTTCACCATTTCTCGATGCACTTTCATAAACAACCTCATCTTTTAACATAAGTTAACCAAGATTTTGTACTCTCTAACTTGATTTCGATTCCCTCTTTTGAGGCCCCTCTCCATCTCAAGATCATTCACATGGTTGATTAAGTCAACACGAGATGTGCATAAATAATACTAGGAGGTGTACCTTGATAAAATCATACACATGAGAAAAGATAGAGAAAACTCATGATTGTGAAAAAGGCGAATCTCTCGATTGTAGCTCCAACAAGCACTAAGCACGTCCCTCTCTTCGTACTTCAAGTTGCTACCTTCCCTTGCTCTTAAAACCCTCAAAATATGCTAAGAATGATGTAGAACTTGTTTTATAAGTTGCTGAGGTGGTGCCCCTAGAAATTGAGTGAATTGGAACCTATCACAATATTTTCGGTCTTCAACTTTCCATCGAATGTGCAACCCAATATTTTTAATCTTCAACTACTTTACTCTTGTATTTTAGACCTTAGGAAGCTGAAAATTCATGTAATCAATGCTGGAGACTTTCCTATGTCATTTGGGGGTGAGAAGAGGAAGTTTTCTATTTGAAATGCGGTTTGACCAGCTATGTGCAATTTCCTTTCTTTACGCATAACTTTCTTGTTTTAGCTCCGATTCTTGATTCATTTGAATCGGAGCTAAAACATATCATTTGCCAATTGATTGACAATAATTCGTCAATAGAATTTTGACAAACCATTTGCAGTAAAAATTAGATAATAAAATAAAGTTTTCTTGTAGTGA
Source organism: Lagerstroemia speciosa (assembly GCA_037672795.1). Lineage (NCBI taxonomy): Eukaryota > Viridiplantae > Streptophyta > Magnoliopsida > Myrtales > Lythraceae > Lagerstroemia > Lagerstroemia speciosa. The sequence goes on along the minus strand of CM075298.1, from coordinate 11,722,400 downwards.
CTCTTGTACCTCTTTTTGATAATTGGGATGTTAAATGGATACCTTGAGGCAAGAATGATCTTACTCATTCACCATGTAAAGCACGGGTTAGGTCACAAATAGATACTTTAATTATCTTGGAAGCTTCTTCTGCTCTAATATAAATGTACTATACTTGCTTACCGACTAAAAGAAGTAGTGAGGCAATGCATTTAGGAAATTCGTTATTCATTAAAATGAAGAGAAAATTTCCTTTTGAAGCCTTGCTGACTAAGTTCCAAAACAAATTAGCACTGTCCTGGGCTAGCAGGACTGCATAGTTAGCTCTATCCTCAACTCTATACCATTATAGAGATCATGACGATCTTTAAGCTACCAAATGTAATTTTTTTTAAAACATAATAGATCAATTGGTTAGGAGATTTTGGTGTGGGACAGCTGATGGTAAGGGACCTTATTTTACATCTATGTGATGGGACGGAGTATGTCAACCCAAACAAAATGGTGGTTTAGTGTTTGGGAGAGCGTGATACTTAAGTAATGCGATGATTTCACAGATGGAATGGAGGTTCACAATTAAGCCTGATAGTTTAACAGCCAAGTTGCGCACAGCAAGGTATAGAAGTTTTCTTGAGCAAGGAGGAAGGAATCTAGGAACATTCTCCTTTTGCATGAAGAGCCCATAGGTTTGCCAAAATACAGTAAAAGAACGTTGTTTGTCTGAGGGTTGGAAATGGTATTGATATACATGTGTGGTACAATTTAACCGAGAGAGTCTTTGGTCTACAGTCATCTACGGTAAATAACTCTAGAAATAATTATTTTCACATGCAGCCTAAACATTTTCAGCTAAAATAAGAACAAAAGGAAGAGGTTTTTCTTTTCTGGTATAATTTTATGCAGCTATTTATAATTTAAAAAATCCAATATATTATTTTCTAGATAAAATTTTAAAGGTTTTTCAAGAGCACCAGAGGGATCATGCCTGGGTACTTCAAGCAGGGGAATGCATTTAATTGAAAGAGGAAGTCACAGATGGACATATAAAACCTACAGAAAACCTCTAGTGTTTAGGACAGATCGTCAAGATCTTTACTGATACAACATGTAAGGAAGGCAGCTGCTGTGCGGTAGGAGTTGTGATGTGCGGAAATACCGTACAACTGTCTTGGATATGAAAATACTAGGGGAAAAAAACTTAGATAGTCCCACCTCGTAATGATGTGACAAAAAACAACCAATTGAATTGTTCTAATTAGAAATAATTAATGCAACTGCACGAGTGATTAACCCCCAAATTTCTAGTTTGTCACAATCTGATTGATATCTTCTCATGTTACATGTTAAGGTAGGATCATTTAAGAACTTTTGCCATCTAATCCGGCTCCTTAGGCTGAGGCAGAAGCATTATTATCGGCCTCTTCAATTGCGAGGTCTACAGGACGGTCCAAAATCCAGTTTTGCTGTTATCCTCAGCTAATTGTTAGTGCATGGAATGGAGAGATTCTTGGTTGAGCTCAACTCACGGTGGAATGCTACACATGTTACACAACGTACATGTACTCTGTCCCGAGAATTTACAAAGTGCATGTACTTCGTATAACCTGTGCGCGATGAGCTCAGCTCATACATGAATTTTTCCATCGAATGGCTTGAAGTTTTACCCGCCCGTGAGAATGTGAACCAGTATTTTTCGGATTTTAAGCTCGCTGCTAGTCCGTATCGTTACTGGATTTATTATTGCATTAAGAGGGAGCTTTACTCTAGCTCATAATCTCTATAGATGGGGAGCGAACGTGATGAGCTCTGATGTAATGATTTTTGAGAGGTACCATTAAATACCTAAACTAACCCTTTTGTATTTTTTTAATTATACTAAGACCTAATCTATTGATAAAAAAAATATGTAGCATTCTCAATTTCTTCAAACCATCTTTAATAACCATTTTCTATATTATCGTAACACGAAACAAAGATATCCTCCTCATATATAAATTTATACTCATCATTCTTTGTCATATAGGCCTATTCCTATTCATATATATATGCATGTACGTACACACAATATTTTGACGATACCGTACCTTAACCGTAAATTGATTATCGCGCTGTGGCGCTCATTTATGGAGTGCTGTGACACCGTGATCAATCACAGCCTAGATATGCACTGCTGTGGTTTAATAAAATATTTCATATGTGTATATAAGCTTGTTCGTGTTTGCTGCAAACCTGGGAATTGTATCCTTGATCTGTCCTTTTATCGGTCAGAATTAATTAGTTGACTTTGTGCCATTAGCAAAACCTAGGACGACATTGACAGACGGCAATTAAATTATTGGAAATTATTTACATAAAATAATGATAAACAGGTCGAACCAATCGTTATCTCGTCAAACATTATTTTAAGACTTCTATCTCTCGCCAATCCACTACCATTATTTGTGACCTAATTTTTAGGAATCAAGTATTGCAAAGCAAAGGGGAAGAAAATCTATCCATCCTTTTAAATAAGATTTAGTAATTTTTAATTATTTTTTAATTATAGTAACACTAGTTGCGACTCATTCACCCACAATGTACTGTTCAGGTTTTCGAACTGAGCTAAATAGCCAGCAATAACGCAGATTCCATCAATACAGTACTACCAAAAGTCTAGTATAACCAATGTTCTACCAAAACTCAAGCATAAAGAGCCTATTCTAGCACATTTTGTATGGAAGTTGAACATGTAACCTCAATTTCACCAAAATATATGAGAGGGAATTTTTAGATCTTTTACGATAGAATATAAAGATAATTAATAATGAGATAAGACTTTTTTCTTTTCCCTGCGCACCTACTCAATAACTACCGTAAACTTGCACAGTGATCCGCTCCGATACCGTTCCCAATTTCCACAGTACCGTAAAAGATTAGGTTAATGTCAAAAAGAAGTCTAAATTGATAATGTTGGGTAATCTAACTTTCTTATATTCTCAATATTTTTATGAACTTTTGGATGTACAATTACAGCTGTCGACTTTATCTTCAGCGTGGTTTGCACTTGTTACCTATCCTTGAACTTTGTACGATTCTTTAAAGGGGCAGCTTTCTCTTCAACCTCGAATTCCACGACAACCGGAGGACATGATCTCGTGGGTGTGTTCCCTTTATTACCTCGTGGTTGGCTCTCGGATTTTCTGTCTCTGCTACTCGCATTCATTCCGACGAAACAATAAAAGAATCCCATAATTGCATCTTCGCATTGTTGCTCAACATCTGATTAGCTGGTTGGATATAATTAATAAAACGAAATGTCAATTCTGATGGTCGGCTAATTCAAAAGGAAGAGCTCCACACGCAATTAGCCACTGTGAGCCACTAATTAATTTAATGGGGGAGATTGCTGTTGACAGCTTCTTTTTATTTATCTAATATTGTCGCATTGCTTAATTATAAAAGAGACTCGTGAGTCAAAAATAATAGTGAGAAAGACCGGATAAAAGAGCAGACGGATTTTCACTCATGCTAATCGAATGAATACATGACATCTTGGTCATAAGTCAAAAGTAATATCGCTGCATTAAACCTTAACTCTTGTTGTATCCTCTCTTGGAATTGTTTCCTTAACTTCATGTGCAAGTATTCAAATTTTGATTATATTAAAATATATGCAAGCTTGCCAGTCATGAAGAGAATATATTACTTAATTGGCATTATTTTAAAACTTATATATAATTAATTTATCTTCCTTCCTCGGTGAAGAACAGGTCACCTGGATCATAGGAAACATAATTCTTCTGTTTAATTATATGCAGTCCAAGAAAGAGGGCTCGGTGTAATGGTATTATCCTCGATCTGAGACTAAGAGTTCATAAGTTCAATTTTTACTGGTAGGACTCCCTCTACACCTTTATTCCTTCTTCTTTTATCCCCTTTCAGCATTTTGTGTCTTCTATGTATACCGAAAAAAATAATATGGGGTACTTTTTTACTTCCTAATATGCACCACCTAATTCCCACAACTCCTAATTGATCTGATTTGTTGAAAAATAATTTCATATCAAACAGCTAAGTGATTGGAATTTGATTTATAAAAGAATTAGATATTGTCACCTAAAAATTTATACTTTTGGATGAGAATGGATTCAAAACTGCTATAGGCCTACTCAATATTTCAAATGATTAATTCAAGCTATTCGAATCCTTCCACTAGGAAATAAAGTGCTCCTAATCATACATTTCCATCATTATATATATCAACAAGTGAATATGAACCATCCAACTAATATCCTGTTAAATGAGGTAAAAAATTACCAGTCATTTTTCCTCCATTCAACTCCATCCAAACAAAGGTTAGAGCAAATAATATATTAAAAGCTAGTTGAGATGTATACGGTATATATGTTAAAATTTAATAAAATTTTGAGTTCAAGTTTTGTTAACGAAAAATTTCATGATTAAGAGATACTTCTCTCTCTTAATATCTAATTTGAATCGGAATCAGTTATAATATAAAATGATAGATATTAAATGGTAACTTCTTAAAAATAACCATTTTTTATGGTAAAGCTCACATCAGTCAGTTAATTTATGCTCCATGTTATTAAAAAGATAAGAAAATGTGAAATAAAAATTTTAATTCAAACACAATGTTCAATTTCCATAGTAGGTTTTTTTTTTCCTTCACCATCTCAATACATTACAAGTTATGAAGTCACCCGGAGTCATATCAACTTTCACTGGCCCTTTAGAAAACCTTAATGGTACGGTACTTAATTAAAAAATTTATCATAATATCAACTTAAAGAGTTATAACTGATAATTTATAATTTTTAAAAAAATTATAAATTTCAATTAAAAAAGTTGCATTACAAGTTTAGGGAGTTGCATAATTGATATGGCAATTCGCTTGAACTGGAATTATAAGCATCAGCACTTTACAAAAATTTACTGAGAGGTGTGTACCTTGTTCTAGAATTTATGATGCAGGTGAAAAAAATAAAAATAAAAATAAAAAGAAGTCTTCTAGTGTTTGTCGTGAATATAAATAAGAATAAAAGGACATTATAATCACGTGGACTATAGAAAAATGGACATTGCTGCTCATTTTATTAAAAAAAAACTGACAATGCACATTCTCCCTAATTAAAAATTATTAACCCAAATAATAACTTGATGATTTTACACGCAAGGAAGTCGAAAGTCATTACGTGGAAGCTTCCGTGTACTCAGTTAGGCACCGTGTGAAAAGATATATATAAACAGTGTTGGACACGTGTCACGACAGGAACAACACGCACCAGATTTTATATATAATATAGATAACTGAATTCTTACCCAAAAAAAAAAAAAGTTAAAGAAAGCATAGAATTGGACACCGTAGAAAGTTTTACAGTCTTGAGTTTTTGTATCATTTATCAAACTTAATTCAAGGGCTCACGAATAACAATTCAAATTTTTTTTTAAAAAAAAATTGAAACGGTTTAACCATTTTCTTTATCTTTTTAACGTTCAAACGATCGAACCTAAAAGTTTCCTCGGACATCGACAGACAAACTGTGTGTCCGCCGGGAGATTCTTGAGTCTGTTATATTATTCGTGCACTTGATTTAACGGGTATTTAACATATTAAAAAAAAATCTTACAAACCTCTCCTTTTTTTTTCCATTTTTCTTCGTGTGAACTACTAATATTCAAAAATTTACGAGTCCTGACTAACTTAGTTCTAGCCGGGAATGTTCATTAGGAGGTGAAACTCTTCCAAGGTAAATTTACTTTATTCATGAGACTCGAACTTGAGATCTTACTAAAGTGAAAAAATACGTCATACTGTCACAACCAATTCACTTTAGTACTAATCTCTCTTTTTATCATTAATGTACACTTTTACTTATAAAAAAACGACGCATAAAAAAAATTGATGTAGACTTTGTAAAATAATTTAATACCGGTGAGTAATGTGTTAAGTAATTAATGATGGACCAAGGGGGGTTGGGTCGAGTGGTAAGCAACTCGGTGCCGCTTAAGGAGGTCTCGAGTTCGAGACCTCACGTACGCAGACACTCCCCTTGGGAGCCTCACCCGCCATTGCCAGGCGTGCGACCCGGGGCGACCAACGGATTAGTCAAGTATGGTTGGCTGAAAGATGCCATCTCACCGCTGGTGGGGCCTGCTTGGATACCGTGGCTGGCGACCAAAAAAAAAAGTAATTAATGATGGATTGGCGGGGCTCGGTAACACGTGACGTGCACCTATGTCACGTGGCAGAAGCCCTCCTGCCCAACGGTGACAGCACCTGCCGTCACAACAGGATAAGCATCCAGCAACGCAAAATATGGATCCGTAAATGTAAGGGAGCCGTGGCCCGGGGGAGGGAGGTTACTTCCTCAAAAATGGGATTTCCTTTCGGCATTTCTTAGTGAAAAATTCCTCAGAAAATATTATTATATCAAGCAACGACATTTATATAATAATATTAATAAGTTAAATTAAATTATTTATAGACTTACTTTGCTATTTTTAGCATTTTATAAAATTTTTTTTAAAAAATAGTCATTTTATTAGTTGACGACACCACGTAAATACTGGCACGTTGCAATACTGTTGTAGGAAGACTTTCTGCTCGCCTTGAAGAGGTTGAATATCAGTTAGGCCCCTCTAAATTAGTTGATGCGCCCCAGAAAATATGCTATCTCAAACCGGCCCTGGAAGTTTCAAATTATGTCTCAAATCACCCCAGGGACTTTGCTGGTGCTGCTAATGTGATAATGAGAAGAAGAATGTCAGGTTGTATTCCACAACCCAATTAGGTGCATAATTTTGAAGTTTCAATACTTAATTGGATTCGGTATATCCGATGATTAAGAAATAAATTGACTTTTTACTTAGTAAAAAAGGAATTTAACCATTAAATTTATAAGTGTTTTTGGGTTAAAAAAAGAGGCCATTGTTCAGAAATGGTCGGGGTGTAAATTGAAAACTGGAAATCTTAAAAAATTATACAACCTGATCAGAAAAACCGAATTTTTAGGTCGTATATAGATTTTTGTTGGTTTTTAAGATGTGGAAACCCGACATGAGAAAGTTAGGTCCCGATTCGAAAATCTCAGCATGGTCGACCAAATCAAATAAAAATACAACATAGTAAATGACATATTTGATCACAAACAAAAAATAAAAAGAAATTATCGTACTTAATTATTCTTTCTTTTTATTGTATTTTCACTTTATTCATTTTTACAGCTTATTAGTAAACCAAAAATTTAAAATTAATAGTTCTTCTTCATTATAATGAATTTTATTTTTTTTATTTTTATTTCATTTATTACTTATTGAAAATCTAGATGCGAAAAGGTCATTGAAAAATTGCACCAATAGCGTCTGATTTTTTTTAGCATCCAAATGGCTCTCGTTTTTTTTTTTAAGAGTCATAAAGGATATATAGACTTAAAAATGATAAATCCCGGTCTCATGTAATGAATTTTTAAATGTTTAATATAAATAAGTGCTTCATTTTAGGCCACCAACACAATTGGTGCATGAACCCAAGGAATTTGGCTTAGTGGTAAGGAGGAGTACAAGTGCTCTGTCCGAATCTCTTTGGAGCTAGTCAGTACCTTCGGGGTCACCCTCGTCTTATTTCTTTAGTGATATCTATATGGAACTGTGAAGAGTTAGTTAAATAAAATTCGAATGCTTTGATATAAAAAAAGCGAAAAAAAAAACATAATTGGTATGTGCACTTTAATTTTGGTCGGCCGTGCACGGCTGCGACCTAGAATTAAAATGCGACCACTTTTTGTAATTTCAGTGCCGTAAAGCAAAACTCGATAAACGTACGAGGTTTGGACGGTGGTGTGATCGAGGCAAGCGATCTCGATCAATACAGGAGTTCAATCACGATAACTCTCGACTGATTAGACTCATGGAATCGATTGATGTGGCTCGGGATTATAAAAGCGGAATTGCGGACCATACACGAAACTCGTTCGATTTTCATGTTCGTCCCTTTCCTTACTATTGATTGAGACCTCCGTGAGCCCCATTCCCACCACCTTCACGACCATGGCGTAAAACTTCATGAAGGAGATCTGAAGTGAAGCTGAACTCTAGCCCAGTCGTCCATGGCGGTCGGAGCTCGGAACCCGCTTAGGAGCTCGGGTTGATTGCATCCTCCGCCTTCAAACTTCGGGGGGGTGAAAATGAGATACATTCAATCTTTCCGCTTCTTCTTGTGATAGCATACAAGCTGTTGAGGCTGACTTGAAATTGAGCCTGTATTGGATTGGCCATGTAACAGGGCGACGAAGAGAGAAGCTTTCACGAAAACTTCATATCCTCCTCCTGCTCCTCCTCCTGCTCCTCCTCCTCGGGGAGAGAGAGGGAGGGTTAGAGTTTCTCGAGAAGAAGATTCATTCCTTCAGATTCAAGTTGTAGACTGAGAAAGTAAATGGAGGGGAGGTATACGCAGAGAGAGAAAGAGAGTCGCTCTTGAGTCTTGCCGAGCAGATGAGTTCACGCGAGCGCCGATGAATACCTTCAGAAGTTCATTGGTACGTCGCCGACTTGATCATTGTCGATACAACATTCTGTGAAATTGAAGTAGCATGACCTTCCGAGCAATGTTTCCGTTTATCGAGGAGATGACGAGTCACCTGTCCCTGAGATTCGATCCAACTTTCACCTCTGGACTGGAGAGGGAGGTATCGGTGGATTGAGAATTTTACTTGTGAATGTATGCGTGTGGAAGAATATGCGTCACTTGTGGATTCCAGTGTATTGGTCTCCTCCCTTTCAGCTGCTTGAATTTTCTTCCTCAACGTGATATCAAAGCGCATGCTCATCTGAAATTTTTGCGTCCGTTTGACTGTCCTGTGACCATTCTGAATGCTTTGAATCTATGCTTTAATTTCGCAGTTTTCTATGCATTGCAGAGATCCAGCTCTCTGACGATTGCTGAACGCATCTGTGCAGCGTTTATTCCAATTGTTGCTGTAGCCGAGTTCTTAATTTTTGCATTTTCCAGTTGCTTCCGATACCGCCCTCAGCACAAGAAATGTCAGTATGGGTCCAGAGACCTTGCTGGCCTTGCTGACGAGACAAATTGTATGTTCCTCTTCCTCTTTCGGTTGGGTGCTTCTAAGTAATGCTAGCGTGCTCCACAGTCCACAATGTTGCCCGCGGGGCCCCCTTGTTGATGTCTTATCTTTTTCGGAAACATTCAAATGAGCAATGCCTACTGAATTCTTCAATGTAGTGTTTCACTATGTTAAAACTCTACTTATTCCTCTATCCATAGAGTAGGTTCATTGAATGCCACCGCATCCTTTCCTGAGGTGGGACCTTCGCCGGGATAAAACAAACAACCTGTACCATTAGTGTTTCTAGGAGTCCTCCTCCATATCAAGTTAGGCCATGCCACGAATAAAGGGTGGGGGTGTTTGGAACGAGCAGTTCCTTATACACGCATTTACCACTTTGTGAAAGCTTCCTCAAAAACCAATTTGAGATTATCTCCTACTAGTCCGTTTGGTCAACTGCTTCATGAGAAGAATACTCATCTCATCACGTCCCTCAGCCGTGCGTTGGCTAAGGGGGGTCCCCACTAAGTATCTGCTATTATTAGCCTTTAATAAGTTGAAGCTTTGTTTACCATTCTCTCCTTTGCTTGGAATTTTTAATCTCAAGAAGGCTTGAAGAAATATGGTTGATAGAGAATTGGGCAGCTGTCAAAATTAAGACATGTTTAGGAGCAAGAGCTACAGGACTTCATTTATTTTCGTCTTTCGATTAGTGAAGGTGAATTTATTTGTTATGTTGCAGTTACTGTAAATGAAGTGGAGGCATTGTATGAGCTGTTTAAGAAATTGAGCAGCTCTATTATTGATGATGGCCTAATTCACAAGGTAGATAGACTCGAACTCCTCAATTTTGCATTACCCTTTTTCTCCATTTCCATCTCTTACATGTTTGTCAATCTCTGATTAGAATGACAGAATACCATATGTTTATCCGAGGATATGTATGTCAGTATGTTACTCAGGTGTCCAGCTCGAGCAGAGCAGAGATGGTATCCTTCAATTTGTGAGGGACTCGTAGTTTTAAAATGAACTTTTTGATCCTTGGGTGTTAATTTTGCTCTCTTTGAGTGTACTCAATAACATGAGAATTGTTTCCAATGCTGCATCAACAAGACCTTCATATATGATCTTACTCGGTAGGAGGCCCTGCGGTGGAGTGTGTCATATTGTGGCTCTTCTTTGAGTTTACCAAACTTGCAGCAGCCTGCTTGATATGTTGTGAAAATGGTGTCTCCATTTAAACTCCTCAGCATACTGTGAGTCAAGGAGGCTTTATGATGATGACTATATATAATTTGTCACCGTGTAGGAAGAGCTCCAGCTAGCGCTGTTCCATACTCCATCAGGCGAGAATCTCTTCCTTGATCGGGTAATTCATTTTTCCGGGTGGATTTTTATCGTTTTCAGAGGCTTCCTGGACAGTTCCTCCCGCATAATCCCAGCAAAAAGTCTCAATAAACGTGTTAATTATGTAAATTTGATCATTCCAAATTTTCTGATGAAATATTTGCTTTCATGTTAAAAAGCATCTAAATCTAATCTAATTTCATATAATTTCGATCCTCTTTCCAGTATCATGGAATATCGTCAACTAATACAATCTAACGTATCGAGTGTCTATGTTCTTGCGCAGGTATTTGATCTTTTTGATGAGAAGAAAAATGGTGTTATTGAATTTGAAGGATTTGTCCATGCCCTCAGCATTTTCCACCCTTACGCCCCAATCGAAGACAAAATCGAATGTAAGGACTCGACCTAGTAGTTTCAGCAATTCATAGACAAAAGGGAAGGCTCTCTTCATGGATGGTGATGCATATGTGTTTTTGATTCCTGCAGTCACGTTTAGGCTGTATGATCTCAGACAAACTGGGTTTATCGAGCGAGAGGAAGTGAGTCTTACGTTGTTCTTGTCAAACTTATGTTTCCTGCTAATACTTGTCGAGATTTTCGAGCAAGAACTTATCAGACATGTTAACTGTTTTCCAGGTTAAACAGATGGTAATTGCCATACTCATGGAGTCTGAGATGACGTTGTCTGATGACCTCCTCGAGGCTATAATTGACAAGGTAAGAAGAATTCGTGGAGTTCTGTTCCATTTCTTGTTCGGGGCTCGTCGAAGAAATTCGATTCTAAACGAACCCTACCATCTCGCAGACATTTGCTGATGCAGACAGTGACAAGGACGGTAAGATCAGCAGAGACGAATGGAAGGCTTTCGTGCTTCGAAACCCATCTCTGTTGAAGAACATGACTCTGCCTTACTTGAAGTATGCGTGGCCTCATGGTCTCCTCATCCACGCACACCATTTCTCTTCATTCTCAATTATTTTCTCGCTTTGTTGGTCATCGTAAATGCATTCATATATGCTGACTTTTCAGGGATGTCACGACTGTGTTCCCAAGTTTTGTTTTCAACACCGAGGTCGAAGACTGAGAGGTTGTTCACTTTTACTGAGGTTGGTTGATCAGAAGATTTGAATGCTCAACCCAGATCCCCACATCTCAAACCTTTCCCTGGTCACGGGAATTCGGTTTCAACCTGACTGATGGAGCATTGTTCAGCTTTGGCTCTAGCAAAGCAACAGTGCATGGAACATTAACCTTTCCGAGTCAAAGTTCGCAATTATTAAGAGCTTCCATGACAGTGATATCTCGACATGAAGAAACATCCCCTCATATCCTTCCTTAGGCTTTGTTACAATGTATATACGTTTTGGTCCTTCTATTCAGAATGAACTGCTCTTTGCTGTATAGGGTTTAGCCAATAACTAGTTCCTGCGTATTCTCGTCCGTTTTAGTCAATTGTCAGGAAAGAGGAGACAAGAAAGAGACCATTTTATCAAGTAACATATTTAACATGTTTGTTATAAGCCAAATCTGAAGATCATGGTGGTTTTGAATTAAAAACCTTCTCCATGTGGCGGTGTCTGTGCACCTAGCAACCAATCAGACAGTCGAACTTGACCGCAGAAAAGATCCTGCAACAAACTCCTGTTCTCAATGTCCAAGGGTAAGAGAAACTTATGCACCGATACCACATTGAATGACCTTTTATTGCAGAATAATTTAGAAGAAGCATTAAGCACAGTTGAGTGAGCAGCATCAAATTAATCATCGGGAGTCGGATTTTTTGAATACTCAGCAGTCTAGCAGGGATTTGACACAGTAATTTGCCAGCAAGAACCACCCTATCAAGAGCAAGCCGAAAAACATGAGCCCGATGATGAAGGGCCAGCCGGCGAGCAAGACCCCTGAGCAGAGAACCATGGCAAAGGGAAGGAATGACCTTAGAATGGAGGCGGGACCGACCCACTGGCCATGGAGAAGGACTAGGGCAGCCACGTTGACCATGTTCCAGCCCATTGAGCCGCCGTAGCAGAGGCGGTTGAGGCAAGCAGCGACAAACGAGTGAGAGTTGCAAGTGAAGAGGTTGTAGCTCTTGTGCTCGTAGTTTCGGACATTCGACCTCAAGGCATCGTCCCACGTGATGGAAGCCCCGAACTGCGAGTGCTTATACCCATGATCGCAAACATGGGATGCTAGGCTTGTAGGAAAACAGCACTGTATGAAAACAGTAGATTGATTAAAGAGATGAGACTTGAAATAGATGGACTAGTTACACAATAATGTGATATCGAGAAAACAACCAAAAGATTTACCAAGCTTTTCCGTTTCATACGAGAAGGGAACTAACGCTCGGATCACCTAGCTCATGAATGCCATACAAGCCCACAGACCTTGATGCCCCATACATCATAGTACGATCCTCTACCCATTCCCACCAACAAACATTTAGGTTACATTTGGTACAAATGAACTGAGGGAAATGGAACTAGATGAGTTTTGTAGGGCAAAATGTACAGCACATCGATGAAGGAATGTAATAGTGAGGAGGTGTTGAAATGAACCTTCCCCATCTCAATCTTCATTTCACAAAGACGAAAAGAAAATCAATGCAAACTGGAATGCAAGTAGCAAATGTCAAGAGTGTAATTAAACAAAATATAAGAAATGGAAGGTTAAAATGTTCATTCCATTCCGTTCCTTTTCGATTCAAGAGTACCAAACTTAACACTAGAGAATGTTTGTGTTTTCTTCCTCAAAATTAAGTTGCATAACAAGATATAATTGTATTTGAGCTTCTAGAATACCAAGTAAAACCTGGAAGTTACATGGGACTGAAAACTAGTTCTGAATATTGTATTGAATCAAAATATATGTAGCATATCAGGGCGAATTCTACTGGTAGAGCACCATGACAAGAAAAACGTACCTTCTTTCTATCGAGTTGAAGGTACCGTGCCACAGCACCAAATGCAAAGTCATCAACATTCACTAAGTTCGAACCTGAGAAATCCAAGATTACCCCGTCCTCTAGGCATATCCCAACATGGCCAATAAAAGGCGCCAACCATGAGACCACTGGCAGCGGGGTCCATACCAAGCAGCATGGGAACTTTGCCTTCTTCGGGTCAATTTCATCAAGCGGCCACAGATCATGCTGAATGGCCCTCGAAGTTGAGCTCATGTGTTCAAGATCGTACACTGTTTTTAACTCCATAGAGGGAGCCTTCTGATCAATTGATCATTTTGTGCTTCTACAGTACATCACCACTTTGTCAGGAAGATAATATTGAATGTGATGCTCTTGGGATCATTTTCCTTGCTTCTCTTACCGTTATAAGCCCATCCTGCATGTAATGCATCATCTGAAAAGTTTCTTTAAAAGAACAAATTGCCAAACTGTAAATTCATTACGCAGATGTTTTGCACATCAACATCACAAGATAATATAATGTCAGAGTTTGAACACAAACTGAGGGGTTATTAGCAGAAGAGAAATATATATATATATATGCATATATAACATATATTTTCACTATTTTTTAAAAAAAGAAACATATATTTTCTACGATAGCATCTTCTTTAACAAACAAATATGCTTTTCTGATGCAATAACGGACATTAACAACCTTAACATGATCTAGACAGTTCCACTTTCCCTAATAAAACCGTAATCTACCTAGTACCGACCACTCTAGAAACAAAGAGGACACCATCGATTCAAAAATTGGGAGACTAACATAAAGTTGAGACCTAAAATTAATTTTCTAGTGGCAGTTTCCAAGATTCTTTTAAGATCCTTGGTATCTAGTATAAGCAACATCTTGTATGACCTGCCAAAATATATTTTTGTTCCATAAATAACATGTCAATAAAGAACTCCTAAAACCAGAAATATCTAAAAGGCCATCACAAATAATATGCCTTAAAAAGCACAAGCTCCATGCAAACTATCTGCTAAGAGTTGTAATCCCATAGTGGAATAGCAACATGAAAATCTTGTGAAAATAAGGAACTTGAATCCTGCCACTTATCAATTTAAACTTTTGGAATGAACATGGGTTTCACTTCCTATATCCCTGGGATAAAATTTATAAGATAGACCAGGTCATCGATTACACCTTTCCAAGCTAAGAGTGAAATCTGAGGTCACTAAAAGTTCGAATGAAACAGAAGAGGCTCAGTTAGAGTTCATACCCATTGCTCAAGCACAGAGGAGGAAGGTATGCTCGAGATTGGAGTTTAGTTGTTAAGAGCGGGTATGTTTAAGAGGAGTGATAGGTATAGGTCATGTTGTTCTACAGTGTAACAAATAAAAAATCAGTAAGAGCATATTGAGAATATAAGATGCTTGGATATCACCAAATATTAGTTTATACTTATAGAATAATCCCACTGGAAATTTTACACCGAGATTTGCATGGAACCAATGCTACAGATATAGTTCAGGCAAGTCCCACCAGACTGCACCCCTCTTGATAAATGAAGTTCTTTAAAACATGTAGTCTGCAGCATTATACAGGTTAGCAGTCTTCCAGAACAGGTATCTCAAAATTCCATTTCATGATCGTTTGTTCCACAGAACTTCTATCTTGCAAGGTTCCAGTTTGGATTATACA
This sequence comes from Lagerstroemia speciosa, assembly GCA_037672795.1. Taxonomy (NCBI): domain Eukaryota; kingdom Viridiplantae; phylum Streptophyta; class Magnoliopsida; order Myrtales; family Lythraceae; genus Lagerstroemia; species Lagerstroemia speciosa. The sequence continues at coordinate 11,707,395 of CM075298.1, read as the reverse complement.
ACTAAAACTATACCAAACTGTGTGAAGTCATTTTCAGTAGGGGATTGCTAGATATGCACATTTCTCATCATTCTTGCTATTCACTGAAGCTCACAACATAAACCCTAGAAACGTATAAAACAATGTGCAAGTGTTATGAAATAAAGATGAAATCCGATCAGCTTAATAACTTCTTTCATTCAAATGAGGGCACAAAAATAAATTAGCCACTTTAAATTATCAAGACTCCCTTCCCTACCAACTCTTCTTAATCTTAACCACAATCAGTCATATAGAGCTGCTAAACAGAAAAGGTTTGATATTATGATGCTATTCTATGAATGATATTTTCATGCTATTCTATTTGAAACCAAAAGAGACGAATTGACAAGCAGTTCCTTTTGATCCTATCATTAGCTGAAACTTATAAACTTGATGGGGAATAAAAACAAACGATTCCTTTTGACTCATCAGACGGGACTTCTTATGGGCAAACTTTCTATCGGGAGGAAGTACCAAAATTAGGCTTAAATAAAGGAAAGTGAGTGATTCACATCAAGATCCAATGACCAAATTTCTCATGCATTCTCTTCTCTCCTAATTAAACAGCCTCAAGCCCAAAAATCATCACATCATTATCCTCTTTCTAGCAGAGCAGTTTTGCAGGAGAGACAATACGCTATGAAGAACAGGACTGGAGGGAACAGAACCACATCGACCGTTCAAAAGATGCCCTTTTTGGCATTCATGACCAGAGAATAGTGAACCCAAATTAATTCTTGAACAGAATAGTAATCCCAGGACCACATTGACCGTTCAAAAGGTGTTCTTTTTGGCATTCTTAAGCAGAGAATGGCAAGCCCAGAGAAATTCTTGAACAGAAATTGATCCGCAGACAACAGAAACAAGTAAACCAAAAGAGAGAATGATCCGAGTAATAACACGGGCAGAACTGACCTATTTCAAGGGTGCGAAGAAGATCTCAGCTTGCAGGTAAAGGAGACGAAGCAGCAGCGTCCTGCGGCAGCTTTCATTGCCTTCACATTACAGGGTCTCCATTAGGAAACAGAGCATGGGAAGAAATTCACGATGAGTGGGAGACTTTTTCTGATGAAAATGGGGAATGGCTGGTGGGATCAAATCTGTAACTTGTAAACAGGACTTTGCAGAGAGATTTAAATATGAGATTTCTTGTTCTGGAATCGAAGTGTGTTGTTTGTGAGGGAGGGTGGGGGGCGGGGAGAGGTGCATGAACCATTCCGCATTTTAGCTACTCATGTGGGGCCCACTTCCCCCCATAACTTTTTCTCTTGTCAATTTAATAAATGATTGTCGGTTTCCAAAATCCAATACAAAAAATAATTATTTAATTAATTGCCTCACACATATTATTTCAGTTCTTTTTTTCACATATTTTTTTTTTTTTTTTTTTTTTTGGTCGCCAGCCACGGTATCCAAGCAGGCCCCACCAGCGGTGAGATGGCGTCTTTCAGCCAACCATACTTGACTAATCCGTTGGTCGCCCCGGGTCGCACGCCTGGCAATGGCGGGTGAGGCTCCCAAGAGGGGTGTCTGCGTACGTGAGGTCTCGAACTCGAGACCTCCTTAAGCGGCACCGAGCTGCTTACCACTCGGCCCAACCCCTCTTGGTCTTTTTTTCACATATTAAGTTACCGGACACGTAAATGTGCTATGCATGGACATAAATAAATATAAAATACCAGAATAAATTTATATAGATGGATTATTTATTTATAATTTATTATAATTTAATTTATTTAAAATTTTTTAACTTATAGTATTAATTATGACATTCTCAGTTGTTATTAATGCACTATATTAATTTTACCTTTTCAATTTTATAATTTTAAATTATTCCTTCAGAAAACACGATAAATTTTTTCTTCTAAAAGTATAGATATTGAGTGGGATGAGAAAATATAAGCGATTAACAAAAAATTTTACTGTTAAGATTGTAGATACGAAATGAGAGGAAAATAACTAAAATTATCACTTTACCCTTAATCTAAAAATTAGATGCACGCTATAAATTTTAATATGCAAATTAGATGAAGGGTAATTATGGAAAACTAAGAAGACACTAAACTTCACAAATATTTGCAGTATAGATAGATTACTTAGTTCTTTGGGAAAAAAAATTAAATTTTTCATGTGGTAAAGGCACTCACTGACCTATTAGGAAAGGAAAACCAAGTAAATGAAAGGAAGGATTCAGGATTCTCAGGAAAATATGGGAATAAGAATGTTAAATTAGTCTCACTCCAATTAATTAGATTTTAATTTGTGCTATGTATAAATTTTGCTATTTAATAAAATTGATTTTAAAAAATGAATATATAATAGATGATTCAATAAATTTTAATTATAGTTAATTTCAAAATATATGTTTTATTGATAAGTTAAATATGAAGAATAAATAATAATTTTACGAAAAATTGAGTGATAGTGAAAATGAAAAACCAAAATATGAGAATGTAAAGGAAGAGGGTAGAAAGAAGTTGAGAGTAGGTAAAGATTAAGTAGTTACGTATTGGTAAATTTACTATCACACCCTTAAATTTTTTTAGTCTAACAGTTATTAAAAATTGAATTTTATTTGTCGATAGATAATTTAGAAAGGTGAAAAAGGCACTAAAGAGTGAACCTTCTGTTATATATAATATAATATATAGAAAAATCACACATAAGTTTTCTTAAGTTATGAAAATTTTAGCGAATGACATAAAACTTCATTATTTTTTATGCCATGGAGGATACAATTTTGTCTGATTATACACGTATGCAAATGCTCAAGACATGATAAACTTCAAGGTGTTGACCGATCCTAAAGAGATTCAATATTAATACTTCTCCCAGCCACATTGCCAAACAACTCCTTTTTTGTCGGTGGAACATAAGACTCCTTACATCTGATCCTTGGATCACGTATTTTGAAATTGGATAATACTGTATAAGAATGAAAGTAAACAGTTGCTTTAGTTCTAAATATCATATCTAATCAATGGTTTGATCCCTAATCTTTTTTTTTTTTTTATAGTTTAGTGCCTAAACACCCACCTTTTTAACCACCATATTAGTCGAGCAGTTAAAATATCATCAAAAGACTCTGCATGATATTCACATGGCATAGTGACATTAGATTTGTATTCTTTTATAAGGGTGATCAGGTATGCATACCATACAACTTTTTTGGTACAATAAATGTGGCCGGTTCACTTACCTTTTTAGACTCCTAAGAGGATAAGATTACCACAGAGGCTAATGTTACTCTCATAAAATTCATGCCAAATTCATGGTGATAATATTATTTTTTTATGGAACTAAGTCGTTTTTCGTTTTGATTTAATTTGTCTTAGGAAGTTTCTTATTATACAATAAACTCTTACATATATATACACACACTAGAGACGGACCCATGTTATGCACTGAATGAAAATAAAAATAAATAAATAAATATGAAATATTTGAATGAATCTGTATGATTAGGTCGTTTATTTATAACTTATTACAATTTAATTTATTTAAAATTTGTTAAGTCACAGTAGTAAGCAAAGTACTCTTAGTTGTCATTAATATACTATGCAAATTTTTTCTTTTCAATTTTACAATATTAAATCATTAATTCAAAAAACTTAAGAGATTTTACTTGTAAAATTATAGATATGGAGTGAGATGAGAGAATGTGAAAAGTTAATAAAAGATTTTACGTTTAAGATCGTAGATATGTAATGAGAGGAAAAATAAATAAAATTATTATTTTACCCTTAATTTGAAAATCAAATGTACGTTATAAATTTTAATATCTAAATTGGATTGAGCGCAAATATGGAAAATGAAAAAGATACTAAATCTCATAAACATTTGCATGTAATAGTATAGATATATAGCGGTAAAATGAAAATAAGCGCTGAGAATCCTTGAAGACACCCAGCTCTCTAACGTTAACTTAAAGTTCCCCTTTCCCTCTTCGACCAACATGGCTAGTTTCGTTACACTCAAATTGAATGAGAACAATTTCCTCCTCTATGAAACGCGGGTGATGTCTTTGATCGAGAGTCAAGGCGACGTCCTCGGCTTCCTCACGGGGATACACAGGCCTCGACACGAACTGGGATGTCTGACAATGATAATGAGACACCAAGCACAAAATAAATTTCCTGGGTGGGTACTGATCGACTACTTAAGTCTTGGATTGAGTTGGGACTCTCTTAGGAGAAGTGCTTGGCTATGTGATAGGTCTCCAAAACAACATGTGTTGAGATTGTTTTGCATCAAGTCGGATACTCATTGGACGCGAAGATCTTTTAGATGAGTGGAAATCGTGGAGATAAATTCTATTTTGAATTTGAAATATTTTGATTTCCTGTAATCTCATCACAAATCAAATTGGGATATTTTCTAGGATATGATTTAGGAGATATATGATATATTTTTGATTGTGTCAGATCTTTACTAAGAGGGTTGAGTTGATTCTTATGGAAAGAGTGAGGAATCTTGCGAGTGATCTTTCTAATAAATTTCTCTATAATGTTAGGGCGTAAGAGTTTGAAAGATCGGGTCGAGACTTGTTTCCAAGCGGGGTGTAATGGGGACTTGGGTACGGGACTGAGAATCTCTATAAAACTGTAACCTCCTTCTTTGATTTATTGGATTGCTTGCTCTGCGCCGTGGAGGTTTTCCTCAGGTGAAGGTTTTACCACGTGTATCTGGTGTTCTTGTTTCTTCTCTTACTTATCAGTTTTTCTACTGTGATCGCACTCAAAACTCCAGTATTAACAATCGGGCGTGAAACCTAACAACATGAGAGATATGAAAAGCTTTAATTTCTTACTTCAAGTGAAGCTTTTGCTCGAGAATTTGACCTGCTCACACAGCTATAAAGAATCAAAAAAGGTCATGACTCTCTATGCCCATATCTTCAAAATTTAAATCTATTTGCGATCAATTGAATGCAATCGGGAAACTTGTATCAGATTCTGCCAAGGTTTTCAGGATCCTTAACAGAGTCTGACCCCCTATCCCAACATATGCAAAATTAGTTCCCAGCTTCACAGCTATGAAATTCTGACCAAGCGTCATCTCGGTATATCCCCAGATAATTTTGTGGCCTTCGTCGCACAGCAAAGCCATGGACATGGTCATTCAAATTTGAGAGGTAAAAGGATGTGGTTTCAATTACACTTTCTGCAGTCGAGGTTTTTCTTCATCAGGTCATGGTGGTCGAATTGGCAATATGGAATCCACCAGCACGTCCAATTTGACAAATGGCAGTTGTCCTAACTTGGATGGTGATCCCTGGCCTATTTGTTGAATATATTATTATATATTTTAAAATAATTTTTATTTGAATTATGTGTGTTTTTATCTTAATAAATTGGATAGTTGTAGTTCTATTTGATTGACATTGTACAAATTATAACTATTTTAAATTTACTTAACTATACTATTGTAAATATGTAAATTTGCATCACATTTTAAAATACATTTTTATACTTTATTTATTATTTTTAAATAAATTGGGTCGAGTTGTTTAGGGTGTGAGACAGGTCCGAGTTTTCAAGGACCCGACTCGCCCGCCTCGTCAATAGGTTGTGTCAATGACAGGTGAAAAAGGCTTGGGAAAATGTCCAGTTTGTCATAGAACCAAATAATCAGGTGTAGACGCACCCAGTTTGGGGTGAGTCTAACCCGACACGTGTATGGATCAAGGCAGGTCTGGAGCTCTCCTAACCCACCACGCCCCACCCACTCCACCTTTCATATTACATTATATTATATTATACAATAATACACTTTAAAATTAAATTTACTTGATTTATGGATACTTTTATCTTAACAAATTAAGTTATAATTATTCTATTTTTATCAAAATTGTGTAAATTCTTAACTTGTTTAAATTTATTTGACTATACTACTATAAATATGTAAATTTATCTCACATTTTAAATTATATCTTACATAAAATTCATTATTTTCATTGTAAACAGGTCAACATGCGCCATGCCCCGACCTGTCCCGACTTGTACAGGGCAAGGCACAACCCACCATTAAGAATGTGGGGCCGGTCCGGGAATCCAAATACTTTTCCTGCCCCTCCCCATTGTTCACCACTCATGTGACACATTGTGATGGGGAATTGTCCCAATGGTACAACAAGTTTTGGAGAAATTTCAAATGAGTATGGAAGGAAATTTTTATACCTAACTTGTACAAAATACTTTGAAACTGTTCCTCATGATAAATTCTATTAAAGTTAAGTTAACGATGTTAATTTTTGCTAATGTGGTAATTGACGTGAATGCCACAGATACATATTTACTGATGTGATAAGTCATTTAGTATTTTTAAATGAAATAAAATATAAAATTTTAAAAAATAAATATGGTAAATTTTTTTTAAAAAAGAGAATTTTGAAAAAATAGAAAAAATTTGAAAGAGTTATAAAAATTTTAAAAACATGTAGAAAATGTTAAAGTATCTATAAAAATGGAAAAAAATAAAAAGTTAAAAACTATAAGAATAGAAATATTTTAATATTTTGTTAGAAAAGAAGAAATATAATAAAATCTTAAATAATCTCACTATACGTGATAAATTTAGAATTTTCATATTCTACACCTACTACAAAATAATGTGGTGAGAAATTTTAATTTTGAATTTTGAATTTTCTATTTTTTCATAGTTTTGATCCTTTTTCATTTCTATCTATTTTATAATTATCCTAATATTTCTTATATATTTCTTAGCATTTTTATATAATCTTCTAAATATTTTTACAATTTTTAATTTTTTTAGAATTTTAAACTTTTTGAATTTTTTAATTCTTATAATATTTATTTATATATTTTTAAAAAAAATTATTTAAAAGTGCTACATGGCTTACCATGTCAGCAAATAGACATGTGCAGCGTCCATTTCAACTGTTACATCAGTAAAAATTAATGACATTAACTCAAACTTGACGAAATGCACCATGTGATTACTATTTTGAAACATTTTAAACTAGTTGGGAACAAAAAATTTTTATATCAATTTGAAAATTCTCCAAAACTCTTTGCAGTACCGCTGCAATTTCCCCCAAATCGCGATGGTTGAGGAGATTCAAACAACTAGGATTGTAACAGAGGCAACAACCTCTTTAGAAGCATACGCAAATGGAGAACAGGTACAGGAGGCAAGATAAGTTTAAGAAAGTTACAGGTTGTTTGATATTCTCAATGTTAAAGTTGAAGCAACTCCAACTAAGGAAAATACTATATTTGGGCAGCGCACTAGGAGAAAGCCAAGGAAACCCGACACTTCGAAAAAGTTCAGTGGCATTGGGAGGTCTTCCAAGACCTCTTGAATTCAAATCCTCACAGGCGCATTTCTCGTGGGCGGGGGTTTTATAACCCTCAAACCTATCAGGTTCACCTGACTTACCTGACACACGTGTTTGTGGGCTATTACGTGTGCTCCAATGAGGAGGTGTCACAACCACTGCTAGTTGGTCTCGAAAGGCACTCAAAAAAAAAAAGTTAGCACGAGGCATGATGGAGCCTATGAAAGGTAGATAGACAGATCGAGCAATGAACTATCAACTCAATTTATGCGGACCAAGCTTTAAAAGTCAAAAGTTCATAGAATTGAGGACCCAAAACACGAGTTGGAAATCCTCCGAAGCACGAGGAAAGGCCACAGGAGCATTAAGAACCACAATTAACAGTCAAAATTGGGGTTAGAAAAAGTGGAAAAGGCCCTGCCACTTTGTGTTGCAGCACAAGTATCCCTAGAGCCAACCTTCTACGAAGTTGTGCCATGGCATGACGGAGATATGTTGCGACCCGAGGGATTTTGCTGCAAAACTTTGATCATTTTTGCGAGTTCTATTTTTTAATGAGCTCTTCTATATTCAATAACAAATATTTTTTTTATGGATTTCATGCATATATTCAGGAGATATATCAATCAACATACGATTCTGAGATTGTTTGAGAATCGGACGGTGTAATTCTTTTCGTTTTTTGTAACTATTGGGCAATGAGAAAACGTGATTGATTGGTTTGATATGTTATTAGCGAGGTTGGATATAACAAAACATGGATTCATGCGAAAACCGGACTTGAGTTGGTCTGGGATTTTGGCTAGTGAGTGGTAGGTCATCCTTGAGATGGACTCATAAAGTCGTATTTCGAGCCTCTTGACATGTGATCCCTTTGAGATGCGGTGGAACGATGGTTGTTCGGAACATACGAGGACTCCTCCGTTGCCAGTGGAATATGGTCATCTAACACGCTATTCAGAGGAAGTTAATTTGTGCAGATTGACTTGTGAATCATTCCTTTTCTCTCCATTTAGAGGCGCATTGTCTTAGTTCCTATCTATATGTTACATGCCGTTATAAAATCATGTTATTTCCGTTATCTGTTATTAGATTCTATTACTTTTAAGCTGATATGGTATTGACACGTAGATATTAATATGATGTGTCAAATTTTAACACTAACGTTAATCCAAAACAATACAATCATTCTTTTGCCTCTCACTATGTACACATCGGATTAAAATTTTCCACATTTGCATTATAACTTGACACATCATACTAATATTTACGTGTTAATATAACATCAGCTTAAAGTAACGGCAGGTAACGGAAATGGCTCTATCTTATAACGGCATGCAACATATAGAACTTAATTTGCTATTTTAAAATGTTTACGACACACTTACAAGAAATGGTAAATATATAAGACTCATGAGTGTCTTTTTCTCGGAAAAAAAATCTGTAATTGCTTTTTTTTTTAAATATTAACGGATTGTCTTGCTCTACTCGTTTCTCTGAATTCTCAGGATTTTAGCAAGAGTGTTTGGTTTCAAAGTTTTCAACTAGTCATCGGATGTAATCAGGGGAAAAAGATCGAAGAAAGAAGAAAAAAGAAGAGAGAGATGGCGGCGGGGATGGGAATCCCGTGACGCTTTTCCATTACCTCAACATGTTGGGGGCAAATTTCACGTTTATTAAATAATTTATCCATTCAAAGAAGTAAAGTCCAAGTTGAATTTTCGACCTGTTTCCTAGAAAGTAAATCCCCCAAGCAAGAAGGAATTTCAGCTGCTCACTATAACCCATCCAATATAATACCACTATACGTAACCCTACAAAATGGTTAAATATATAATTGATTATTAAATTATACTTTTATTTTACATATTTTTTTTATATTCTACAATTGTCATGAATAAAAATAAATTATATAATTAAAAGAAAGGAAATTAGAGAGTTATTAGCGGTAGTTGTAGTTTTGGAAGTGGTTTTACCATTTCATCTATTTGTTATTGTTATTGATTTATTTATCAACGGTATTTCTGCAGTTTCGAAAGTGAGACCAACTACCTTTATCCTCACATATAATAACACTGATCATCCGACCCGTGCAATGCATGGTGGGCATCGTCGAACACTGAGCGAACAGTAGGTTTGATGATACGTATAAGTTGGATAAGTGGTCAAATATTCATTGAACATAGAAAAAAAATTTGTAATTGCACTAGCTCAATTCAATGTGCGTATTCAATTTGATGAGCTGAAGAGGGAAAAAGAGTAAGTTGTATTTTCATCATGCACGAATAATATCAAATAGCCATCATCATCATAAGCCAAAACACATTTCACATTCCTCAGACATAAGTCAAAGACGCATTTCACACTGTCCAACTTCAACCTTTGTTTTTCTAATCTCTGATTCAGTATGAAAACGAAATTTCATGATTTTAGTAGCATTTATGCATGATGGTGTCATCGAGAAAGAGAAAATCAAACTTATCACTACCAAGAAGAATCAGGGGAAATTACACCAATGGTACAAAAAGTTTTGGAAATGTTTTAAATGGGTACAAAAAGAAATTTTTGTGCTTAAATAGTACAAAATATTTCAAGATTTTTCCTTTGTAGCACATTTTATTAATTCTCATTGATGATGTCAAAAACTGATGACATGTCGTCCTATGTTGCAAAATGTTTTATCACGTGGACAATTCAAATTTTTAGTGGGTTGCAAACCGGTACAAAATTGTTTTTAGTTTGTTCAGGTTTGGTACATAAAGTTTTAGATTGGTGCCATATTAGTACAAACCATAGCAATCATATACAAAATACTCATGATTTCTTTCTTTTTTTTCCTTTTAGAATGCAAGAAACAGAATGATGGTAAGGAATCACCGAAAGTTGCCACCTACAACATCCACATGTCATGGCATCTAAGTAATAACAAATAACTTATCACCCTAAGAAACACTATCCTTTCCTTCTAAATGGGTTCAAAAAGAAATTTTTGTGCTTAAATAGTACAAAACATTTCAAGATTTTTCCTTTGTAGCGCATTCCATTAAATTCTCATTGACGGTGTCAAAAAATGATAATATGTCGTCCTATATTGCAAAATGTTTTATGACGTGGACAATTCAAATTTTTAGTGGGTTGCAAACTGGTACAAAGTGTTTTTAGTTTGTTCAGGTTTGGCATATAAAGTTTTAGAGTGGGGCCCTATTAGTACGGACTACAGCAATCATATACAAAATACTCATGATTTATTTTTAGGAATCACTGAGAGTTGCCACCTACAACAGCTACATGGCATCTAAGTCAATAACAAATAACTTATCACTTTGAGAAACACTATACTTTCTTACACATGTTGCAGATGGCTAACAGTTAGAAACTCGTAACTTAAACCTTTCCAATTTTTTCAAAATCCTTGCACAAATATTTCTAGCGTACTTCTCTACTTGTGTCTTAATAGTCATACGGAGTTGTACATATGAAGACAAGATTTTACTCTTATAGAATTATGTTCTAATGAATTGAAAATTTATTTCTCCAATAGTATAATGTTTGAATCATTGTCATTGTAAAATGAATATTATAGCGGTAGCCACAATTATAATGAACAATGTAGCAGTAGTTTTATAGTAATATGACACCAATCTAAAACTTTTTTTACCAAACTTGAACAAATTAAAAACATTTGGTATCAATTGCAACCAACCGAAAATCTGAATCATCCACGTCATAAATATTTCGCCACGTAGGATGACATGTCATCAGTTGTTAACATTGTTAATGAGAATTTGACGAAATGTACTACAAAGGAACAACCTTGAATCGTTTTGTACTACTTAGGTGTAAAATTTTCTTTTTGTATCAATTTGGAACATTTTCAAAACTTTTAGTACCACCGGTGCAATTTCCCTAGAAGAATCACACAGATTGCTCAAATATGTGAGAATTGTATCAATCGTTACCCAACGGTAGATTCTCCCCAACAATTGGCATTGGAGATTGGCAGAGCTAAGATGAAAGCCTAACTGTTGTCTTCATACATTAAGCTTCTTTTGTATTTGCTTGGGTCGCTACTTCGACCTCCTAGTTAGGCTGGCCTAGGTCGTCACCAAAATGTCCTCCATCTCCCCCCTTGGTAGTGCCATCTAGAAATAACTTCCTCTTCTTCACCACTAGCTTGCGCTGGCGCTGATACATCGGTAGACACACGCCCATGCAATAAAATAAGACAGCTAGTTCTCCCCCGAGATTGAGACATGGCGGTGAGTGTCGCTAAAACTCTGCAATCTTAGGTGAGGATTCCATAGTCTTTCCCTTATTTTCGCAACAATCCAACCTAAAGAGAAAGGATCTCATGGTTTTAGACTCGAATTTGACTCCCCCACCATCACGATTGTGCTCACGTACTTCGGGAATGGATGTGCTCCCTCTCATAGATTACTAGCCAGACATGAGGTATTGCAATATTGGGAAGGTCGACTTAGAATTGAAGTAAATAAACAGATCAATCGAACATTAAATTTGCTACTCTCTATATATACTTCATCGATTTAGGGTGTCTAGAATCAAGCCACTTCGTTCAGCTCTCTCCATCCATAGATTGTTAGTAAAAATTTAGAGCAGAAGAATCTCTGGATCAGATCTTGAGGAGAGCATGCGGTGGGCTGATAGTGGATAATTTGGACTACTGAGTAACAAGAATTTTCAACTGCCTTAATTTTCAGTTGCTTGGCTCATCTTGTCCGAATCTAATACCTGCACAACCCATTGAGGAAAGCTTCCAATAGTGTCATTCTCTGAGGATGAAAGAAGACATGACGAAGAATAAGTAACATAGAAATTAGGGATTTTTCAATAGAGAAAAATTAGTGATTTAGGTTTGATCGATCTAACAGAGCTCTCCTGTTCTTTTTACTATCTTTCTCACTAAGACATTTCATTGAACAAATGCAATACAAAATAACTTCGAAACACACACACACCATAGAGGCAGCGAAACATCACTAAAAGATGGGCATAGGAGAGGAGGAAAGCTCTAGAAGATATTGCTATTATCATCGATAACTCAGGACTGGGGAGGAGAGTGGTGACTGGGAGGGCATTGCAAGGGCTAGCGTCCAACAGCTTGCCGAGAGCACCGGATTACCATGACCATCTGAGGAAGATCACAAATCGGTTCCCGTTCCTGTCATTTTCACGTCTAAGGAAGATCACAAATCGGAATTTTCAAGAACGTGGGATGGGAGGTGCAACATTTCTGTGAAAGGATAACACAGTTGCCTTAATATTTATTATTATCTCTAATTTGTTTGTTAAGTAAATTAGACCCTCTTCCTTACATAATGCAGAGGACAAGATCGGAGAGGTGGGCAATTTTGGAGTCTCAAAAGCGATATCAAAACCATCACCTCTTTCAATACAATAATAGAGATACTATTAGATTGATGACCGTTGTTATTAATTGACCACATCTAGCTATGTTCTAGTGGCCTTATCGTTGAGCCGTCAAAATGTGACGGTCTAATTGTTCAAAACTACTCTCAATAGTTTGGTGAGATTGAAGTCCCAGGTTTGAGTCTCACTCGGGACAGTATTGCTAGAAGAGAATCTTGAGCTTAAATCTTGATGGGCACCAACTTTTTCGAATACAATAGCATTTTTCTTTTTTTCTTTTTTTTTTTGCTAAAGGATAATTCATTACTGTAATAGAGGTAAAAACAAACAAAAGGGAGTACCTTTAGGCCTAGAACATCTCAACTTCCCTATGACAGATTAGCATTGGAAGTTTCAAGATGTTGAGAGGCCCTGAGATTTCCATACTAGAGGCCCATTTGGCTAAATTGTGAGCTAAAAAATTGTTTGCTCTAGGGACATATGAAATATTCCAAGAATCAAAATGTAGAAGAAGGGCTTGTGCATCTCTAATGACCTCTGCAACTGGATGGGTCAAAGAAGCATCGACTGAGCAAATATCTTCTACTATGTCTCTAGCATCACCAAATAGCGAGAGATGTAACATCTGTATGCTCAGGGCACATTCAATGGCTTTTAGTGCTGCTAAAGCTTCTCCATGTGTAGAGTTCTGAGCAAGGATGCTGAAGGTCCAAGCATATTTGATTGTGCTCTTTGCATCAGTGCATACTATGCCGGCCCAACATGAAGAGCCCTTGAAAGATGCATCAAAGAAGAGAGATAGCTGGGAATTGCTTAGTGTCTTTGATGAAGACTAATGAGGCTACGACTGATGAGCAAACCAAGCTTCCAAATATTTCTGGGTTCTGCTGTTTATGGTGCGAACTACTTGCATAGGCTCGAGTGGATCGATGGAGTGAAGAGTGTGGTTTCTAGTCTCCCATAGCACATCAAGGCAAACGACACCTAGGATAAGGAAATCATGGTGTATGTCATTGGGAATCTGAAGATAGGGATCCATACCAAGGAGGATTTTGATCCAATCCATCACTGTCGTGGCAGGAATGTGGTTAGTTCTGATTGGCCATCGCAAGTTGCTCCACACAATGACTGCAAAGGGGGATTTTAGAAACAGATGCTCAATTGTTTCCTACTCCATGTGGCAAAAGTTGCACGATGTGTCTCGACTCGGAAGCGTGAATTGATGATGGAGCTGGTTGGCGGAATGTTCCATACCAATTTCCATAAGAGTGGCTTGTGACATTCGTGAATTTTGGCACGCCATAGCTGTTTCCACTCTTGATGACAGAGAGGGCTTCCGTCAACTACTTCCACCTATAGTTGGTAAGCTGTCTTGGTAGAGAACGTACCATTGGTTGTTTGTGTCCATTGCCATTTATCAATTCCTCTGTTGGGTCACGGCTGAATGGCCAAGATAGCTTCTGTAGTTGGAACATCGAAGAGCTCTCGTAGCTTAGGTATGTTCCACTAGCAAGTCTCATTAGCAATGAGTTCACTGACCCATCTGACTTCTAGTGGATTAGCATCATCTCGAGGCTTAGGAGTGAAGCCTTCTACGCCCGGAATCCATGGATCACTCCAAATGTTGATTGATGCACAATTTGTTACTTGGTAGCAGCATCCTTTTTTCATCAGGTCCCGGACTTTACATAAACCTTTCCAGAAGAATGACGAATTATTTTTAGGAGCATGATGCATGAATGGGATGTTCTTTACGTATTTTGCTTTAAGGAGCTTGATATGAAGTTTATATGATTCTTGCATGAGTTCCCATGCATGTTTAGCCATTAAGGCTCTATTATGCTGATACATCCCACGAAAACCAAGACCGCCCATAGACCTGGGACTACAGAGTGCTTTCCATGATCTCAAGTACATTTTGGGTGTGCCCGAGGAAGAGTATCCCCACCAAAAGTTGGAGAAGAGAGAATCAAGACTTTGACAGAGAGTTTTAGGCAGGAGAAAGGTGCTCATTGTGTGGGAGAGAATGGATGAGGCAACTAATCTTATTAAGACTCCACGGCCAGCTCGGGAAAGAGTTTTGGATTTCCAGGATTCTAATTTATCTGCAACTCTAGCTATGATTGGCTCAAAGCTGGTCGTTCTGGCCCTTTGTATGAAGAGAGGGATTCCTAAGCACTTGGAATTTGCTACACCCTTCTTAAGTCCTAAGAGGGAACAAAGGTGGTTCCGGAACTGATTTGGTATATTCTTACTAAAGAATATGGATGACTTGGCTTTGTTGATCAATTGACCTGACCATTCTTGGTAGGAGGATAGAACTTGTGAGACCTTTTGGAGATTCTCCTCCGTGGCTTTTGCAAAGATGAAAAGGTCATCCGCAAAGAGAAGATGTGTGATGGATGGGCCGCCACAAGATATTTTAATGCCTTGCAAACTATCCGTTGATTCAGATTTGGCAAAAAGTCGTGAAATAACTTCAGTGGCCAGGGTAAAGAGAAAGGGTGATAGAGAATCACCATGTCTGATGCCTCATGATGGCTTAAAAAAGCCGAAAGGGCTCCCATTGATGAGAGTAGAATAGGAGACAGTAGAAAGGCACTCCGATATCCAATGCAACCATATTACATGAAATCCTAGACACTTCATAATTCTAATGAGAATCGACCATTCTAATCTATCAAAAGCTTTCTCCATATCGATTTTGAGTGCTACAAGATGATCTTTGCCCTTATAAGTGCTAAGGTGATGCATGATTTCATGAGCAAATATCAAATTATCATGGATGTGTCTGTTTGGAATGAATGCTGTCTGCATGGCTGAAATGATCTTAGGGAGAATATGCTTTAACCTAGTAGCCATGATCTTTGAGATGATTTTGTACATGATATTATAAAGACTAATAGGCCTATAGTTATGAACAGTGGCTGCATTTTCACCCTTGGGAATCAATGCTATGAATGTATGGTTCAGAGATTTGAGGAGGTAGTTACCACGGAAGAAGCTCTGATCAGCTGCTACAATATCCCCTCCTACTGTGTTCCAGTGCCTTCGGTAAAACAAGGTCGGCATTCCTTCTGGGCCAGAGGATTTGAGAGACCCTAGAGAGAACACCACCTACTGTACCTCTAGATTGTCTAGTATCGAGCAAAGGTATGAATTATCCTCCTCCGTGAGAATGGGTGGAAATAGGTTCTCCAAGTTATCAGGGATTTGAGGGTTGGAGGAGGTAAAGAGGGACTAAAAGTGGTTGGTGAAGACTTCCCCAATTTCATTCGGATTGGAGGTCCAATGGCCATCAGGAACCTTCAAGAAGTCAATAGCATTTTGCCTCCTATGCATAATCGTCAAGAGATGGAAGAAGCGGGTGTTGAGATCAGTAGAGGTAAGCCAAACAACTCTTGATTTTTGCCTCCAATGTAACTCCTCTCTTTTGAGACATTCATGAAGCTCTGATGCTAGGGAGCATTCTTTAGCTAGGTTGTCCTGTGTAGGATCAAGCTATTGAGCCTCATCTAGGTCAATCATGAGCTTTTTAATTTTTGTTTGAATGTGGCCAAAGCTCTCTCAGTTCCATATTCTGAGGGCTTTCCGTGTTTCCTGGATTTTTCGATGCTCCTTGAACATCGGTGATCCCAATATCAGTGATGTCCAAGCCTGTTAATAATAGCATGACATGAAGAATCCCTTGTCCACATTTCTTCGAAACGAAAGAGGAATGGCTTCCTGTAGTTTTCTCCATCAGTATTAAAGAGCAAGGGGTTATGATCAGAGGAGACGGCAGGAAGGTGTAGAATCGTGGCTCGTGGGAATAGCTCACGCCACTGGATATTTGCTATCCCTCTGTCTAGGCATTCCTTGATGTTTGCCCTGTTTTCACGCTTGTTCGACCAAGTAAATTTATTGCCTGCAAATCCAAGGTCTATCAAGCTATGAGAATGGATTAATTGAGCTAGGCCTAGAGTTGATGAAGAGTTGAATGGTCGACCACCAGCTTTTTCGTCTTGTGATACAATGCTGTTGAAATCTCCCAGGCATAGCCATGCACCGGCAAAGGATGCTGCAACAAAGTTTAGACATTCCCAATATTTGGCTTTGGGCTTATAATGGGATGGTCCATAGACCCGAGAGCACATCCATGGGTCAGTAGCCGGATGTCAATAGAACATCACCGTGGTGATCTTCCTTGAAACAGAGATAGGTTTGAAGTCTATACCAGCTCTAACAGCCAATCCTATACCTCCAGAACGGCCACGAGATGAAATGATGAGACAACGACCGAAACCCAGACGTTCCAAAAGCTCTTGTACTTTGTCCTTATTTGTTTTTGTTTCCATGAGAAAGAGACAATCTGGTTTGTGTTGCCTCACAAGGGACCTCAAGGGACTCAGCAGTTCCAACTCAAGATTAACATTTCGGGGTTGGGGGCATGAATGGGCTCGCCTCCTCAGCCTTTGGACTTGTGGGTTCTTGCTAGTGGCTCCTCACCATTTTCTTCCATTTAAATGGTTGGCTCCTTGATGAACTCACTGAAAATGAGTCATTTCCCTGCTCAGTTACTTGATAACCAGGTGTGATGACCTCTTGGCTCGAGATAATGAAGTCGAGTGCCTGAATCTGATGAGATGATTGAGGTGAATGGTAAGGAGATGTGGGGGAAGGCAGAAGTGTCGGTTGGGGTTGAGAAATGGAGGGGAGATCTGTAGTGTTTTTACTGACTGATGTAGTTGATGGGGTAGTTAGAAGGTAGGTAGGAACGACCTCTGGTATTGACATGATGGGCCTGGATTGTGATAGGGGAGAAAATTTGGGTTTTTTCGTCAGAATTGTTTTGCAAGGGCTTCTTTCTTTTGGGCTTGGATGCAGTGGCTTTTTGGGCTTGGGTTCAAGATTAATTGGGCTAGTGGAGAAAATAAAGGTGGGTTGGCTGGAGACAGAAGGCGTGATAACAAAAGGTATGTTAGGGAAGGGACGGTGAGAGGTTTTTGGAATGGTGATTTTGAGAGGCTCGAGAAGTCGATTGCAGTCGCGAGGTTTACCTGGAGAGGAAAGTTTAGACCAACGAGGAGAAGCAGATGTGACATCTAAGCAAGGGAGAAGACTGTTTCCTTGTGGAATGTACTTGGTTGACTCAGGAAGGTCACGTGCTTCCCTACTTGCACGTGCCACCGCGGTGGACGAGGATGTTGAGGTAGCTGGCCGAGAATCGAATCTTGTAGCTCACATGGCTGGACCGAAGGGGAGGTGCTTGGATTGATTCTTTTCCTTGTGGAATTTGTAGGTGCAAGTATGCAAGGTGTGCCCTAATCGGCCGCAGTCGTAGCAAAAGTCCGAGAGGTGTTCATATTTGAATTGAATCCACCTGCCGTTGGAGCTATCAGATTTCACATAGAAGCCATTGTTGAGGGGTTCTGATACTAGAATCTTGACTTTTAGCCTCATGAAGCTCTTTGTTGAAGCTTCTCATCACCAGCAAGGTCAATCTCTATTAGCTCTGCAAATAGCTGACCTATTTTTCTTGCGTTTCCGTCGGTGAGGTGGTCAAGGGGAAGGCCGTGAACTTGAATTTAGAAGTAAGTGAAGGAGAAGTCCATTTCGGATTCAGGTGTCTTGGGATCCCATTTTCGTAGGATCAGATGATGACCTAGAACCAACCATGGTGCTTGCATGGAGATTTTCCGACATTAGGCCGTGGAGTTAAATTTGAATATGAACACATTTCCGTCAATGGGTTCCACCTGAATTCCATGGAGTAATTTCCATGATTGAATAATCTTGTCTTTTGTTGTAGCTGGATCTAGGGCGATATCTGCAAAAACTTTACCAATTAGTGCCTGGGAGACAAGAGTTTCTGTTTTGGAGGGATCTGCTTCAAGCTTGATGATATGAATGTTTGAACAGGAAAGAGCACGGGTTTGGGTAATGATGGAGTCAATGGTGAGGATGGGGTTATCTTGGTCCATAGTGGCTGGCAAGCAAAGTACTGGGAGGTGGGCGGTGTATTAATGATGTTGTTGATGGAGAAATGTGTTAGGTGCAATATGGATGAAGCTGTAGCATTTGATGGAGCGCTTGTGATGGAGGCTTTGGTAGTGAGAAGTGATGGCAGAAGGGCAAGAAGGAGCGGGGAATTGATATCGGACAGCCTAAAACACAGTTCAGGAGGGGAGAGCTGAGACAGTGCTAATGTAAAAAATACATTAGCATTTTTCACCTTATATGTTAGCGGTTAATGTAAAAGACCAAATATTATGCAATGTGAGATGATCCAGTTGCCACTATTGTGTTTTTTTAACTTATGAAAAGTGGCATCCCTCGCAGTTCCGGTCCTTGTAAAATTGATTTAAAATTTAAATGGTAAGGTCCATTTTCGAGTTCGGTATTACAACCAGTGTTCTAGTCACTCAATAACTTAACGGAGAAACTTGTTTCAAATTATTTTACATTACGGAAATAATAGATGATTTTAAAATTTTCAATTGTAGTCGAAATGTGAAATTATTATATTTGATAATTATATTAGATTATTTAGAAAAATATGTTTAAAAAATGATTGTAATATGTGCTCTACATATTTCAAATGTAAAAACTTATCAACTACGTTGAATTGTTGGGAAAAAAAATGTACTGTTGGTACAAAACCCTTGGTCAATGTAACGTTTTTTTTGTAATTATGTTATATAAAAAGTTTTCAAAAAGTAACAATACAAACCATTAAATTTTCATTAATACCATTAATTGGGCTGAGATGGCAATATGATGTAGACACTAACGTGAAAATTTAGTTGACATAGCACCGTAAAATAAATTTAAATTATAAAAATAATAATAAATAAACAAAAATAAGAATTTCAAAATAAAAAATAATTTTTAAAATAAAAAATAAAAAATATATTTTAAAACATAAAAAATTAGGAACTGATCTGAAAATTTTGGAATAAGACCGGAGATTTTTCAAAAATCGATAAAACATCCCAAATCGATTTCAAACAATCCGAAATTTTCAAGGACCAACCCCTAAATATAATCATCACCTAATACCATCCTAAAATGCACAAAACACATCAGAAAAAGAATTGAAAACTTCGGAATCTAGGCTGGACAGATTTTAAAATGTTGAAAAATGATCCATGTCGATCCGAAACAATATGAAAATTTTAAGAACTGATCTCTAGACTCTACCAATACCTAAGATCATCTTAAGACGCTCAAAACACATCAGAAACAAAATTGAAAAATTTTGAATAAGTACTGGACAAATTTCAAAAGGTCGATAAATGTAGGGGTGTGCAACCGAACCAATACCGAACTAGTTTGAACCAGTTCTCCCCGAGCCGGTTCTATTTTGGTGCAGTTTTTTAGAGTAAAAGAGGTTCGGTTAAATTCTAAGTGTAATTGATGCAGTTAACCGGTTCGAACTGAATTGAACTATTTTAAAACCAATTCAATTTTGTTCGAACCTATTTTAAACTGAACCGAACCCTTTTAAAACCAGTTCGGTTTGATTTGAACCGAACGGAACCGTTTTAAAACCAGTTCGATTCAAACCGATTAACCGAATTGATTTAAAACAATGCGGTTTTTTCAACATAAACTGGTTGGGTTCTTTACCTAATGTGCCTAACTGAACCGAACCGGTTTTTTGGTTAGGTTCGGTTCGAAACCTGTTCGGCCTTGAACTGGTTTTCTGCACACCCCTAAATAAATGACCTGAATCGATTCGAAATGATCTGAAATTTTTAAGAACCAACTCCTAAATTTTACCAAAACCTAAGACCATCCTAAGATACAAAACACATCATAAGCAAAACTGAAAAATTCATAATAGGGGCTGGACAGATTTTGGAAAGTGGATAAATATGTCGAATCAATCTGAAATAATTCGAAATCTGAAATAATTCGAAATCTTCAAGAACTGATCTCTAGACTCTACCAACACCGAAGACCATCCTAAAACACACAAAACACATTGGAAATAAAACTGAAAAATTCGAAATAGAGACTGGATAGATTTTAGAAAGTTGATAATGACCCCGAATCGATTCGAAATAATCCAGAATTTTCAAGAACTGATTTCTAGACTCTATCAACACCTAAAACTATTCTAAAATACACAAAATACATAAATAAAAAAATGGAACTAAAAAAAAATTAGAAAGGGAGAATTGCCGGAAGAGACTGGGTCGAAGAGGGAGATAAGATCAAGAGAGTGGGGGGTCGTGGACCACTGTTCCGGGCAACGGTGGTTGACAGGGGTACTGCGCTCCCTGCAAAATTATGAGGGACTTGGAGGGTTTGGGGAGAAGATGAACAATGTGCCCGAGCACTGTTCACTCCTACTCTCTCTCTCTCTCTCTCTTTCTAATTTTTGAAATTTTAATTTAGTTTTTTAGTTAAAATGTAAAACATAAAATAATGAAAATAAGATAACATAAAAATATAAATTAAAAACATAAAATTATTTTATTAAAATTTTTTAATTATGTTTCTAATGTATTTTGTATGTTTTAGAATGATTTTAGGTGTTAGTAGAGTTTAGAGATCGGTTCTTGAAAATTCTAGATTGTTTGGGGTCGATTCGGGGTCGATTCGGGGTTATTTATTGACTTTTTAAAATCTGTCCAGCCCCTATTCTAAATTTTTTAATTCTGTTTCTGATGTGTTTTTTACATTTTAGGATGGTCTTAGGTGTTGGTAGAGTTGAGATGTTTGTTCTTAAAAATTTCGGATTGTTCCGGATCAATTTAGAGTCATTTATCGACTTTCCAAAATATGTACAACCCTTATTCTGAATTTTTTAGTTCTATTTCTGATATTTTTTTT
Source organism: Lagerstroemia speciosa (assembly GCA_037672795.1). Classification (NCBI taxonomy): domain Eukaryota; kingdom Viridiplantae; phylum Streptophyta; class Magnoliopsida; order Myrtales; family Lythraceae; genus Lagerstroemia; species Lagerstroemia speciosa. The sequence continues at coordinate 11,685,860 of CM075298.1, read as the reverse complement.
TGTATTTGAGGATGGTCTTAGGCTTTGGTAGAGTCTAAGGGTGCGTTCTTGTAAATTTCAAATCGTTTCGGATCAATTCGAGTCATTTGTCATCCTTTTAAAATCTGTCCAGCACTTATTCTAAATTTTTTAGTTCTATTTCTTATGTGATTTGAGCCTTTTAAGATGGCATCAAGTGTTGGTAGAGTCTAGGGGTCGGTTCTTGAAAATTTCAAATCATTTCAGATCGATTTAGATCATTTTTTGACCTTTTAAAATTTTCCAACCCATATTCCAAAATTTTCAGTTTCTGATGTATTTTATGTGTTTTAGGATAGTTTTAAGTGTTAGTAAAGTTAAGGGGTTGGTCCTTGAAAATTTCTAATTGATTTGGGATGTCTTATCAATTTTTTAAAACCTATTCAATTCTATTCGGAATTTTTCAAATCAAATTCTTTTTTTGCTTCTTAAAATAGATTTTTTTACTTTTTATTTTAAAGTTAATTTTTTATTTTAAAAATCTTATTTTTATTGATTTATTTATTATTTTTGTAATCTAAATTTATTTCATGGTGCCACATTAGCTAAATTTCCATGTCAGCATCCACATCACAATACCACATCAACTCGATGAACTATTTTAATGATTTGTACCAAAATATTACATTTTGAAAACATTTGTATCATAGAATTACAAAAAAATGGTTTTGTATTAAAACGTTATATTGACAAAAAGTTTTGTATCAACAGTGCAATTTTCCCTTAGAACTCTCTGAGCTTATGTAATATCAGCCATAATATTCAAATTTTGCACTATAACTTAAACATTCAGCTAAGCATCCTTTGAATGGTATCCCTTTACTTTAGGCTTTAACTCGAACAAAGAAAATGTCCCCAAAAGAAAGAACTCCTCAAGCAAAGTAATTACATCATTTTTGGTAGAGAGAAGTGGATACAATCACAATGAAATGAACAGTTCAATTTCACCATACTAAATATTATCAAGTAATTTATTCTCTCTAAACTCATGAACACCTCACATGTTCAAGTACATGTATGGTCGGCCTCACCAAGGGTTACGCGTACACACTCAAGGGGATTTGAACCTCTAATTTTATAGATTTTCACATAAGTCATGCAAACTTCCTATTCCTATTCTTATTCACTTGAAGTAACTCTTGCAGTTGAAGTATATAGTCTTTGTCATACTGGAAAAGCAGAAAACTGGAAAACACAATTCCTTTTTTGGGTTATGCTGGAAATTGAGTTTTTTTTTTGTCTGTAATGCATCAAAATTAATAATATTGCAGGTGGGCATAACAGTGTTTTGACTTACCCCCAAAAGAACAAAACAATGTTCTGAAAGAAGAAGACAGTGAAAACGACAGCATCTGGCACAGTTTTCTTGAGTTGCAAATAAGCAACGATTTTTTTTTATTAGGGAATTATTAAAGCATTGAAGAGCTTAACCATGAACTGTATCAATGATGATGAATATTTCATCAGAACAACGTAGAGTAGCAGCAGCAGATTATATACAAGAAAGGGATGGAGGGCAAAGTGTTGCTTTGTTAATTAAGGACTGAAAACATTTCCCCCTTTTTGGCAGCTTGTTTTGCATGGATGAGAAACCTCTTAGGCGGTAGCAGCGGCCTCCTCCTCGACCATCTGAGATACCGGGAGGAGAGTGCAGATGAGGTTGCGGTCTCCATACACATTATCGACCCGACCTGAGGAAAAAAACCCACAGTAGAAATTATACTCGAGGTTGTGATCAGATGCATTCAAGTAGCCAAGCAACAGGGTAATTACAATGACCACAAAGTGCAATGAAAATGCCATGATGTGTTTAAGAGAAAAGTCCATCTGATAAAATTGTACCACGGAGTATCCGTAACTATTAAGCTCATACAGACAACCTCACCAGCGGCTGATCAGATTTATTATGGTGGGTAGCATTTCTCTTTTTTATGTTTTGTTAATATCGTTATATACGAAGGCTAAAGAGTCAAATAGCACTTCCAGGAAAATGTGTTTGCCAATGAAAGCCTGAAACTTAACAACTCTATTTTCTGAAAACTTAAGGAACTTGGGTTCTTTCTTCTCCAGGACTGTTGAAACACATGTAGAAACACTTTCCTTTTCCAGTTTTCCAGAACTCAAAAAAGAATGGCTGACGAGTTTTAACGAAAAAATGCCATACAAAATGCAGATAGTTTTCCCTTTCTGTCCACAGTAACTGTAATAACGAAAAAGTGGATTGCAATAATAAAATTGTGCTTATCGGAAAGACTTGAGAAATAATATTGCAATGGAAAGATTTCCAAACAGTAAATTTGTTTAAACTGAAATATTTTCATTCTATAGATGCAAAATAAAAGATCCACTTACCAGTTGTTGGCCAGAACTTTGCACTGCGGAGCCATGAAGCTGGGAAAGCTGCATATTCCCGAGAATAAGGTTTTGTCCACGTATCTTCCATGAGAAGTGAAGGCGGGTGTGGAGCCCCCTGAAAAATTATTTAAAAGGAAGATTAAGCAATAGTTTCTCTGTAATGCTCGTATTTAGGACAATCTGGAGTAACGCAGAATGTTTCTTCTTCTTCTTTTTCTAGTCTTTTAGGAGTATGCACAGCTTAAAAAGGCAGTCAATGAACAGTTCCATCTAAAAAACTGTGACAGAAGGATTGTTTCTGAAATACTTGTCTGCTGGAAATGGTTTATATATATAGATCATAGAGTTGAAAGATGAGAAGCGGATTCTCCACCTTGAGGACATTGTTGTGGATATCAGCCTTTCCCTTTTCAATCTGTGCGATTTCTTCTCTAATGGAAATCATAGCATCACAGAACCTGTCCAACTCAGCCTGCAAGTAAATAGTTAGCAGCAACTACCCAAATGGACAGAACCCAAAATGTTTCTGAGGCATTTTACATCAATACCTTGCTTTCACTTTCAGTGGGCTCAATCATGAGAGTCCCAGGCACAGGCCATGACATGGTTGGTGCATGGAACCCGTAGTCCATGAGACGTTTTGCAACATCTTCGGGTTCAATTCCAGCAGTGTGCTGCGAGAAAAAACACGTTAGGATCAGGATCAGTCTAAGGGAAGCAGGTAGGATACTATTATTGGGATTGACAGGAAAATGGTTATATTACTGTTTTTCTCACGGGAAACTGCATCAGAAAATTTTGTCATTCTCTTTTTTTGTAAAAATAAATAAAACAGAAAATTTTTGTCATTCTCATTTAAAAACAATCACAGGTCAATTTTTGTCCCCAAAAAAAGAATTTTTTGAAGCTATTAGAGTGATCATCCATTGTTATGTTTTTCACCAAAAGGAAAAGAACTTGAAATCGCACTACCTTAAAGCCTCTAAGGTCCACAATGAATTCATGTGCAACTGTCCCATTGACTCCCCGGAACAATATCGGGAAGTAATTCTGCAAAAAAGAGCAATATATTCAGAGAATGAGAACACTTATATTTCTAATTTCAAAGAGAAACAAAATCAAGAACCATAAGCATAGAAATGCAGAGAAAGGAAACCTCCAATCGTTTTGCCATGTAATTTGCATTCAAGATAGCAATCTTTGATGCATCAGTGAGTCCCTTTGAGCCCATCATCGCTATGTACGTGTAGGAAATTGGGAGGATCAGAGCAGAGCCCCAAGGAGCAGCTGAGATTGTTCCCAACGGATGAGCCTTGTCGGGGGCAGGGATACCGCCAGTTGGTACCTGTTTGAAGAAAATATGAGTAAAAATCCTACTATAGAAGAAAGATATGAAAGAACAAAGAAAAACATGGGGACTTCAAAGTTGGCTATTATATTCAGGGGAGAAAAAGGCAACAACAAAGTTCTTTCAGGAAATTATTTTCATAACCATTCTAAAAATGGCTTCGCAAGAAAATTGTGACGAAGATCATGAAAGTGGCCTCGCTGTATCAAGCAGGTGAATAGAATTATTCTACAACATGAATTGATTGATAATTGAGAATGCGAGGACAAATAACACGAGTTAAGTGTTTTTTAGCTGTCATGAGCAACTTGAAGTTCAGAAATTGGGAGACTGTTTCCTCACTTTCTTCTCAATCAAACTTCAATTTAGAAAACCGGTTGCCTAAGTAGTTTCTCAACTCATTCCAGGCAAAGGTGAATGTTTCAAAGCATGCCATAGTTAATAACCGAATCCATGATTCAAAACTTTAATAAGAATGGAAATCTTTTAGGTTCCAGAAACTAGAAGATGGGATATCACATACCACTGGGTGGGATGGTAAGAAAGGAGCCAAATGTTTCTTCACACCAATGGGGCCCATTCCTGGCCCTCCACCTCCATGAGGGATGCAGAAGGTCTTGTGGAGGTTGAGGTGACAAACATCAGCTCCAATGAATCCCGGGCTTGTTAATCCCACCTGCAAATATCAGGATTTTTAACCAAGACTTTATCATATTTAGAAAGTAAAAAGATAAAGAATACAGAGAAATGCAATCATATAGAGTTTCCTGCAAGCAATCCCAGTGATTTCATGGAAGCACTTGAATTAGAGGTGCAGGCAAAATCAAACATCAAAGATATATAGTTACAGGCCCAAATTTTACAAAATCGGACCATCTTAGACTGTTTATAGAGGTTTTAAACACAAATACCTCAGCATAGACTGAACAAAATTGAATCTAAAACACAATATAAAGGAAAAACAAAACCTAACCTGGGCATTCATGTTAGCACCATCCATGTACACTTGCCCTCCATTGTCATGAATAATCTTGCATATTTCATCAATACCTTCCTCGTACACTCCATGAGTTGATGGATATGTAACCTGTAGAAGAAAAGAGAATACAAGTATGCTCATTGAGAGGAATGCATATTTCTCACATCCATCATTTTCTAAACACTCTTGAGAATTGATTTGGAGATAAAGTGTTCACCATAAGAGCCGAGAGGTTATCCTTGTGAGCCTCAGCAGCCTTTCTGAGCTCCTCGATGTTGATGTTACCCTTTGCATCAGTTCCCACTGCAACAATCTTCATCCCACACATAGCAGCACTAGCAGGATTTGTCCCATGGGCAGAGACTGGAATAATACACACATCCCGGTGATGGTCTCCTCTAGCCTGTGGGAGTTTGTCCACAAGACTGTCAAACATAATGAACATAACGAAAATGACCAACAAAAGAGAAGAATTATGATGTTAGTGAAGATAAGTTTTAAAAAGAGCAGATTCTTGATCAATCAAAGATGATAGGCAGCTGATAGTATATAAAAGTGACTGGGATGGTAATGAGCAATTGCTAAGATTTTACGCACTTTCAAAAAGCAGTCTGCATATTCTCTTCATGTCCATAACCACATCAAATTATAGAGTAATAAAATAGTACAAAAACATTCAGAAAATGGGCAGAAGCATCAGGGAAATCCTTGATAGTATATTGAAGAAGAAGAGAAACAATTCAAGCAAAAATTTACATAAAAACTGAGAGAAGATAATTACAAATGACTAGACATGTTTATCTCCCTACCATATGATATGCGCGGATAACCATAAGCCCTGCATACTCCCCAGCAGCACCAGCATTAGGTTGCAGGGAGAAAGAGTCAAAACCGGTGATGGTGCACAAAAGATCACCCAAATCATTGAACATTTCCTGGAAATCAAGAACACCGACCCTTGTAACTCATTCTCCTTGATCAAAAGATGAATAGAATCATTGCAAACATTTAAGCAAAGAAGGACGAATAAGAAGCTACCTGATAACCCGCAGCTTGCTCGAGAGGGGCAAAAGGATGAATGTCAGTGAAGCCAGGAAATGTCACTGGCATCATCTCAGTGGTTGCATTCAGTTTCATTGTACAAGAACCCAATGGAATCATACTGTGGCACAGAGAGAGATCCTTGGACTGGAGCCGGTGGATATATCTTAGCAGCTCATGCTCAGTATGATACCTATTAGAATTGAATACAAATAAATAAATCTGCGACGATTGGAACTGTTGATGAGACTCCAGAAGGAGGAATGCAAAACCAGCTGTTGCTGGCCCATGGAATCAGCATGTGAAGTGGCCATACTGCATCAATTTAGGTTGGGAGAAATCAGACGAGACATGACGTCATGCCTCTGTCTATCCCTTCCAATCAATTGATCCTCAAGGCCAAATATTTCAATCTAGAATCAGCTTGGAAGTAGGTATTACGTGTTAAAGATTGGATGGTTCAGGAAAGGAGTCTTCCTCACGAGACCAGATGGGATCACGGACTCAACCTCTGGTGCCAGAGATGCAGCAGTAAATGGGACCTGAAAAATGTTCAATGACTCGTTAAGTCTTAGCCTTCCTTGGACAGTTAATCACAAAACGATTTCTAAAGTTTACAAAAGGAAAAGCAAAGCAATTAATACTCACAGGTTTTCCACCGGCAAACACTGCAAAGAGTTTATCGACATCATCCAAGGTGGTAGTCTCGTCAAAGGAAACAGTAATCTGAAAGCAACACAAGATCATTGTTCATCTCACTATAGGAAATCTTATATCATCGTATGAAAGAGCTACAAGAAAGAATAGTAGCTTACAGTGTTCTTGTCAACAACTCTTAAGTTCATCTCATTCTTGTAAGCAGCATCAGCTATTGCATGTGCATCAGTGCACTTGACCTTCACGGTATCAAAGAAAGGCAGGCCCTGGACTTCCACAGTCCCAAGCTTCTTCAACCCCAGTGCGAAGGCCCCTGCAAGCCCATGTACACGTTGGGAGATTGTCTTCAGGCCTTCAGGCCCATGGTAGACAGCATACATAGCAGCCATATTTGCAAGCAAAGCCTGGATCCAACAAGCATGAGCATGGTATAAGGTACGTTAGAAAAGATATTCAGAAAATCCACTTTTTCCAAATTAGTAATCAACATGCTTGGACCAATTTGAACGCTATCATCAATCTCATAGAGCCTGTCAATGCACCTTTTTGAGTTTGGGTTGTGCTCTAGTTTGGTGCTTGCTTGCCTAAATTTGCATTTGAAAAATTATTTCAAGCTCTACAAAACTAAATTAAAAAATTACATCCTTTTCATGGTTCCACAGAAAGACACTTTTGGTGTGTCACCCTGCCACTACTTACCGTAGTCTTAAAGATCTTCAAGACAAGACGCAGCATTTCTATAAACAGATTATACGTCACAAACAATGACTAAAGGCATTTCTGACAGAATGCTAATAGCAGTTAACAGCAAAGCAGCCCCATGAACATAGTAAGAGCAGCTCTAGTATAGCTAGCAATAGAAGAAAATAAAGTACAAGTTTTGACAGCCACTATTTGTCACAGGATCAGAGTTGCCTTCTTGACTGGAAGACTCGACTACGATACGTCCAAAATGAGACATGCCATCACTTTCAACTGAGACTGAAGAAAGTCCAATATTCTAAGATGGGCATACATTCTCTACACCATGAGACAATATTCATGTTCAACAGAGACTTAGTTCGATGTTCATATCACACAGAAATCAAGAATAGGACTGCGGCCAGCAAACAAGAAAAAGAAATCATATACCTGAGCAGTGCAAATGTTGCTAGTGGCCTTGTCCCTTCTGATGTGCTGCTCCCTCGTCTGCATTGCCATACGAAGGGCAGGCTTCCCCGATGAATCCACGCTCACCCCAATGATCCTCCCAGGCATCAGCCTCTTGTACTCCTGTGAGGTTGCAAGGAATGCTGCGTGGGGGCCACCATACCCCATTGGGACCCCGAACCTCTGAGCAGACCCCACGACAATATCAGCTCCCAGCTCGCCTGGGGGCTTCAGCATCGTCAGCGCCAACAAGTCACTCGCCATTACAACCTTAACACCGTGGGCGTGGGCGTTCTTAACAAACTCAGCATAGTCCAGGACCTCGCCCTCCGTACCGGGATACTGGACAAGGACCCCGCAGACATCCCCCGAACTGTAGTCAATGTCCTTGAGGTCAAAAGTGACCACCTTAAGGTCGAACCCACCTGCCCTGGTCTTGCAGACGTCGATGGTCTGTGGATGGCAGTTGTTTGCGATGATGAATGTCTTTTTCTTCCCCTTGAGGATGTTGTTGCACATAGCCATGGCCTCGGCTGCAGCCGTCCCTTCATCGAGGAGGGACGCGTTGGACATGGGCAGGCCTGTGAGGTCGGTGATCATGGTCTGGTAATTCAGCAAACTCTCCAATCTTCCCTGAGAGATCTCGGCCTGATACGGGGTGTACTGAGTGTACCAAGCAGGGTTCTCCATGATGTTTCGCAGGATCACCGGGGGCACGAAGGTATTGTAATAGCCCATCCCGATGAAGGACTTGTAGACCTTGTTCATAGAGGCCAATCTATTCATGTGCTCCAGCATTTGTCCCTCGGTGAGCCCCGCATCGAACTTGGAGAACTTCATGGAGTCGATTCGGATTGATTTCGGGACGGTGGCATCGATAAGGGAGTCGAGGCTGTCGAACCCGCAGGAATCCGCCATCCTGGACTGCTCCTCCGGGGTGGCCGAGTTGTGCCGGCGGGGGAAGGTGTCGTTCGGCTTCAGGGCCTCCACGGAGACGGTTCGGGTCTGTTGTAGGAGCTGGGATCTGGCGCGGCTGAGGACGGAGGAGGCCGTGTATGGGCCGAGGGAGGAGACGTACCTCGACGGGGTATAGCTGACTGGAGATTCATGGAGGGAATGGTGGCGATACTGCTTCGACCCCGAGACGATCCGCCTGAGGACGCTTGCCCTGTTGGCTATCCTCCGAGCTCGCTCCATTGATGAAGGTGGGAGGTGGGTTCCTCTGTAGAAGTGGAAGGGATCTGAAGGAGCAAGGAGAGGAGGATGGAAATGGGTAGGTTTGTTAGCTGTTGGTTTATGCTATTCCATGGAGGGAGTGAGTTTCCAGGGGGTGGTGGAGGTGGTTGTGCCCTGTCTTCTTTATATAAAAACTTAATCACAAAATAATTATTTCCATTAAAAAAAAAAAGGAAAGAACATCACTTTTGCCAATAAAATTGTGTCGGGGAAAATGTTAATGTGCTTTCGCCCCTTTATTCTTCACATTTTGTAGTCTTACCTCTCTTCTTTACCTCCAAGTTCAGCTTACCTAGAGTCTTTTTGCAGATTTCGATTACTATTTTTTTTATATTAATAGTATTTAGCGTCATAATAACCGACTAATTCATCAGACGATATATTATACACACCTATGACCAGCCATTAATTCTTAAATACGAGTCTCCTAGAGAGGCAAGCCTAAAGACTTGATCTATTGCATATTGTCAACTTACTAGTGAATCCACTCCTCGAAGACCAAATTTCGATAACTAAATTTGGAGTTTTTCATTCTGCATAAATGATCTCTTACCATTGGATACAGACCCAATGTCATGACCAGCGAATCAACCCGATTCACCCACCAACTCCAATTTCAGAACAAGCAGAGCTCCATTTACATAGCAGGACGGATACTTCTCACATCGAGGCACAGTGGAGATGGTAATGAACTAACAGGGGAAAATCTGCGAGATCGCAATAATTCGAGGATGCATTTGTATTTTTCCAATAAATTGGTGCAAAAACGAGAGAATCAAAGAATATAAACTAATCGTTTGTGGGATCCAACTTTCAGGATCTGGTGGGAAGGGCAATGGTTGGTGGCTGGTGACTGCGCTCCTGCGAAAGAAAACGACAGCGCTTCGGGTTTTGGTCATATCTCCCCCTCTTCCTCCCTCTCTCTGTCAGCAACGGCCCAGTCGATGGAGATTGTATGGAAGAAATTGATCCTGACGAGATTGTGTTTGAATGGATCAAAATTAATTTCCAATTTCAGAAGCTTTTCAGCCTCAATAAAAATAAAAATAAAAAATAAGTTTATTTATTAATTTCTTCCTTATGTTCTTCTTTTTTTGGGCCATTTTGCAGATAATTTCTGTGACTTTTCTTTGAGAATCTCTGCTGGCAGATTCTCTTTCACAGGCAGCTTATCCCGTGTATATGGCAGTCTGCGTTGGGATGGACGAATTCCTCCTTGCCATTTATCCCCAAAAATAACATAATTGAAAATTCTAATTTCTTATTCCCAACAGACAGACTCGTTGGTAAAGCTGATAACATGAAGAGGTCGGGTTCAGAGTTTGACCAAATCCCAGGAGTTAGTATCTGAGGATTAATGGTTGTCCTAGGCTATGTAATGTACCGTTCAGTAGACTAGTCAGTTATTACAGTATTGAATATTATTCATAAAAAAAAAAAATTATAATTTCTTAACAGCCCTCCTTCTTTCTATTTTTTTGGTCCAAAAATCAATCACAGCTTTACAATGCTTTCATTATTCTAATATATCATGAAAGTAGCAAAACAAAATAGTTGAAATGGTAGTACACATTTTCTCCTCAAAGAAGGTCTCGTTAGAGTCTTGTGAGTGAAGAGGACTCGTTGTGGAAAGCTTTACTCCTATTGGGCCCATCTGGCCAAAACTGGATTAGCCAAGAACTAATAGACCTATAAATACCAATTATGTGACCGAAAGAAGTATAATATGAAAGTGATTGTAGCTGTGCCTCCTCCTTTCTTTACCAATCCATAAATTTTTCGGTCGCCCTCTTGAACGACAGTTTCATACTCGAGTTTGATAATGTCTGAGCCCATATTCAAATACCATGTTAAATATTCAGTAACTTATAAGGGATGCAACGCATCTAATAAACAAATTTAAACTGACAAATAGTGTAAATTCCTCGTATATTTTCAAAATTAATGTTCCGTGTTATTTTTGGATGTAAGAATCTAGTTCTGTCATAATAAATAATTGGATGACTTTTTTGCGGATTCTTACCTCACGTTGAACTCATCTCCTTTTTTATATCATATTCTTACTGTGAGATTTCACTGTGATACCGAATTCCACTCGTTTCACTCTCACCTAAACCTTATTTAAATGGGATAAAGGAGATTTAGTATAGTATCATCGCCATCGAGTCAAGATTAATAAATTTTAAGTTTAATTTTTCTAATAAAATTCTCCAACTCTCTTTATTTTTTTATAAATTTTTTACACCTTTTTTAATTTTATGAGTCTCTTTTATAATCCGAGAAAAAATGCTCGTGTAAGTGAATCGTGGAGTTGTGAGAAGACTTCGAAGGACGCAGCTAAATCAAAGAACTATTGGAAAATACCAAAGTGAAATTCTTTTCACACTGTGATGCCACCGACAAAGCCTCAAATGCAACGGATATGTGATAATATTATGTTGAATTAGGATTTGACATATAGTTAGAGTTATAATTATCAAATCATAAAAAATTTAAAGAAATATAATAAAATCTTAAACAAATATAAAAACTCTAATAAATTATGAAACTAATTCGACAGATAAATTACGTCAATATTGTCACGTAATATATGATACATTAAAGAATTTCTCGCGATACAACTAGTAACGTTAGTATATCCATAAAAAAAAGGTGTAAAAGTATATTTCAGACCATTACAGGTAATACTATATATTGATATGGATGGGACCGGAATCTCCGACAAAGAGGACATAGAGAGCTCCGTCGAGTGGTACTATCCGCTTTGGGTAGCTGTGCGACGGCTCAGCTCTTACGGGTTTGTCCTAGAAAAGACACTTCCCTCTACCTCTCCGATGTGGGATTAATCCCCACCGCACACACATATACACACACCATAATTGTCTTGAGCTGTTAACTTACGATTTCCTCAAGATCTAATCTTGATAGCATGAATTGCAGTGAAAATATAAGGCATTCACAT